>JAZFAU010000167.1:0-122500 GCA_037178615.1 Dione vanillae
ACGTTTCGTGCGAAATGAGTCGCGTGATTTGGCCGACATTAATTTATAGAGTGCCTCGTAGCACTTGTGTTGCTGTTATGACCGTTCGTAACCATGTTGATGTAACAAGTAAATAGATAACTGAATAAATGCAATATATATATATATATATATATATATATATATATATATATATATATATATATATATATATATATATATATATATATATATATATATATATATATATATATATATATATATATATATATATATATATATATATATATATATATATATATATATATATATATATAAGTTAGAATATTACAGTAAACTTAGTACACAAAGGTTGACTTATCTCTACAAGAGATCTCTTCCAGTCAACCTGTGGTTGTGGATGAGTTTATCACAATAAGCAATTTCAATACCTGATAATAAATTGGGGTTCAATGTCTAAAATTTTATATTCAGGTATTGAAATTGCTTATAAAATAAAAAATTTAGCTCTAACTATTGATAACAACATGTCTTGGACATCACATATTAAATCCATGCATTTCTATTTGCACTCTCTCAAGCGTCTCTAATATTACCTCCCTTTTAAGACCAAAATTATGCTTGCGCAATCTCTTCTTTTACCAATTTTGGACTACGCCGACGTTTGCTATTTGGATGTGACTGAGGAGCTATTAAACAAGCTGAAGCGTCTTCAAAATCTCGCCATACGCTTTATTTATGGTCTGCGAAAATATGACCACGTTTCCCAATTTCGAGCTCAGCTTAATTGGCTCTCGATTCGCCTTCGCCGAGTTATGCATATCCTCAGATTTCTCTTTAAAATTTTTAATTATCATGATTTCCCTCCTTACCTACGCTCCCGCTTTAACATCCTACCTCCTCCTACACGCTCGAGGCGGTCTTGCGTCTTGCCGACACTAGACATACCGAAGAGTAATACCAAATTCTTCCAGAAATCCTATTCAGTATATGCTGCATCCCTATGGAACCAACTTCCTAAATCTGTCCAAAAATGTCCGTCCTTAAATTCCTTTAAATCTCAATTAAAAAAAAATCTACTCACAAATTCAAATGCACAAGATTGACTTTAGATGGTGGTTTTAATTTAATCAACTGCGTATATTTATAAATTTTTATATGTGTATCTATTTGAATATATATGTGTATTTACACGTGTAATTGTGTATGTAGATATATTGTGTATGTATATTTATTGGTTCGTATGTTTACGTATTTATATAAATGTATATATGCATGTATGTGTGTATATATAATTATACTTATTTGTATTTCCTTAAATTGCACTTGCTTCACCCGTTAGTTGCCACTCATCCACAACCACAGGTTGACTGGAAGAGATCTCTTGTAGAGATAAGTCAACCTTTGTGTACTAAGTTTACTGTAATACTCTAATTTATATATATATATATATATATATATATATATATATATATATATATATATATATATATATATATATATATATACATATATATATATATATATATATATATATATATATATATATATATATATATATATATATATATATATATATATATATATATATATATATATATATATATATATATATATATATATATATATATATATATATATATATATATATATATATATATATATATATATAATTTATTCAGTTATCTATTTACTTGTTACATCAACATGGTTACGAACGGTCATAGTAACAGCAACACAAGTGCTACGAGGCACTCTATAAATTAATGTCGGCCAAATCACGCGACTCATTTCGCACGAAACGTGCTTATCTTCAATGTTTGATCATGACATTTACCGTGATCAGCAATTACTCACATAACTACTGTACAAGTATACTGCATGCAGCTGTGCTACAGTACTTTCATTCACAACATTCGTCTTCTACAGTCATTAAGGGACTGAAATAAATACCTCTCAGGCAATTATAAATTATGTTGAGATTAGCTTATAGTATTCTTTTCTCTTCAATAGAAAAGTAAGCCTATTTTAAAGTAATTAATTATTTTTCCATATTGGAATCAGATCTACAAACGCCGTGTTTGTGTACAGACGAAAGCTTTCCTGCTGCGCCAGTACAGGTAAATTCAGTATTTAAATGTTTACAATCTTTTGATGTTTGTTTTGATTTTATTATTACGATAATTTAATGTAACAAATATTACAAGAATTACTGCATTGACAGTGAAGTTACATTCTTTACTAACAACACATGTTCTGAAGTATTTGTTAAATATGTTGAATTATTAAATAATAGTGAAATAATAACATAAATAAAATAATAGTGAAATAATACCATAATAACAGAATAGTCTCTAAAAGTATTACGAAAACTCTATTGTATGTGTCCCATCTCTGATATTTGAAATTAAATAACACATTGTAATACAGAATGGACAGTCGTCTCAAATAGATGTATAAACTGAAACTACAACAATTTCATATTGAAAGTAATTTTTTTCCTTATAATTTTAATTATGATGTAAATTTATTTGTAAATGTAAATGAAATTATGATGGATATGCAAATATGGTGCATATTATAGTGTCACGCTTAGAATCATCAATCTATCTCGTTACTGAGTAGTTGTCACATAAGCTGTAATAAGATGTTTAGTAATCACGTTGTTTAATTACTTAACTGACAGAGAAACACTTTGATTATCTATGGCTCAATTTATACCGAATTCATGGTGACGATGCCAATATCGCTAATAATTTGACAATTTCAAACTTTTGTTAAGGGCAGTATTCTATTACAGTTACTAAGGAAAAGAGTGAATAGCTTCTGTACATGCATACAAGCAAGTAACATATAGAAACATATACATATTTACTGTGTAAGGATATAATTGAAAGTGTTTCGTATGAATATCTGAAAGTATTAATATTTATCATATAAAGTTTGAAATAAAAATATGGAAATACACTGCTGGTCCATCAATAAGTCAATGCATAATCCAATAAACTTTAACGAAGGTATTCATGATAAAAATTGAATTAAAATTTAGTTGAAAGCCAGCATCACGGAGAGCCACGTCTATGTAAGGTACGCATCTATTAAAGAAGCGATTGGTAAATATTATTCTTATTTAATATATGTGTGTGTATAAGCTATACGTTTAATATATGAAGCATCATATTTTTACAAGAAAAAAGAGCAAGCTTTCTTTTTAATAGAAGCAAAAAAAGAAAGAGATAATGGTTCCCTTAATAGTCTTTTTAATCTGTTTCTTTTTATAATTATATGGTACAAGGTGGGTTACTCTGTTACTATTTTGTAAATGAAAACACGAAATGAAAATTGATTATGTAATTGTCTATGATATCTTCACATAAAATAAAAAAATGTGACATTACTTACTTTATTGTATAGTATTTTTAATTTAACTTATGGTTATCTTATCTTTAGTTGCATATTATATACTCGTAATTTTTACATTTCCGCTACGCTTATGGCTTACTCTTTAAATAAATGTAGCGTCAGTAGGATTTTTGATCGCTGACTGAGTGCTGCCGCTTCGGAACAGGTGCGGCTATATCAACCTTACAGTCCACTAATTGTTCTATACAGATAGTATGCAGACGACGTAGGATTGTGGAGGATCGGTTTTAATTTAACCCTAAAACTGGTAGAGCATAAGTTGTTTTAATTTATCTTTTTTATTCGAAAGAAGTTTGTAAGTAACATTATAATATTTTTATATGATTCTTAAAATAATAGACCTTTCAATTTTATATATACATATACATATATATATATATATATATATATATATATATATATATATATATATATATATATATATATATATATATATATATATATATATATATATATATATATATATATATATATATATATATATATATATATATATATATATATATATATATATATATATATATATATATATATATATATATATATATGTTTGTACATATATGGCAACCCCGACTAGTTTAGAGTCTTGTGCGAACACCCCGCGCGGTCGGTAACAGTAGTAGTTAGTAGTAGTTGTCGAGTTGTAGCAAAAGGGGCACGTGAGACGGCCGACGCGAGCGCACGTCCTTCCTAAATCTAATATTAATTAGCGGTGTGATTTTCCCTCCCTCAGCCTTATTTGATTTCCCTTTTGTGTATTCCCTCTTGACATTGAACCTGACAAAGACAAACCTACAAAAGATAATAGTGCAAGTAATCCTAAGTGAAGAAAACTAATGTGAAACATTCCACGGGAACAATCAGTGTTTGTGTTGTGAATCATGAAGATAAGGTACTGTACAATTTCTATTATCCTAAGACCGACTATAAGGTAAATAATTAATAAATAACCTCCCCCTAAGCACGCTTCCACAAATGCGGCACACCCTACCCTCCACTATTCAATATACATTTTCTGGTAGCAGAGCGTAGTTATTATATATACTATATACATTTTCTGGTAGCAGAGCGTGGTTTTCATCCCTCTGGGCCCCCTTAATTATAGCGTGGTTTTCATCCCTCTGGGCCCCCTTAATTATAGCGTAGTTTAATCCCTCTGAGTCCCCCTGATTATAGCGTAGTTTCATGCCCCTGAGTCCCTTTGATTACAGTGTTATTCTCCCGTTTTGGTATTTTGGCTCTTAATTTGGTACCTAACGCATAATTACAATATAATTTGATTTCCTAACCTTTTAAAACGTGTTCGCATCGAGTTGTTTAAAAATATAACGCAGTCGTGGGTAGAATCATATCGTCGCGCGCTCGCCTTGCCGCATACTACGCGTTTCATTCGAGTATGCTCGTGAATTATATTTTATTAAAAAAATAATATTATATGAAATTTTTATACATATAATATTGAATATATAATTGTGTAGGGTGAATGTATAATGTGTAAAATATATAAATAAATATTGAATATAATTTTATATATTAAATATAAAATATAATAAATACACATATGTAATATGGTTACATATATTTTATAATATTACGCCTATACGTTATTACCTATCCCGTTTTAAATTATAATTGAAGTTAGTTAAAATATTTTAATATAATTTCCTTAAAAAACTAACTTACTTTAAAATATTATCCCTACACTTTTATTGTCACCCTTTTTTTTTTATTTTTATTTAAATGAAGCTTGAGCCTTAATTGTAGTCATATTGTATATCATATTATTTTGTTGTGTTGCGATATATGTAGATGCGACGTGTCCCTGAACTTGACCGTAACTGGTTTCTTATCTCGCCAGCTGTTGTGGATTCATTGTTTATTACGAGTTTATTATTTTTTTTTTAATATTTTAGTTGAGTTATTTGTTTACTTGATTTCTGATTTCGCCCGTTGGTAGTGGGTTCATTGTTTATTACGAGTTTATTATTTTTTTAATATTTAAGTTGAGTTATTTGTTTACTTGATTTCTGATCTCACCCGTTGGTAGTGGGTTCATTGTTTATTACGCGTTTATTAATTTTTAATATTTTAGTTCAGTTATTAGTTTACTTGATAATTTAAAATGGCTACTCATGATGAAACAGTAAAATGTTCCTTATTTACGGAAAGCGCGGAATATAGAAAAAATATAGGTGTGGTACGCTTTGTTTCCGATTGGATTGCCGATACCTCGGAACTTCTTGGCACTTCTGAAATACCTAGATTATTAGTTAGGTTCAAGGATTTAGATTCTCATTGTAATTTATTTGTAAACGCGTCCTCAGTGCTCCTGGGTGGGTTAGATCCGGCTATCGATTACCAAGAAATTAGTTATGTAAAAAAAGAAGTGCGTTTAGTAAATAAGAAAATAGACGACCTCCGGGTGCGTCAGTTAGAGTTGTGCCCACCTGCTCCCGTAGTTGATTCTGTCATGGCCAGTACACCCGTAAAAATGAGTAATAAAAATATTACTGAGCGAACTACTTATAATAGATTACCTGATTTACCTATCCCTAAGTTTGATGGACGTCCTGACTCCTGGATAAGTTTTATTGATCAGTTTGACAGTGTAGTAGATTCCCAACACCATTTAACCCCCACAATGAAATTACAGTACTTGGTTGGATCCTTGGCAGATGAACCTAAGCGGTTGTTGCTACATTTAAAAATTGAAGAAGGCAACTATGAAGTTGCTCGTGAGTTGTTGAAACAGCGGTATCACAATACACGGGTTCTTGCTGATACCTACATAACCCAGATACTTACCCTGCCGGAGATTCCGAATAAATTACAGGTTTGCGCGCGGCTTTCTTATCCCCCTTGTTAACTGCCTATCGCTGTTTAGAACGTTTAGAGTTACCCGTCTCCTCATGGTCTTATATGTTAGTACATATATGTTTGACTAAGCTTCCCTCTGATTTGAAATCCCGTTTTGAGCGTTGTTATGGCGGTGACGCTAATGAATTACCTACCTTTAAAAATCTTATTACCTTTTTGGAAGACGAATGTCGTCACCATGACAACGTTGGCAACACCTCCCTTGTAGATTCTAACCTGACGAAATTTAAAAGTACTGTACCTAAACATACTTACTTGGCGGCTCCTCCCTCCCCTATATTAGATAATAGACAAAAAATGTTACCTGTAATAAATAATAGTAAAAAATGTTACCTGTGTGCTTCCTCTTCCCATTACCTCCGTGAATGTCCCGAATTTAGAGCTATGAATCCTAGAGAAAGATCGGGATTTGTAAAACATTCCCGGTTATGTTATAGGTGTTTGGACAAACATTCAATTCTTATGTGCAAGCGGGACTACAAATGTTCAACCTGCGGTCGCTCATCCCATCACACTATGCTATGTTTTAATGATTCCCGTAACCCAATGTATCCCACCTCATCCAATCGCAATTATAATTATAATTCCAAATTTGATAGACGCAATTATCCGCGTACCCGTCCTGCTTCTACCCGCGGTCCCCATATGGGCGGGGGCCAGCATAAGAAATATTCCCCTTCGCAACTCCAGCGCTCCCCCCAACGACATTCCCAGAGAGCTTCTCCCCCCAGAGAAAATGCTCCGCCCCAACCTAGACAGGTTGAAAATAATATAAGATGTCGTGATAATTCCTATAATAGAGAAGATAGACCCACATAGCTAGATACTTGTATTACTCCCCCTTCCCCTTGCCTTAATATCTCACCCAATTCCCTTATATTATTGCCTACTGTTAAATTACACGTTAAAACTGCTAGTGGTTATTTTATTGAAGCGCGTGCCTTATGTGATACCGGTGCCCAGGGTTGCCTCATTACAACCGATCTTGTTGTTAATTACCTCAATTTGACCATCTCCCCCTCCTGTGCCCCTGTACGTGGCATAGGTAATATTCCTTTAGTGGTTTCCCGTGGTTCTATTTCCCTGTGTTTTAAACCTTTGTATAATTCTTTCCCTGAGGTGTCAACCTCTGCTATGGTTATAGATGTGATTGCCGGTACGCATCCTGAGTTTGAGTTCCCTGAGTCTGTGTTTTTTCCTAGTAGTGATTTTTCCCTTGCTGACCCTACCTATAATAAGCCTGGCCCGATAGATATACTATTGGGTGCTGACGTGTTCGGCGCGCTTTTATTACAAGATAAAATATTTAACTTTAACGGCCTTACTGCTTTATCTACAATTTTTGGTTATATTGTTTGCGGTCCAGTCGCTGCCGATTATGGTGAATTAGGGCCCCCCATGACTGGAATATCCTTATCCCGTCTCATCGAGAAATTCTGGAAGGTCGAAGAAACCCCTCAACCCATGATTGCTAACCCCTAGGCAACGATGGTGAAATTTAGAAATAAAACCCGAAACTTACCCGTTGAGCTATCTGTATCCTTATTCCGTTAGCGCGTAGCGTTTCCTTGCGGTCTTCCCTAAGACGACTCTCACTCTTTCTTGACAAAGAAGGAATCATCAGAGTCGGTGGTCGTTTATGAAATTCCTTTAATATTCGAGGAATCAACTACAATTTTTGTTAAAATTGAAGCGGTATTAAATTTCCGGCCGTTATGTCCCTTATCTAATGACCCTAACGATCTAGAAGTTTTGACGCCTGGTCATTTTTTGATTGGCCAACCTCTTAGTGCTTTGCCGGAGTATCCCTATAACAATGTAAAAATTAATCGTTTAACCCGTTTTCAAGTAGTGCAACAGATAACTCAACATTTTTGGTCGCGGTGGCAGTTAGAGTACCTATACACTCTGCAGACTAGGCAGAGGTGGACTGATCCAGTGAATCCTCCAACAGTAGGCGAGCTAGTCCTCATAAAAGATGATAATTTACCCCCTTTACAGTGGCGACGTGGTCGCATTTCCCAAATTTATCCTGGTAAAGATAACGTTGTGCGTGTGGTCGATGTTAAGACATCGACAGGTATCCTAAAGAGAGCCTTAACCAAATTAGTTCGTCTACCTATTAGGTAGCTACTCCCATTTTCTCGTAAACATTAGATGTTTAGGGCGGGGGCTATGTTTGTACATATATGGCAACCCCGACTAGTTTAGAGTCTTGTGCGAACACCCCGCGCGGTCGGTAACAGTAGTAGTTAGTAGTAGTTGTCGAGTTGTAGCAAAAGGGGCACGTGAGACGGCCGACGCGAGCGCACGTCCTTCCTGAATCTAATATTAATTAGCGGTGTGATTTTCCCTCCCTCAGCCTTATTTGATTTCCCTTTTGTGTATTCCCTCTTGACATTGAACCTGACAAAGACAAACCTACAAAAGATAATAGTGCAAGTAATCCTAAGTGAAGAAAACTAATGTGAAACATTCCACGGGAACAATCAGTGTTTGTGTTGTGAATCATGAAGATAAGGTACTGTACAATTTCTATTATCCTAAGACCGACTATAAGGTAAATAATTAATAAATAACCTCCCCCTAAGCACGCTTCCACAAATGCGGCACACCCTACCCTCCACTATTCAATATACAATATATATATATATATATATATATATATATATATATATATATATATATATATATATATATATATATATATATATATATATATATATATATATATATATATATATATATATACAATATATATATATATATATATATATATATATATATACATATATATATATATATATATATATATATATATATACAATCTTGATATTAATGTAATAGCTATATTCTAAATATAGCTTTACAATAAAAAAAAATTGAGAAAAATTGGGGAAAATAATACTATTTTTCTATATAACTCTATCATTATCACATCGTGGCGTAGGGACTGTCCTAACGTTATCCTTTGACTGTTATCATATACTGATAAGGATCGGATAAGCAATCGTGATTCAAAACACAATGTCTCGAATTGGAGCTTCAGGTAGGTTATATATGTGTTTCTACCTATAAATTATACCTAACGAAATGTTTATATATATAAGTATTAATTTTCATATTTTTAATTTCTTACTACGACAAAGTTTAATACGTAAATATAAAAGCCTAGATTTTGCAAATGAAAGTATTAAGCTTCTTTAAAAAATTAATTTTTAAACTAAACCTTGGAAAACTGACAAAACCTTACCAACACAGAATGCATTTGTACACTGAATCATTAAGTATGCGAGACGTACATTTTCAGTTTTATATTAATCCCTCATATTTGAAATTGAAAAGCTACAACTAAACAGAACAGCTTATTTCATAACTTGGTATACTCTTGTAATAAATAATTTATAATATTTCAATATTGCATCTAATACGTGTTCAATTTATGCCTCGTATATTACCAGCATAAACTTCGTTGACGCCTTTAAGAGCGCAACACAATTTGTTCCGTCGGGTCCAGAACACCTGGAAAAGTCTACGTCTTATCCCTTCACGTAGAAAATTATATGTCTTGAGGTAACATTCGCGACTCGGAGTTGGTTTTTGGCACTTGATCTATTATCTCCGCACTGGTGACTACTCGGTGTTTGGTGAACACAATAATTATTTTCTTGAAAATACATACAAACTTTTTTTAATAAATTTCATACTTTATTATATTACTGTATGTAACATTTATGTATACAAAAAATATATATTTGATGAAATTTTGGATTCAATTTCATTTACTTTTCGCCTTTGTTTTAAGAAGTAACTAGAAAATTGTCAACTTATTGTTGTACTGTTTGTGTTTCAAGTTTATAGTTGACCACGCAATTTACAAGCTACAAAGTAAATAATATAAAAGAAAATAATAAATAGACCGGAATTTTAACATGTTGCACAACATTAGCAACTTTGAAGAATCATCAATTATTATTGTATGTTACAATATAATTTACCAATAAGTAGTAGACATCTAAAAAGTAAATCAGTAATCAGTTGACTCAAAATATATATGGATAATATAAAAAAAAACATTAAATTAAGATAGATTAAGAAATTGAATCATGAAATCAGTGTGAGAGAGCCAGGGTATTTCAAGTTGTGGACTGTATTTATATACAGTCCACAAATTGAATTACCCTAGCTCTCTACCTACTAACTACTAACTGACTAACTTTTTCTAGTGGGATTTTTCGTCAGAAATTATGAATTATTTGTGAATACAGAAAGGTGAGAAATGTTCAGTTAATATAGTAGGATTTATTTTCATTATACAACAAATTGAATACTTTAAATGACATGACGTTCTCATTATATAATATTACTAATGCCATAGTTACATCAGTAACATCAACTTCTAAGATTTTTTCCTAATCTATTTTAAAGCAAACAAAGACCCACAAATAACTAAAAAGATATATTTAATGTATGAAATCATAAGTTAAAATTTACTAAACATCAAAATTCAATTCAATATTATAATTCTCTTTTATAGACACACCAGCCTCCAGGACAGCCTCTTTACCATTTTTACTCTTATTTCGCTACTACATATTTAATTTTTAACAAAAAAATAACTTATTATTGTATTCAATTAGTATTTCAGTTAACGAAAAACAAACTTCACATTTATAAGTTACTATTGCCGTTTATAATACTTGCAGTATGTAAAAGAACATTAAAACCCACAAAAGAAATATTAAAACGTACGGATCTTTGCGAAAAATAGCAGTCCCTCTATTTGGTTTCATTGCTCAAGTCCCTCTCGGGTTATGATGCACTGCGCAGAACGTATTTGCATAAAAGCGAGCATTAACCGCCGCTTCGGCAAATAAAAATCAATAGCTGCAGGCTATGTACACACTATATTACTGTTGTTATTAAGTTAACTCCAGTTAGCTCCATTATAGCAGATATTCAGATTTTATCCATTTCATTAAGTTGTCTTACTTATTACTTTCTCTGAACTGAATCATGATGACTGTATTATTATAAGAAATCTTTCAGTTAACCCATCAATTCTCAAGATAATTTCTTTAGGAATATACAAATTTCACCATTATTAATTTACTATATTCAACATATATAGGACCGTCGAGGCGTCTGATTATGAACGCGACGATTTGTGGGTTCAATTCTCACTCGGGAAGAATTATACTTAAAAAAATATATATTAAAACTCAACGGATTTGAAACCGCATCTGTTGCGAACCTTACAAAAATCTTCTCGTTACGTCGCAAAACGGGGAACGATGTCTGTTAAACGTCGGGTTCCCACGATTCCAGCTATTTTCTCTACCTACCCTGCAGTGAGCGTGAAAACGCGTGAAGCTAAAAAATATTTATATCTAAATACTAAATATAATGTCTATGTTACTTTTTGAATTGAATTCCAAATCAAGTAACTGAGTATTTAATCAACACTTCACTACAATCTTTACACAATGTAAATATAACTACACTACACAACTAACATTTAAATTTATTTTAAAATCAATAGTGTACGTCTAAATATTGAACTATAAAAGCAAAAGCCTGTAATTTGCTGTGTAAATTTATAGAATGAACTTTAGTGTGTCTCGGGTTTTTAACCAGTACTTTATTTAATAAATATGTGAGTAAATACTAATTTCTACTATTGAAAATGTAAAATCTGGCGTTATCATGTAAATCATATTTATGTATATAGATGACAAAAATTCAACTGATAAGATAAGAGTTCACTGTTCTTTGCACTCACTAACGTGAAAGCCACACTTTATCATGCTCACTGAAATATGAAGGTGATCTAAAGCGTCTTCGTTGAAACCACTGCTTTGTATCAACACTGTTAATATTTATTATATTGTATCAAGTGACAAATTTTATTTACTCTGTGAAATGTTTCTCTTTTTTAATAAATAGGTAATACATGCTTTAATGTATACTTTGTAAAAGATTGTAAACTATAGTAATTTAATGGTTTCTGTAAACGATTGTAAAATTCCTAGAGCAATTAGGCATGAGTAGAGCTCAAGTATTTAGTGCAGGAAATTGAGCTTCTACGAACTGCGGAAAACTGTTAAATGTGGCCAATAGTACAAGAATACAGATTCAACTTAGCTCTTCCTTATATCGACTAATATTTCTGTTTTTAGCAAATGTTATGTTTAGAATCGTGAAAATTTTTCATATTGTGAATTTAACACTTTGGTAATATATACCGTACATATGTAGTGTATAAGTTAACTGTTCTAAAGATAATAAAATAGACACTCTTAGTCAGACTATTTATTTATAACGTGGCCATCTATGAAATTTACGTGGCTAACATAATATATAAACATCATAAAGTACAACTTTAAGATCATTATTTAAGGCAACATAAGGTAAAAGTCATATCATATCTTATCGCAACATAAATTAATCACAACGTAAAATTCATCAATTTCTTTATAAATCAATGATAAAATGAATTTCTTAGCGTAACAGCTACTTGAATTTGAATGTAGCTGTAAATACGAAGTGACGGGCAATTTACAGCTAGTGGGAGAGCAATTTCAATATGGCAGTGTTACTACATATAGGTGCCAATAAAAGGTTCACGTAGTTTTAATGTTTTGTGCTGCTATTTTTTTAATGTTTAGCTTATTTATTTTTTTGCAATTCTTTATGAGTTCAAATATTTAAAACGCATATTCACTGTGTATACCAATTGACTTGTATTTATTTTTTAAAAAATAATAAATCTAAAGTCACTAAAATTTCTCAAGACATACGTAACTGTAGACAGTTAAAAAATTATCATCGACAGGTTAACTATATTCAAATCGATAATGTTATAAATTTTGAGATTGGTTAAAATTCACACTGCTTATTAATATCCTGTTAAATTGGAACTTTAATCAATATATCTTTCACATTCATGTATATGTTTATGTAAAATTAAAATTATTCTACATAATTCCATGTACAATTTTACTATAAAGGTTAGTTAAATAGATGACGGCGCGCAACGAGGTTATTATAAAACACATGGCTTTATGTGAATTATAGTTCAGTCAGATGTAATGTAGAGTGTTGCAGTTCCCCGTTAGTATATCAAATGTTTAAAACTGCCCTACTACTATTACTGAATTACTAGAAGTAATATTTTCATAAAAACTTGTGTAAAACACAGTGTGAGGGCAAGTGACGGTCATTCCATTAGGGACACGCGTGTCGCTATTTTCACGTAAACCTTGTTATCGCACCTTCATCGGTAAGTTTAACCTTTCGTATAAAAAGAAATACGACACGTTCTTTATATCCGATAATTGTAATACATACAATGTATAAAATAGTAAGGAATCTAGTGTTAATAAAATGTAGATAATTATATGACTTTCCCATTCAATAAAGATCAAATTATTGTTTTTGTCATGTATTTTTTTCTTATTTATAGTAAAAGTAGTAACTTAGTAGTTAAATATCACATCGTCACCTGCTTTGTCTTATACACCGGTTATTTAGCCATGGTTTCAAAACGTGTGTCGCGACTTCCTAGGGCTTCTAGGCTTCTAGTAAATATTTTGTACTATTACGTAATATAGTGATCAAACAAGTGATGACGATGGAAAACATTTTTGAATAAACATTGATCATCTTTCATGTTAAATGAAACTTCACCTTTTGCACGTCCCTAAATTATATCGAAATAAATTATAACGTTGATAACACTGTTAATCAGTGGTTTAGCACAAAATCCAGATTTCCTCGAAGGCATTCAATCGACCGCTGCACATTGATTGAAGTGTAATCGATAATACGTGTATAATAAGTATATAGGTACGTGTATGGAGACTGTTTGATAAACTTACAAGATATTCATAACGACCCGAATATTACTCGTTAAAGGTAGTTATTTATAAAATTCTGAGAGCTGTCACTTTTTTCTATATTTATTTAATTTACTAATATCACCTTTACAAGTTCGTTTCTTTTTGTATTTATAAAACCTTGCAAGCATAAAAATAAACAAAAAATATGAGCTGAAAATTTATACTTGAGGACCGTAGTGGCGCAGAGGTGCAACTTCTGCCTGTAACGCGACGGTTTCTGGGTTTGATTCCCAGTCGGGGAAGACGGATTTTCCTATTTCAATTTTCTTCACTCTAGTAAACTAGGCAAAGCCCGGCGTTGAGTTCCGCCACTCAACACGCAATGCCTCGAAAAAGGCAGAAAGCAGGGACAAAGAAAGCAGGGACTAAGCAACGGAGTGTGAGACACTGGGTTCCCACGGTTCCTGCGGTTGCCTCTGCCTAGCCTGCCATGTGTGGGATAAAGCGTGTAGCTACAAAAAAAAATACTATCTTTATATTATATTCTATTGACTGTTCATTTGATATATTTATACTTCAGAATTTTGATAAAATTGTTAAAATAATTAAGGGCGAGAAAATTTAATTAATTTAAATATTAGTATTCCCCAGCCTATGAAATTGAAATCACAGTTGAGTACCTACAGCATTGGTAGCATTACTAACGAGATGATGCTTTTGTTGATTTAAGCAGGTATATTGTGCTATTAATATCCTATAAATTTAAGCAGGTATATTGTGCTATTAATATCATATAATATGAAATAGTTATACTATAAGTACAGTTTCACATTTTTTTCAAAAAAAAACAGACCAAAAATATTTATCATTTAATAGCATATATTGATGAAATTATACTATTACTTCTAATTGCGCCATCACTGCCACATCTTGCCGTAGGGGCTCCACTGCTGCCGTTTGACTGTAATCATAAGCAGGATCTGATCTGCAATCGTCACTCAATACACAATGTCTCGAATATCGAGCTTCGGGTTGGTTCTCTTTGCTTACCTATAAATTATAATTAATAACTTATTTATATATAATTAAATACAGTCACACACATGTACACTGACATGTACACACATGTAAAATGATAAAATAAGCTATTTTCGTTGAGGTCACACGAGAACTACGTAATGGTGTAATAAATAAAAATATAATATTTCACTATCAATCTCTATAAGGCTGAGATATGCATTTTTCTGCTAAGTACTAATTTTTGACGGGTCAAATATGGTTCAGTGTGTAAAGTGTATTTGCATAAAATATTCTTATCTGATGCTCTTGTTAATAAAAATCGATAGCTGGTAAATTTATTTTTACACAGCTAGATGTTCCTAACTATAATTTATAAGTTTACAAATATATATGAATATATTTGCTGGGACAGTACTAGAGTGCAGTTCTAGCAGATTCCATGTCGTTTGGTTAGTTACAAAGAAAAACTTATAACGGAAAGCCTTAATTACATAAAAATCAAAGAAAAGTTCCTGGTAAGTGGTGATTTACTGGTACGCTACAACCTATCTTCTAAGCCTATCATTCGCTGTATATTTCTATATATTATTCTCAGTATTTGATATACTATTTGTGAATCCTTTACTAAAACCTTCATTGGGTATTTAATTAATTTGGAAATTTTGTTACATAATGAAATATAAAAAAGTTGTTTATTTTCACACAAATCTTGTCCGTAAATACTCCATTCCATTTCTTGATATTTGGTGGAGACAATAACTTAGCCAAAAGATAATAATGACACCTAACAATTGAGCAAAAGTTTATTTGCCATATCTCTTATCTAGACAAGCGTGACGTTTACCATTTATACCATTGTTATTATGACTACAAAAGAATTGTAAATATTTTGTAATATAAAATTATAAATGTTATTATTTTTTTAATATTTTCTATATTTTTTTGTTACGGATGGGCTTTGCTGATTCAGTACCTTCCTAAGACCTAGGTCAGTGACAGGTAAGTACAGGGGTCTTTATAACATGGTATCGTATGCATATACAAAATGTTGAAAAAGGGAATTTTTATAATGTACTCTATTAAATGTGAATGAAATAAACAAAAATTACGACCCACAAGCCTGTAGTTCACTCCTAAAACGTTTAGAAATTTGCGTACTGTAATGTGTATGAAAAAGTTTGTGTTAATGTGATTTCTTTAAGTATTAAGGCTTTGAAAGTCATTAAAACTTGCAATATTAATTTTATGTTATGCGTGGAAGTAGAGACAAAACAAAATAAATTAATTTCTCTCATCTAATAATTTGAGCACCTGGGCTTCTAATCACATGGAACATGTTGTTGGTGACATATCGCTTACTTTCCTTTGAAACGAACCGCAAATTTTATACCATGCAGAATGTGTAGTTTATATAAATAAAATACAATCTCAGAAATCCGCATTTTTATAAAAATATTCATTATATTGTAATTTACGACTCAGTATTATTGAAGTTTTAGAAATAAAAAACAAATAAATACTTTTCTATATTTCATGAAGATTTAAGCGCTTGTTGTATAGGATAATATTCTGCATCTTCTTATATGTTGCGTTTGGCAACAAATGAGCATTATCAGTTCGTCATCGTGGCTAATGGTTCATCTACAAAAACTGACTGTCCGAATTATTTGATTTCATGAACGAATGTTGCTTTCTATAAAAGAGATATATTAGAATTGTGATCACGATGGTGACATTATTTTATGCGAAAATAATATATTTGCTGGAATTGTTTGTGTGTAAATATTAGTAACTTTGTAGGTACACTTTTTACCTTACAAAAGTTGTATTTTCTTATCATATTATTACTATTGATATAAAAGTTATTATAATACCGATTATGAGAAACTGTTTTCTCACACTTTTCTGTTTACATTCTTTTGTCGTCAAATGGTACTCGAAACGAGAAAAATGTGTAATACAACTTAAATAATAAGATCTTTTCTTGCTTCATTTTCATTTGTGCTTGTGTAGCTAAGCTCATATTCTTTTTTTCATCTCTTCATATTTTTATCTTTACTCGAGAGTTTCTGTTCCTGCCATGTCTTTTTGTTTCTTTCTTAAGCATATGTCACTTCATCATCCTACCGTTCAATGTGCTCTTTGCTAACGCTGCTTTTTCCTATGCCGCATACTTCTGTCGCAGCTTCAATGCAATTCCTAAGTTTCTGTCTACATGCTTCAACGTTTTCATGTCATATTTCACAATTGTCTAGCTTTTTGGAAATCTTTTTTTCCAACTTTTTAATCGATGATTTAATTCCAAGTATGCAAACCTTATGCAGTTGCACCAACCTACGAACAAATCTCTGATTCTAGCGATTACTAGATAGTCGTTCTTGAGTCGGCACCCCTTAACACACGTGTGTCCTTGTCCTTGAACACTTATTTTCGAATCCACTAGGTATAACTTAATCATACTTTTCTCTATGATTCACTCTCACGTATACACGTGAATCTATTTGGGTTCAAACATCGTTTTGGCCGCATATGAATTCCTTTCCTTACCAAATTCCAAAATGAGCTTTCCAGCTTCATTCACTCTTCTGTCACCATACTGACCGAACACACTTTCGTAACCACTTCGCGCGGTTCCGACCCATCCATTCAAGTCACCACTTTAAAATAGGTTCTCCTTTCCTCTTATACTACCTAGAATATTCCTGACACTCTCCCAAAAACTTGAAAGTTTTTTTTTGGGAGTTTTTGGCTCATTCGATGGAACTGAGGATACCAGAGGATACCACCTTAGTCCTAGAGATAATATCCAAATCTTTCTCGCCCATCACATTTAATAATTAATTTCTCGCCTATTATCCATCATTCCATCCTTCCCTCTTACATTCTACGCAACTATTTGTAGCTCTGTCTTTCACTTCACGCCCGTGCTCGTGGTGGAAGGAACGTTGCAGCCCTAGGTATAGCTCGCAGGGATCGCTACACGCAAGTCTAAGTTTATAATACTTTATTTACTTACTAGTTATAAAATTGTAAATAATCTTAAAAAATTGTACATAAAATAAAAAATATGAAGTTTTTATTTAAAGGATTGTACTAATAAATAGAGTGTTTCTAGAGAAAAATTTCTATGTTCAGTACATGCATGCATATTAAAAAAGCCGAGAATTCTAAACATTTTTAAAGTAATGTTATAAAAATATATTTTATGTGATAATATCGCATAATGATGTAACGTAATAATGGATAACATTAGTACAAGTAAAGCAAACATTAATTATTAATTAATGTAGTTTGAGTAATAGTATAATGTTTGTATTTAGGTATATCAAAGTCAAAAGTCAAAGTCAAACAATGTTATTCAAAATAAGAAGCTCGAAACGCCGTAAATAAAGAGAAGAAGAAGAAGAACAACAAAATAAGAAGCTTAATTTTTTGAACGTCAAATATATATTTTTTTTTAGCTTCACGCTTTATCCCGCACCCTTGTGCGGGATAGGGTAGGCAGAGGGAACTGCAGGGGCCCTGGGAACCTAGTGTTAAGACACTCCGTTGCTTAGTCCCTGCTTTCTCCGTCCCCGCTTTCCGCCGTTTTTGAGGCATTGCGTGTTGTGTGGCGGAACTCAACGCCGCGCTTTGCCTAGTTTTACCAGAGCGAAGAAAATGGAAATAAAAAAATTCATTTTCCTCGACTGGGAATCGAACCCAGAAGCCGTCGCGTTACAGGCAGACGTTGCGCCTCTGCGCCACGACGGTCCTCTATTAATAATCTACTAATAATTAATTTAATTACCATATATTTATTTACTTATGAAAATAATAATAATTTGTTATCTTTTTGGGCTCAAAAATGTACAGTATATTGTTCAAATTTAAAAACATACATAGAATGTGTAAATAAATATTTAAACTTGAAATTGTTATTTATTAAACAATGCTTATTATCATATTTAATAAACTTTATAATAAAAATATATTGCTGTGTCAATTCGTGTGCAGAGGGCAAAGCTTAATGCTTATCTAAAAGACCTAATTTTGTTTAATCAATAACTTTGTAATTGCAACTTCTCTGTTATATAATTTACACCTTTATATTAATCTAGAACATTGCTATGAACACTGGTGATCAATTACTTGAAATCTGGAACTGATGACGGCACAGCACGAAAACTTTCGTAACATTTGCGGAGTACTCTACTCTCAAAGCGTAGCTACGATGGTTCAGTTTGCATTAGGGTTTAAATGTATTTAATCTTTTGCACAGCTACATTAGGAGGTTACATTAGAAAAAAATATTTATATTATCTTTACAAAGAATTTTTTAAGTTAGATTTTTTTTAAAAATTTTATTGGACTGATTGATCATACTGTTTTAACCCTAATATTAAGCGACACCGACGTAATTTGCTTATAGTGATGCTATGTACATATATATTTCAGTCTATATTTAAATATTATCTTGCTTACAAATAATTATACTTACAGAAGTTTAACAAAGAGCTCTAAAAGAGCTCATCTGCATTTCATATCAAGCCGCATTGAGATGAACGGCGGCAAACGCGTTTGATCACTATTCATAACTGTGTCTCTTGAAGCCCTTGTTAATGTACGCGACAAATTAATTCGGTGATGAATATTTGCTTTTGTCCTTGACACTATTGTGTCACATTTTACATTTTATGTGTATAATATAGATAATCTATATTATAAATTTTATTTTAATGACGACATTAATTAATGTAAATGAAATGTGTATAAGATACTTTAATGGTACATTCGTAAAAATAATTATTGATGTGTGTTAACAGTCTCAGTACTTAATTATTGTTGGCGATGGCGTTAGCTTTGTTGATAACTCTCGTCCGAAAACTTTTAGAAATAGGAAAGTTTATTTCTTTTAAAAGTGTTTTGCCACAGTGATAACGAGGTTTTCGGACAAGTTGTAACACGTGCTACTCTAATGGAGTGGTCGTATAAACTACAATAAGAGTCATATTAAATTTTATTTATATATTCAAATTTATTAATGATATTTTGTTGATCATGTAGTATTATTTCATAAAATGTGGTTTTTTTATGGTTATAAATGTTTTATAAGTAGTAAGGAATATATCAAAATTTCGTCACAGACTTTACATGGCAAAACGGCGAAACTTTACTGTAGGAAATGGATTCCACCACGCGAGTTTGAACACTATATCATTGGGGAAGAAAAAAAATATAATTATAAGTCAAATAAATTTGGAATTGCAAAAACAGAAAGTCACAAAAAGTAAGTACGGAAAGGAAAAAGGAGAACCGACTCACCTGTTGCTGGTATGGAACGCTACTTTGGGTCTATTGCACTGATGCAACGAAGCGCACGCGCCACTATTTAGTGTTGTGGCCTAACGTTTGTTCTTACAATCAACGACAACAACTTCAATTGTTGTAAGTAACTGTGACAGCAACAAAGTTACGAAGAAAAAGTAAAGAGTTTTAGAAACATCGATCACCGATACATTACCAATAATGTATTTAACATTTTTAACACCAGTCTGGAACAGTTACTATTTTTTTTTTAGCTTCACGCTTTATCCCGCACATGGCAGGGTAGGCAGAGGGAACTGCAGGAACCATATGAACCTAGTGTTAAGACACTCCGTTACTTAGTCCCTGCTTACTCCGTCCCCACTTTCCGCCGTTTTCGAGGCATTGCGTGTTGAGTGGCGGAACTCAACGCCGCGCTTTGCCTTAGTTGACAGAGCGAAGAAAATGGAAAGTTACTATTGTATTTTCATTAAAATTCGGTGTTTATTTTTACCTACGTATTTTTAATACTAAAACTAGTATAAGGAATCATCCTCGTCAGACAATGCGCTAGGGAAACTTCTTTTACTGAAGAATATCTAGTCTCTAAGAAATAGTAGTCAGAAACTAAAACTGAATTTGACAAGTTTAATAAGTTAAATGAAATAATGTATAGATTTCCATATTTATAACAAAATGTATTACATTACTTATTTACAATTTTAATTTACAATTGTCCTAACCTTTCAGTTTAAATTAAGAACATATTTTTAACTAGTGCTCGTATAGTTACCGGAATTAAAAAAAGATTAAGAAATTCATAATCATAAATTTGTCAAGTGCAAGTTGGACTCGCCCATTATGAGCAAGTAATATAATTTGAAAGTTCTTGTACTTTAATAAAATTTTGACTTATGTTTGATGATTGAATTAGGTCTTATTATATGAAAGCCCACATAAGCTTGTGATATTAAGAATATAACAAAATAACGAGTTTGACGAGGAATATTTTCAAAAATATTAGTTCCTTACATGAAGCACACATCTCAAGGAACATAAATCCACCAAGCAGCTAGTCCACCAAACGCAAGATTAGGCTTGTTTATCGAAGTCTATTTATTTCGTTATTGTAAAAAATGTACTTTTTATCAAAGGTTTTATGATTTTATTTAAAAAACCGTGTTTATTGTGTCAATTAAATTATGAAGCGCATCAGTAGAAGCGTGTTTGCCGACATACTTCACTCAATTCGTGAGGTGCCTACTTTTCAAGTGGACACCTCACGAACTCATCCATTCATAAGTTTGTAATAAAGATTTATATTGAGAGTTAAATAAATTCATAAAAAAAGGGCATTTAAAATTATATTTGTAAATTCTTTTCTATATAGTGACTGCAAACAAAATTAATTAAGTCTTGAGTCTGGAGGCAGATTTTAGTACATTTTTAATTTTATACTTTTGTATTTGTAGGTATACTACTTGTTATTATTTATACTACTCGATTACTGTATTGAGAGGTAGGCGCACAATGTTTAACATTAAAGGTAAATATTTTCGAATTTCTTTGTATATAGTATATAGTGAAACCACGCTCTGCTACCAGAAAATGTATATTGAATAATATAGGGTAGGGTGTGCCGCATTTGTGGAAGCGTGCTGAGGGGGAGGTTATTTATTAATTATTTACTTTATAGTCGGTTTTAGGATAATAGAAATTGTACAGTACCTTATCTTCATGATTCACAACACAAACACTGATTGTTCCCGGCCGGCATGGAATGTCTCACTTGAGTCTTCTTCACTAGGGGTTACTTGCACTATTATCTTTTGTAGGTTTGTCTTTGTCAGGTTCAATATCAAGAGGGAATACACAAAAGGGAAATCAAATAAGGCTGAGGGAGGGAAAATCACACCGCTAATTAATATTAGATTCAGGAAGGACGTGCGCTCGCGTCGGCCGTCTCACGTGCCCCCTTTACTACAACTCGACAACTACTGGGCTACTACTGACCGCTCGCGCCGGGAGTTGGCACAAGACTCTAAACTAGTCGGGGTTGCCATATATGAACAAACATAGCCCCCGCCCTAAACATCTAATGTTTACGAGAAAATGGGAGAAACTAACTAATAGGTAGACGAACTAATTTGGTTAAGGCTCTCTTTAGGATACCTGTCGATGTCTTAACATCGACCACACGCACAACACTATCTTTACCAGGATAAATTTGGGAAATGCGACCACGTCGCCACTGTAAAGGGGGTAAATTATCATCTTTGATGAGGACTAGCTCGCCTACTGTTGGAGGATTCACTGGATCAGTCCACTTCTGCCTAGACTGCAGAGTGTATAGGTACTCTAACTGCCACCGCGACCAAAAATGTTGAGTTATCTGTTGCACTACTTGAAAACGGGTTAAACGATTAATTTTGACATTTTTATAGGGATACTCCGGCAAGCACTAAGAGGTTGGCCAATCAAAAAATGACCAGGCGTCAAAACTTCTAGATCGTTAGGGTCATTAGATAAGGGACATAATGGCCGAGAATTTAATATCGCTTCAATTTTAGCAAAAATTGTAGTTAATTCCTCGAATGTTAAAGGAGTTTCATAAACGACCACCGACTCTGATGATTCCTTCTTTGTCAAGAAAGAGTGAGAGTCGTCTTAGGGAAGACCGCAAGGAAACGCTACGCGCTAACACGATAAGGATACAGATAGCTCAACGGGTAAGTTTCGGGTTTTATTTATAAATCTCACCACCGTTATCTAAGGGGTAAGCAATCATGGTTTGAGGGGTCTCTTCGACCTTCCAGAATCTCTCGATGAGACGGGATAAGGATATTCCAGTCATGGGGGGCTCTAATTCACCATAATCGGCAGCGACTGGACCGCAAACAATATAACCAAAAATTGTAGATAAAGCAGTAAGGCCGTTAAAGTTAAATATTTTATCTTGTAATAAAAGCGCGCCGAACACGTCAGCACCCAATAGTATATCTATCGGGCCAGGCTTATTATAGGTAGGGTCAGCAAGGGAAAAATCACTACTAGGAAAAAACACAGACTCAGGGAACTCAAACTCAGGATGCGTACCGGCAATCACATCTATAACCATAGCAGAGGTTGACACCTCAGGGAAGGAATTATACAAAGGTTTAAAACACAGGGAAATAGAACCACGGGAAACCACTAAAGGAATATTACCTATGCCACGTACAGGGGCACAGGAGGGGGAGATCGTCAAATTGAGGTAATTAACAACAAGATCGGTTGTAATGAGGCAACCTTGGGCACCGGTATCACATAAGGCACGCGCTTCAATAAAATAGCCACTAGCAGTTTTAACGTGTAATTTAACAGTAGGCAATAATATAAGGGAATTGGGTGAGATATTCAGGCAAGGGGAAGGGGGAGTAATACAAGTATCTAGCTATGTGGGTCTATCTTCTCTATTATAGGAATTATCACGATATCTTATATTATTTTCAACCTGTCTAGGTTGGGGCGGAGCATTTTCTCTGGGGGGAGAAGCTCTCTGGGAATGTCGTTGGGGGGAGCGCTGGAGTTGCGAAGGGAAATATTTCTTATGCTGGCCCCCGCCCATATGGGGACCGCGGGTAGAAGAAGGACAGGTACGCGGATAATTGCGTTTATTAAATTTGGAATTATAATTATAATTGTGATTGGATGAGGTGGGATACATTGGGTTACGGGAATCATTAAAACATAGCATAGTGTGATGGGATGAGCGACCGCAGGTTGAACATTTGTAGTCCCGCTTGCACATAAGAATTGAATGTTTGTCCAAACACCTATAACATAACCGGGAATATTTTACAAATCCCGATCTTTCTCTAGGATTCATAGCTCTAAATTCTGGACATTCACGGAGGTAATGGGAAGAGGAAGCACACAGGTAACATTTTTTACTATTATTTATTACAGGTAACATTTTTTGTCTATTATCTAATATAGGGGAGGGAGGAGCCGCAAAGTAAGTATGTTTAGGTACAGTACTTTTAAATTTCGTCAGGTTAGAATCTACAAGGGAGGTGTTGCCAACGTTGTCATGGTGACGACATTCGTCTTCCAAAAAGGTAATAAGATTTTTAAAGGTAGGTAACTCATCAGCGTCACCGCCATAACAACGCTCAAAACGGGATTTCAAATCAGAGGGAAGCTTAGTCAAACATATATGTACTAACATATAAGACCATGAGGAGACGGGTAACTCTAAACGTTCTAAACAGCGATAGGCAGTTAACAAGGGGTTCAAAAAGGCCGCGCGCAAACCTGTTAATTTATTCGAAATCTCCGGCAGGGCAAGTATCTGGGTTATGTAGGTATCAGCAAGAACCCGTGTATTGTGATATCGCTGTTTCAGCAACTCACGAGCAACTTCATAGTTGCCTTCTTCAATTTTTAAATGTAGCAACAACCGCTTAGGTTCATCTGCTAAGGATCCAACCAAGTACTGTAATTTCATTGTGGGGGTTAAATGTTGTTGGGAATCTACTACACTGTCAAACTGGTCAATAAAACTTATCCAGGAATCAGGCCGTCCATCAAACTTAGGTATAGGTAAGTCAGGTAATCTATTATAAGTAGTTCGCTCAGTAATATTTTTATTACTCACTCCCACGGGTGTACCGGCCATGACGGGATCAACTACGGGAGCAGGTGGGCACAACTCTAATTGACGCACCCGGAGGTCGTCTATCTTCTTATATACTAAACGCACTTCTTTTTTTATATAACTAATTTCTTGGTAATCGATAGCCGGGTCTAACCCACCCAGGAGCACTGAGGACGCGTTTACAAATAAATTACAATGAGAATCTAAATCCTTGAACCTAACTAATAATCTAGGTATTTCAGAAGTGCCAAGAAGTTCCGAGGTATCGGCAATCCAATCGGAAACAAAGCGTACCACACCTATATTTTTTCTATATTCTGCGCTTTCCGTATATAAGGAACATTTTACTGTTTCATCATGAGTAGCCATTTTAAATTATCAAGTAAACTAATAACTGAACTAAAATATTAAAAATTAATAAACGCGTAATAAACAATGAACCCACTACCAACGGGCGAGATCAGAAATCAAGTAAACAAATAACTCAACTAAAATATTAAAAAAATAATAAACTCGTAATAAACAATGAACCCACTACCAACGGGCGAAATCAGAAATCAAGTAAACAAATGACTCAACTAAAATATTAAAAAAATAATAAACTCGTAATAAACAATGAATCCACAACATCTGGCGAGATAAGAAACCAGTTACGCGTCGAGTCGGCAATCTACTATATCGCAATATAATAAAATACTATGATATATAATATGACTACAATTAAGGCTTAAACTTCATTTAAATAAAAATAAAAGGAAAAAGGGTAACAATAAAAGTGTAGGGATAATATTTTAAAGTAAGTAAGTTTTTTAAGGAAATTATATTAAAATATTTTAACTAACTTCAATTATAATTTAAAACGGGATAGGTAATAACGTATAGGCGTAATATTATAAAATATATGTAACCATATTATGTGTATTTATTATATTTTATATTTAATATATAAAATTATATTCAATATTTATTTATATATTTTACACATTATACATTCACCCTACACAATTATATATTCAATATTATATGTATAAAAATTTCATATAATATTATTTTTTAAACAACTCGATGCGAACACGTTTTAAAAGGTTAGGAAATCAAATTATATTGTAATTATGCGTTAGGTACCAAATTAAGAGCCAAAATACCAAAACGGGAGAATAACACTGTAATCAAAGGGACTCAGGGGCATGAAACTACGCTATAATCAGGGGGACTCAGAGGGATTAAACCACGCTATAATTAAGGGGGCCCAGAGGGATGATAACTACGCTCTGATTAAGGGGGCCCAGAGGGATGAAAACCACGCTATAATTAAGGGGGCCCAGAGGGATGAAAACTACGCTCTGCTACCAGAAAATGTATATAGTATATAGTGAAACCACGCTCTGCTACCAGAAAATGTATATTGAATAATATAGGGTAGGGTGTGCCGCATTTGTGGAAGCGTGCTGAGGGGGAGGTTATTTATTAATTATTTACTTTATAGTCGGTTTTAGGATAATAGAAATTGTACAGTACCTTATCTTCATGATTCACAACACAAACACTGATTGTTCCCGGCCGGCATGGAATGTCTCACTTGAGTCTTCTTCACTAGGGGTTACTTGCACTATTATCTTTTGTAGGTTTGTCTTTGTCAGGTTCAATATCAAGAGGGAATACACAAAAGGGAAATCAAATAAGGCTGAGGGAGGGAAAATCACACCGCTAATTAATATTAGATTCAGGAAGGACGTGCGCTCGCGTCGGCCGTCTCACGTGCCCCCTTTACTACAACTCGACAACTACTGGGCTACTACTGACCGCTCGCGCCGGGAGTTGGCACAAGACTCTAAACTAGTCGGGGTTGCCATATATGAACAAACATTCTTAAACAAATATAATGTAAAGCACGATGGTGCAAACAGGCAATGTCTGCAGAATAATAAATATTTAATTTTATACTTATATATTATTTATAATATAAAAAAACAACAAATGTTTACCGTTTCGTTGGGATTATAAAATATAAAAATATTTTACATTTCATTTGTATTTATACATGTGGAAATGTCGACACTTTTGATCGGTCCTGTATCTCAAAGTGCATGATAGAGTGCGGCTTTCCAAGTATTGAGAGTGACCATTAGGTAACTAACATTGCATATGCTCACTATAAAATATACATTACCATGTGCAACAAATGCGGCCATCGGCGTGGCGTGTGGCGCCTTTGGAACGTCTGACCGTCAACCCGATGGCTGTAATTGCCGATGTTAATATTTGTTACCAAAAAAATATTGTAATGTTGAATGTGGTTTTCTCCTTTCATTTACAGAAAACGAGTGTCATATTGACCCCAGTCATCGCGAAGGATCACAAGATCGACACATTTATTTTGAACTGCCTAATAAGTATTGATAACAAATATCTTCAGTGGTTAAAATTTCATTATAAGCTGTAAGCATGTTCATAACTTTTTATTTGTATTTACCATAACTATAACTTAAAAAAAAATATATTTTGTACTATTTTTAACAGTTATGTATATTGTCATCTCCGTACAGAGATGTTAACAACGAAATAAGTTGTATATATAAAACATATAAGAATTTCAACGCGGCGTGATGTAGTGTAGTAGACGCATGGCTCAGTGGAGAGAGCGTTTGCACGGTTCGCAAGAGGGCGCGGGTTTGAGTCCCGCTGCGTTCAAAATTTTATATGTTTTCTTTACGTGTTTTTTCTAAACTTAGTGTTGATTAATACTTTAAAAATTATAAAAATATTTAATACAAATAACATTCTCTCTCGCCAAAAGATTGTCCTTTGTAATAGTCTTTGGGTTGCGGAAATTTGTAAAAATCTCCCTACAGAGATGCTAACAACGAAAAAAGTTGTATAAAGCATATAAGAATTTGTACGCGGCGTGATATAGAACGTATGGCTCAGTGGTGAGAGCGCATGCACGGTTCGCAAGAGGGCGCGGGTTCGAGTCCCGCTGCGTTCAAATTTTTATATATTTTCTTTAAGTATAAATAATGTTTACCTTACAACCAACATATTTAAAATCAAAGTCTAGCCACTGCACCACGACGACTCCTCTTGAACTTTAAATTAACGAGACTGTCTAAAGTAAGTAAACTAATATTAATTATGATTATCTTCTATTGTTATGTTTTCATCTCATTTACTTTTTTATTAGGTAGTGTTCGTCTTGAAAAAGAAGAAAACTTGAATATTATTAAAAAATTTTGAAGCTTTTTTTTGTCTATTAAACAGCCTTTGATATTTACTATTTGATCTAACAATAAGGTGATCAGTGAAGTGTGATTAGTTATAGTCACAAAGTTTTATTTTCCTGTTATAAAATAAACTCATGGAACAAGAAAATATGTCATCAATTTAATCTGTTGAGATAAAAAACTCAAAGTTATCAATACTAGCTCATAGCTTGAAGTAACGACATAGCAGAAAGTAACTTAGTCTAATTACTTCTCAAGTCTTACTAAGGAAACTTCTTGTGAGCTTCTGTAACATTCTGGTAAAATACTTTGGAACACTGACGTATGTATGACGTATCTTGCTTTATTTAAAGGAGTATTGAATCTTAATATATCTTGAGTAATTTCTTTTCGCTAGCATGCATTAAAAATATATACTGAAAAACATAATTTTGTTCAATAATTTTGAATTATGTTGTATACTTATTTATTTTACTGATCACATATTTTGTAACATTTTTTCTTTGTGATATATTTTAGTCTATCATTTGATGTAGAATCGTTTGCCATAAGTAATGTTGCTTTGCGAATTCAAAACTCTCGTAAGAGATGTACGATGGTGTATATTGGTCCCTTGTTAAACATTTTCATATAATAAGTAGTAAGTCCTAGATGAGGAAGGGACTCATGAACGTCGAAAGATAAGTTTTACTTTTAGAGTGATCAAATTTATTTTGTTATAAGTTATTTTAAAACGTAAATGTCTAAGTAAATATTCATTTTTGAAACTGTGATTTTAATTTTAAGGTTTCATAGGGAAAATTATTATTTAAAAAGGTATTAGAAGTATGTAAATGTGAATTTTATTTGTTAATTTATTCATATCATTAAGAAATTTTCAAATTGTAGATACTTTGACGTACACGTTTTAGTTATTTTTTTTTTTTAGCTTCACGCTTTATCCCGCACATGGCAGGGTAGGCAGACTTACAGTAGGACGTAACCTACTGTAAGCCTACAGCATCTGTCATTTATTATACAGTACGAACTTATTTTCTTTAGAAGTTACTCTTAAAGAAGCGAGATATAACTAGCTATGTGAAAGATATTATATCAAACATCAAAAATGAGCAGTATTCCTCTGCTATTGTATGTAGAAACCTTCCTCTTAAGTCATCCTGAAACACTATATCTATCCAAAAGACTTTTATAGATCTAAGCATAAATAGGGGCAGACGTTGGAAAGCGATTTTGTGTCATATTATATAGCAATACTAGTTACGTAGTTACAAGGTAATGACAACGTTAAAGGAAAAGGTAACGTTAAAATAATTTATTCTACTAAAAGAGGATAATGTTTGAGGATCGTCTTGATGGAGAGGCGTAGCGTCTACTATCTGTAAACGTGTCTGTTTGTGGGCTCTACTCTCACTCGCGGAAGATGGATTTTTTCATTTTCATTTTCTTCGCTCTGGCAACTAAGCGCAGCGTTGAGTGCAATACTTCGAAAAAGGCAGAGAACAGGGAACGGAGTGTCTTAACACTAGGTTCCTATTTTTTCTGCAGTTTCCTATGTCTACCCTGTCATGTAAGGGATAAAGGGTGACGCTATAAAGCGTTTGAATTTCTATTTTTTTTTAAATATATTACTTCTCTTAGTTTTGTATTCTTAAACAAAGTTACACACATTATTCAAATAGTATGAAGTTATAAGTTAGTTAAGGAAGAGGAACTTTCATAATGGCAATTTATATCTATAATTGATGGCTGCGACATAATATTTGTCACAATTTTGTAAATTAATTGTGTTATTTTGAAATGATTACTGCCAACTTTTGACAAGATCTAACGTAAACTAAGACTTTCTTACAGCTAACGCTATTTTACAATAATGTTACGTTTTGTAAGCATATTAGGTTATCGTTAATTAAATACACTCCCGTATGGCAGATATATTATTTCTATAATAATGAAAGCTTTGATTTGTTTTAAGAAATTGCTGATTTTTGCGTTGTTTTCGTATAGATTTTTGTACAATTAAGAAATAAGCAAATTAATGTAAAATCCTGAGCCGTATGAAAAATAATTAATTACTAAAAAAATTACTGATTCTTGTTGTGTATGAATTATTTAAAATTTGTTTGTAGACATTTATATTATATAAATGTATAAATATAAATATAAACATACAAAAACATTTTCAATGAATAATAGAACAATAGTACAATGAATACAGATATTGAGTATAGTTAGAAACAGATATTGAATTTATTAAATCCTATATTATTTGACTACAAGATTTATGATAAAGAAGTACAATGAGTAGCCGAGGTGAGGGACCTGAGAGTTCTTTTTGACGCTGATTTTCTATTTGTTCAACATGTAAATAATATAACAGCCAAAGCTTACAGTATGCTGGGATTCATATTTCGTCAAGGAAGCGATTTCAAACATATACACACAATATCTTATATAACGCTTATGTTAGATCTTATTTGGAATATGTTTCCACTGTTTGGAATCCGCAATATTCTAAGTATATTTTGGTCCATAGAAAGCGTTCAAAACAAGTTTTTTAAAAGAATGACACACAAATTTGGGGAAAATTTTGTCAAAAGTTTAAACATTATGTCACTTGAGAACCGTAGGGTATATAGGGATCAAATTTTCCTATATAAAATCATAAATTATCTTATAGACTCAACATATTTATTAAATAACATATTTTTTTAGTGTTCTAATTCTTCCATACGACGTAAACATATCTTCACTGTCCCATTATGTAAAAGAAATTATGTAAAAATCGTTTTCTCGTAAGAGCTTGTACTAACTATAACACACTGTTTAATAGTGTTGATAATTTTAATGAAAGTGTTTTGACGTTTTCTGTTTTTTGAAAAAGCTCATATAGTTATTACATTTAAGATGTTTGTTTTTCTTTGTTATACTTAAATTCACTTTGAATTGTAAAATGTTTAAATTCTGATAATTATAAGTATTTTTTTATGTTCACTCCATGAAACTGCGCTAAAGTGGAAACTTTGTTGGCTTATGTAATTATTTTTATTTGTGTAAACTACTATGATGTGTATATGCTGTTTGTTTCCCGTGAATGGTGAACTACGATATTAAAGGGAAAAGGAAATGAACCTATGACGTAATAATTCATTACGAAAAACATAAATTCTAGCAAGTCAATACTAAATAATGACAATAGCTTATACAGGCTTTCTCAAATTTCTTTGACCGTGATGCCTAGAGGACTTTGCCATTCTTTTACTACACCAAGCTCCATGTTTTAATACGTGAAGCTTAGTCTTAAGAGTTTAAGGGAAATTAAGCGAAACAACAGGTACTGAACGATACTGAAGTACGCATGCACAGTTTGAAACAAGATATTAAAAAAACAGTGTATAAAATAAAGCAGATGACAACGTGGTGTTCCATTCCGTCGTATTTGTGTTTTATATTTTTAAAAACATTAATTAAATTTAAAAAATGTTACTTCTATTTGTTGTTGTTATAAATGATAAATAAATCTTCATTGAGTTCATTAAATCATAAAATTATGTGAACTTTACTAATATTTGATTGCTTATTATTATTATAAATGATTTTATAACAACTATTGGACATAAGAATATGTCGGTTTTTCGCATACGAAAAGTACAAACTTACCCATGTAGGTGCGATAACGAGGTTTACGTGTAAATAGCGACACGTGTGTCCCTAATGGAATGACCGCCACTTGCCCTCACACCGTGTTTTACACAAGTTTTTATGAAAACAATACTTCTACTGATATTTTAATATTTTGTAAATGCAGTTATATTTTTTATAAAAATATTTTTTGTATATTGTATAAATTATACTATACTTGCATATTAATCGGCAGTTATAAATAAATATTTAATATACTAACAGGGAACTCCAACACACTATATTACATCTGGCTGAAGTATAATTCACATTAAGCCATGTGTTTTATAATAACCTTATTGCTCGTTGTCGTCTATTTAGGTAACGTTTATGGTAACACACATACACATAGGTATACAGAGTATACATGAAATATTTGTAATTAAAAATATTAGAGATTCAAATTTACGTGATTTTTTTATTAAATGTATTTATTAAATGTATATATGTATATATATATACATATACATATATATATATATATATATATATATATATATATATATATATATATATATATATATATATATATATATATATATATATATATATATATATATATATATATATATATATATATATATATATATATATATATATATATATATATATATATATATATATATATATATATATATATATATATATATATATATATATATATATATATATTGAGGATCGTGGCACATAGGCAGCTATCGTATGTTTGTGCAGATAGCGTATGTTTGTGGGTTGAATTACAATTAGAAGTGAAACCATTAGGCAAAAAAACAAAAGTAGCTCTCAAAGAATTATTTAATTTGGTACTACAAACTTTTCTCATCAACACTCCTAAAACGCATATCGCAAGACAAGTGATCACAAGGCGCAACCTATAGAACAAGTAGGTTTTCGCTCTGGATTCAGTACATTAGACCTTATACAAGCTTTAGAACAAGTTATCGAAAAGCTTGGAGAGTATAATAGGCCTCTTTATTTAGGTTTTATTGATTATAGCAAGGCCTTCGACAGCATTAGCCATAGCTTCATATGGGAATCCCTAAACAACCTGAACATTAGTCCAAAATTTGTAAACATCCTAAAATACATATAGCACAAGTAATATTAAGCTAGTATCGAGAGGCGAAACTATCAAAATTAAAAGATGAGTCCGACAAGGTGACCCTCTATCACCAAAGTTATTTATTGTTGGCTATAAAATAATTGCGAAAATTAACTAGAAATAAAAAAATGCTGTACATATTAAAAATATGCAAAATTTTTATTGATAGTAACACTACCATATCCTATACGTAGTAACACTACCATATTCAAATTACTCTCCCACAGCACTCATCCCCCGCAGAAAATTGCCCACCAGTTCGTATTTACAGGTATATCCAGATTCAAGTAGCTTAGTTATCGATTTAAAGAGCAATTAATTAATGTTCTGTTGCTTTTGTTATGATAGCATTGATAAACATAAAACATCATATATAACAACGACGTATTTTTTTTTTATTTTTTATATTTTTTTATTTATATATATATATATATATATATATATATATATATATATATATATATATATATATATATATATATATATATATATATATATATATATATATATATATATATATATATATATATATATATATATATATACATATCGAAAAATACGTCGTTGTTATATATGATGTTTTATGTTTATCAATGCTATCGTAACAAAAGCAACAGAACATTAATTAATTGCTCTTTAAATCGATAACATAATAAAGTTTAAAGTGTGAGAGCTACTTGAATCTGGATATAGCTGTAAATACGAACTGGCGGGCAATTTATTGCGGGGGATGAGTGCTGTGGGAGAGTAATTTGAATATGGTAGTGTTACTACGTATATATATATATATATATATATATATATATATATATATATATATATATATATATATATATATATATATATATATATATATATATATATATATATATATATATATATATATATATATATATATATATATATATATATATATATATATATATATATATATATATATATTATTCATGTAATTTTTATAAGCACTCACGCTAACGCAACTAAAAACTAGATAAAAAGTATTTACTGTCTCTTTTGAAAGAATAGAAGATTTAATTTTTAGAACAGTTAACTTATACACTATCATTCATATCACTAAATTGTTATAATTTATCACAATACTAAAAATAACTTTTAATATAAATAGAAATAATTAGTAAAAATTAAAAAGAAGTTAGAAGATGAATCAGTATTCTAGTACTATTGGCCATACTTAACAGCTTTCCGCAGTTCGTAGAAGCTCAATTTCCTGCACTAAATACTTGAGCTCTACTCATGCGTAATTGCTCTCGGAATTTTACAATCGTTTACAGAAACCATTAAATTACTATAGTTCACAATCTTTTACAAAACATACATTGAGGCATGTAAATAAAATAAAAATAAAAAAACCTTTATTTCCCAACTCCCTTACATAAACAACACTTCACACTTTATTTTATATATTTTTGCTTATTTATTTTTTATTTCGATTAGATTTTAATTGTTAGTTATTTCTCTTACATTCTACACTAATGTTATTAGTCAATTGGGATGTTGGCCCCTCCCCGGGTGAAAGCCTCCTCCAGTTCCTTCCATTTCTCCCTATCCCTTGCTACCCGCTGCCATTCCTTTCCTGCAGTAACTTCTAACTCGTCTGCCCACCTTTTCTTTGGTCCACCTGTACTTCTTTTATTTGCAGGCTCTTTCCATTCTGTGGTTGCAGCTGACCATCGATTATCTTTGTAACGAGATACATGTACAGCCCATTTCAATTTTAGTTTGAGCGTTAGAGCGTCGGTTACTTTTGTTTTTTTGCCTAATGGTTTCACTTCTAATTGTAATTCAACCCATAAACATACGCTATCTGCACAAACATACGATAGCTGCCTATGTGCCACGATCCTCAATATATATATATATATATATATATATATATATATATATATATATATATATATATATATATATATATATATATATATATATATATATATATATATATATATATATATATATATATATATATATATATATATATATATACATATATATATATATATATATATATATATATATATATATATATATATATATATATATATATATATATATATATATATATATACATATATATATATATATATATATATATATATATATATATATATATATATATATATATATATATATATATGTATATATATACATATATACATTTAATAAATACATTTAATAAAAAAATCACGTAAATTTGAATCTCTAATATTTTTAATTACAAATATTTCATGTATACTCTGTATACCTATGTGTATGTGTGTTACCATAAACGTTACCTAAATAGACGACAACGAGCAATAAGGTTATTATAAAACAAGGTTACTTTACGTATTTATATATATATATATATATATATATATATATATATATATATATATATATATATATATATATATATATATATATATATATATATATATATATATATATATATATATATATATATATATATATATATATATATATATACATATATATATATATATATATATATATATATATATATATATATATATATATATATATATATATATATATATATATATATATATATATATATATATATATATATATATATATATATATATATATATATATATATATATATATATATATATATACACATATCGAAAAATACGTCGTTGTTATATATGATGTTTTATGTTTATCAATGCTATCGTAACAAAAGCAACAGAACATTAATTAATTGCTCTTTAAATCGATAACATAATAAAGTTTAAAGTGTGAGAGCTACTTGAATCTGGATATAGCTGTAAATACGAACTGGCGGGCAATTTACTGCGGGGGATGAGTGCTGTGGGAGAGTAATTTGAATATGGTAGTGTTACTACGTATATATATATATATATATATATATATATATATATATATATATATATATATATATATATATATATATATATATATTATATATATATATATATATATATATATATATATATATATATATATATATATATATATATATATATATATATATATATATATATATATATATATATATATATATATATATATATATATATATATATATATATATATATATATATTATATAATAAAAAAACATATATAAATAAAAATATATAAAAAATAAAAAAAAATACGTCGTTGTTATATATGATGTTTTATGTTTATCAATGCTATCATAACAAAAGCAACAGAACATTAATTAATTGCTCTTTAAATCGATAACTAAGCTACTTGAATCTGGATATACCTGTAAATACGAACTGGTGGGCAATTTTCTGCGGGGGATGAGTGCTGTGGGAGAGTAATTTGAATATGGTAGTGTTACTACGTATAGGATATGGTAGTGTTACTACCAATAAAAATTTTGCATATTTTTAATATGTACAGCATTTTTTTATTTCTAGTTAATTTTCGCAATTATTTTATAGCCAACAATAAATAACTTTGGTGATAGTGGGTCACCTTGTCGGACTCATCTTTTAATTTTGATAGTTTCGCCTCTCGATACTAGCTTAATATTACTTGTGCTATATGTATTTTAGGATGTTTACAAATTTTGGACTAATGTTCAGGTTGTTTAGTGATTCCCATATGAAGCTATGGCTAATGCTGTCGAAGGCCTTGCTATAATCAATAAAACCTAAATAAAGAGGCCTATTATACTCTCCAAGCTTTTCGATAACTTGTTCTAAAGCTTGTATAAGGCCTAATGTACTGAATCCAGAGCGAAAACCTACTTGTTCTATAGGTTGCGCCTTGTGGTCACTTGTCTTGCGATATGCGTTTTAGGAGTGTTGATGAGAAAAGTTTATATGTACTAGCCAGCAAGCAGTTTGTAGTACCAAATTAAATTTAACTGAAAGATTTCTTATAATAATACAGTCATCATACATCACATAGTGTTAAAACACTCTGTTGAAACAGGTAGCCCTCTTTTTTAAACAATGTGATACCAGCAATTTGTTTTAAGGAGCCAGATCTCACCAAAAAGCTTAGGTATCATCCGCGACTCGATGTTGGTTTTTGGCAGTCGATCTATTGTCTCCTCACTGGTTACTACTGATCGGTGAACATGATGATAATTTTCGGGCAAATCGATTACTTTTTTTGTTTAAATCTTTTTTTTTGTTATATGTATTTAGTTAATATATGTTATATATGTGTTTACATATGAAATATTTTTGGATAAAAATTTGTTTACTTCTCGCCTTTATTTTGAGGCGTAATACTATCTCTCGTCGGCGTATCTGCTTGACAAATTGTTTCATGCTTAAAATTTATAGTACGCCAAAAAGTACACAAACAACAAAGTGAACAATCTATATTAGCTCAAAAACACGAATGTAGATGATATAGATAATGAACAAAACATAGCACCTAATAACTATAGACTCATAAATATTATTGTATCTTTTACAAATATCTTAAAACAACAAGTAATACCAAAATACAAAAAGTTATAGAATGGTTAGATGGTAAACGAATACCATTTTAACAAAGATTTTTCCATTATACAATCAATTTCTTAAGAAAATATAAAATGGTCAAAAGAGAGAAAAAGAGCTTGTAGAACAATTTTATTTTAAATATTTTTTTATCTATCTGATATAACTGAAGAAGTCAGTTAAGTGATTTTTTTAAAACTTAACTTTTAAGATGTTTTCTTTATTTATCAAAGAAATAAAAATGGCTCCAACGCGGTAAGAAAGAAATGGTCTTTTATTAAAACCGAAAATGTGATTTTTTTTAAATTTTGTGTTATCATAAATTAAAAACTTATTAAAGATATGTAGAAATGATCGTATTCCTATAATTCAAATAAAATTTATTATTATCTTAAAAAGTCCCTTATTAATTAGTGTACTTACACAAATTTCTTTCTTAAACTTTTATTTACTTAATTTTGCCGTAAACAATATTATTATACAATAAAAACCTTTTTTTTAGCTATACGCTTGATCCCGCACATGGCGAAGAAAATGGAAATTGAAAAATCCATCTTCCCCGAGTGGGAATCGAACCTAGAAACCGTCGCGTTACAGGCAGACGTTGCGCTTCTGCGTCACGACGGTCACCAATTTATTTAAAACTATTTATAAAAAAACTTCGTATTTATATATTTATTAATTATAATGCTTGCAAGATATATAAAAGAGCATTAAAACCTACAAAAAAATGTTAAAATGTACGGATCTCTATTGAAAATGGAAGTTCCTCTATTTGGTTTCATTGCTCAAGTCCCTCTCGGGTTATGATGCACTGCACAGACCGTATTTGCATAAAAGCAAGCATTAACCGCCGCTTCGGCAAATAAAAATCAATAGCTGCTGGCTATGTACACACTATATTGCTATCATTATTAGTTAACCCGTACCGGCTCGTCTTAGATTATTTATGTCGTTTATGTTGGTTAATACAAGTCCACAACACACTATTTTAAACGTATATTGTACACAGAGAAAGGATAAGACTAAACCACAGAAAAGATTCAGTTTTATAACAGTAGGAAGGAGTAAACTAATAATTAAAACTAACAATAAACACGAAATATATTAAGAAAGAGTAAAACATGTTCGATATTGAAGCGTAAGGTGGAATGCTTGAAGTTCGTATTCGAATCGAGGTTGTTAAGATCTAACGCGTGGCGGGTAGATTGGAAATCTTATCGTCGCGCGCTCTCCTGGCAGCATACTACGAGTTTCATCCGAGTATGATCGCGAATTAAATTTTTATTATAAATAATTTGTATATAAAATTTTTATAACATAATATTGAATAATAAATGCGTTAATTAATATATGTAATAAAATATTTGAAATATATTTGATATATATTAAATATAAAAGTAAAACTAAATATAATATGGTGAATATTATATTATGATAACGCACATCTACGCCCTCCAGAGCCCGTGTCTAAGGACGAAGAATGTCGGGAAATTGTTTACTCTCGGCCAGAAACGTGTTGTTCCTAACTGAAGGTGAATGTCTTACCAAGACTGTCCGGGAGTAAGAGCTGTCGCGTCAGTATTAGGCGGGTTTAAGTTGTCTATGGAGACTATACTTCCTTCCCCGTAATGCGAATTTTAAAAGATTTTGCCTTTCGTTCTATGACCTCATGTGTCCAGTGTTAAGTCTGCGCAAGGAACTTCGTAACGCGGATTCCCTAAGAAATACGTGGCTACAAGTTTGCAGAATCTTGTAGACAAAGATTTTAGCCTTGTTGTTGGTGTGAAGTGGAACAGGCTGTAAATTTTCAGCGAATGGACACGTATGCCGAGATTGAAAAGCCGTGATATCTGTTGTATGAGGATCAACCCTATGTCCGAAAAACTCGGCCGTTGGAAGTCTTTAAAACTTCGCATACAAACAGTTTCTGCTGATGATCTGGTCTGAGGTTCCTTCCTAAAACGCACTCCTATCCAAGTAAGACAAAGTAACGACTCGGTCAGTACTGTCGCGTGGCAACGATAGCAAGTTTAAGCTGACGGTGATGAAATCGTTTCGATCAGCCCGTTTGCACTGCGGATGGGTTAAGCAGTGGTCTTTCGGCGTTGAATCCAATGATTTTGGACAAGTGAGAAAATAGGGCCTGATTCGAACTGTTTACACGGTCAGTCACTAGGTCGTAGGACAACCGAATCGTGAGATCCAGCAGATATAAGTGCCTTGGCCACTGTCCTGCGGTGATATCGGTTATCGGGACAACATCGGGCCACCGCTGTGAATCGGCCCCCCCCGAGGCCGGTCAGGACAATACCAGATAAACCGGAGAAGGTGGTTAATGGGCGATGAGGATCTACATGGAGTATTTAAATCCGCTATGTAGGTAAGTCGTGCTACCTAAGGTGCAGAAATAACGTTGTGTCTGTTCAACTTGGCACGTTGGACAATTTAAACATGCCGAGACCAAACGCGACAGGTCCTTACGCACTGTGGCCAAACAAAACGCTGTGAGCGACTAGCTGAGCACTTGCATTAGCACTGGATGGCCTTTCTTAAGGAGTGTAAGGAAGGTCGAAAATTTGCTTGCGCAATGGACCTGGGATGAATGGCCTGGGAGTCGATGTACTACGTCGCCGTACAGCTCGATACGACTTCCAGGTAATTTCATCTTCTTCGTCGAAGAGGATGATTGCGGACTGATGATACAGAGCTCGTTCAGTTAGTGCGTTAGCCTGCAACTTAGCTAAAACCTCTAGATCCACTGGTGCTTGCAGCTCTCTGTATTCGGGACAAGTGTGTAGTCAACGGAACGACATTTTCGACCGGTGATGTGCTGGAATCCGTCGTTAATTGTCTATATAGTCAAGATGTCTACTGCCGTGTGTACACATTGCGCTTGCGACGTGAAAGGCAGTTAACAACAGTGGTTTTGTGGTCCGTTATAGGTGAAGTGTGTAGCTTCCCAAAGTAGCCGAAAGTATTTTTTATGCTTTCGTATATCGCAAGGGCTCTCGATCTACGGGAGTACTTCTTCTGAGATGGGCTCCAGTTTTCGAGACAAAGAAGCAAGCGGTTGCCAATAAAACCCCCCCGTCGTCAGCTGTTGCAAAGCGCAACCGATCGCAACGTCAGAAGCATCAGGACGAGTGTAGCTTAGCATCTGGTTAGGGTGAGCAACAAATGCAGCATACAAAAAGGCTTCTGTGCAAGCTTCGAAACGCTCTTAGGCGATCACCTTCCCCAATGTGATGGCATGCGAAGCTTTTGACGGAACAGCTAATAGGGCATTCAAGGAGCTTGATTTCAGCCGATTTGGGTAAAATCGTCGGTAGTATTCACCATAACCTAGAAATTGTTCGGAAGGACGTACAGTTAGGTAGTGGGAAATCCTTAATCCCTGTACCTTGCTGTCCAGCGGCTTTGTACCATCTGCGAATATGGTAACCCTAAAAATGTCACGTATGAGGATCCAAGAAGCATTTTGTAGTATTTATGAGGATACATAGTCAAGTAGCTTAGAGAAGAAGAGTGGTCGAAGGTGATCTCGTGTTCAGCCTCCGTCTTAGAGAAGACTAAAAAGTCGTCGACGTAGGGGAAACACGAAATCTAAACACCGGAGTTCAGCGCAAAACGTTGAACCTGGAAAACGTTTGACCGGCGTACGAAGGCCAAACGTCATAAACGGAAATTCAAAACCCCAATCAACCGAACGGGGTCGTAATTGCCGTACTTAGGAATGATCAGCTTCAAAAATCGGAAATTTGATATATGCTGAACGGATCATCGTCGAAAATTTTTACAGCCTGACAAATTGTACGCAAGTCGTGCATAGCCTAATGGGGTAGTTGTGCAGGAATCGTTCGCGCATTAAGCATACGGGATCACCGCAAGGGGACGCCAACCGTTGTCTTCTTAGGAGCGAGGTGAATGAAGCGGGGACGAGGCAAAGGGCTTCCGAATGGTCGAGCCTGTTTCCGTTTTGATAGTGGCTTCGAACTCAAGTTGGCATCTTGAATCTGTCCGGATCCTAATCTGCGAGGAGGGAGGATGTTACGGGTGGACTGGTGTTGTCGTTATGTGGTGTACAGTGTTGTGTTTGGCAGTGCGTTGTGTACCAGGGGGCGCGTGCGAATAATTTCTGGCCAAAATCGAAAGTAGATTATTATACTTGCCACTACTCGTAAGATCTTTAACACTAGATAGTTTACAAGTGGAGATGCGGAGAGCAGAAGTCGATAACATTTGTTGTATTATCAATAAGGCGGCTGCTTGCGTACATTACTATTAAATTAAAATAGGACAAAAAAAATCAACTCCAAGTATCGCCTTTAGTTACACTCAGTACTGAAATTTCCATGTAAAATCACGGCGTAGGCACTATATTTAAAAGTTTAAATTTACATAACCATATGTACTAATGGAGAACCAATTTGCTGCACCACACCTGATAGAGTTCGTGTCCGCACGACGTTCACGAGCGAAGATCGGGGAAAAGCAGAGGTCCGCTTCGTATCGACCAAAAATTGGACTTCGATCTGCGGTCGGTGGACGAAACAGGCGGACCCTTTGTAGTGAGGCAAATCGTCGGCCGCCATTAGCGACTGCAGGTTGGCCTTCCCGAATTTAAAATTGCAGGCCGGTTGCACTTCGTGGCATTGCTCTCCAAACTTGTGATTGGTACCAAACAGATTAGGGTACTTCCGATGGCTTGAGTGTGATCGCCGATGCTGGGACGGGCTTCGATGTCGCGACGCGAACGTCGGCTTCGTTGTCTGGGAACTATGCCTCAAGCTTGACTTTTGCAGGAAAGCTACTTACGTGCCTGGTGGTTCAGCAATTCTGTCTTGCATGGTATCGAACGCAGACTGGCATGGGATGTTGGCGACTATCTGAGGATTGGATGGTGCAATGTCGTGATCCGGTCAGCAAATTCTGCGAGCGCTGCTATAGGCAGAGTGGGCTGCGATGACTATTGGATTGTCTGCATTGAAACTTGGCAATCTAGACTAGTCCAGATCGTTTCAGAAATCTTCTGGTACCTTAGGACCTAGCTAAATGTTGCACGTGTCTAAGAAACTGTGAGGTTTTTCTGTCGCCGAGCTCTTCGTGCTTAAACAGTGCTTACTGTGTGTTCTCGGTACCGACAATCGCTGTATTAATAAATTTTAATTGTCGTATGATTAGTCCAGGAGGTGATGAATAATATCCTCGACTTCCGATGCATATAAGTTATCAGTTGAGCGATGAGAACTAAAATTTTGTTGTGTCTTAGGTTATGCGAGAAATAGCAAACTGACCTTCTATCTGGCAAACATATAGCAGTTTTCAGGCAAAATGGCGGATGCGGACACAACCGGAAAATGTCGGCCGTCTCCGAGAACGTTGAACCAAGCCCCGATTTTTTTTGCACATTCTTCGTGTCACGAGCATTGATTTGCGAGGTAAACTGATTCTCCGCTACACTGCTCTTTTTACGGGGTCAACAGATAGGATTTATTTTGTCCTTATGTGGCTTACTAAAAGTCACAACACTATTTTTCAAACGTCTATTGACACAGAAGAAAGCGTAGAAGAATACACAGAAAGAGTACAGTTTTATACAGTTCGGGGAAGGAGTAAAACTAATAATTAAACTAACACATAAACCGAAATATATAATGAAAGAGTAAAAAACATTGTATCCGATATTGAAAGCGTAAGGTGGAAAGCTTTTAAGTTCGTAATTCGCATTCGAGGTGTTTTAAGATCTACGCAGTGGAGGGGAGATTTGGAATCTTACGTCGCGCCGTGCGCCTTGCCGCATGTACTACGCGTTCATCGAGTATGCTCGAGAAGTATTTTATTATAAATTAATGTTATATAAACTTTTTATACATATAATATTGAATATATAAATGTGAATATATGTAAATACCAAATGATATAATTTTATAGATTAAATATAAAATGTAATAAAAATATAATATGGTAACATATAATATTATGATATTACGCCTACACGTCTATTATAGGAGATGTTCAGATTTTATTAATTTAATTAAGATGTCGGTTAAGTAAAATATATTTAAAAACGCTTTATTAACATTTGGATAAGTTTGGTGCTGTATAATCATACAACAATTTTATAGAGAGTAAAAGGTAAATAGTCTACAACCATAGAGGACTGTTTGGATCCCCGCGACACATTGCAGCGGTCCTTTTGTAGTTCATCAAACTGAATTCGATGTTATAATTTAAATATATCATGAAAAGTTCATAAGTGTAACAAGCTAAATTACTGTTTTTTAGTATATTTACTTAAATTATGAAGATGTTACCCACACTATCGATTGCCTTAGATATCTTGTAAAAACAATTCACGAGTTCGTTGGAAAATATGAGGATTAATGAGCTTGGGACAAAAATAATAATAAGGATATTAAAATAATACTGAAAGTTGGAGGGGATTACAGAGGTGGTTGCAATTAATTAAACGCGATTAAACCGCGCGACTTGTTCACTTGCTTGTACACGCTGATTATGCAATAAGACATTTTTCAACCGAAGGTAGCAAAACCGAAACCGAAGGTCAATCATTAGGTCTAACTAATCAGAAAGCTTTAACAGATATATTTCCCTGATCTATCATATATTATAACCCAACAATAAAAAAGGCAAATATTGAGAATGAACCTAAAAAAAGTATTGCTTATCTACAAGAAATCCGATACAAGAAAAAATATATTATCAAAAACAACCTACACTATAATTCTCCTGTATTGTTCAGGATTCAAATCCCGCTGCGTTTAAATTATTATTCGTTTTCTTTAAATATTACAAATATTTTTTTTTGTATAAAATCATTTTATTTTATTGTATATCAGCAAAACAATAATTTAACGCCAAAATTTTATAATATCCCGCTTTTCTTGAATTTTTCTATTATTATCATGTTATTGTTTTATTTATATACGAGTACATCAAAAAGTTACAAAAGCCTAGTAATAATAGATAGAGGCTAGTTTATTATTTATAAAAAATATATGTCGCAGATTATACAGTAGAAATGTAAAAAAAAATAAATGCGTAGAATCCTTGACCGTCATCGGTCGTTGGTTCTACTCTTATTTTATTGCTCTAATATAAATATTTTGAAAAGCAAGGAATAAATAGAAATTGTAAAATATTTTATTGAATTATAGCAAAGCAAGTTAAATAATTATAAGCAAGTGTTAAAAACATTATAAGCAAACTATATGAACAGCAAATGCTACAAGGTTTATAAATAAAACAAGTAAAGCCGTTTTAACAATTAAGTAATTAATTAATTAATTAACTAATTAATTAATTAATAATTCTTATAAAAACCAACATAGATTCTACTTACAATGTTTACTCCAACGCGATAGGTTGTCAAGTGTGTCCTCCGACACAAATGACGCCTTCATAATTACTTTCACCCTTCCATTGGTGGAAGTCAATCACACAACGATTTTTACATGAATAATTCATTTCATTTTACACTGTAATCACTTTTAATTCACTTTTAATTTTTAAACAATTAAATTATCAATAAAAAATTTGGAACAAACTTAATAACAACCACTTTGTTATTAATATGACAATATATTAAGTCAAACTAATTGACTCAAAATAAACAGGATACATATTCTGATACATAGAGAAATATAAGTCTTAGCTTTAAACATCTTGATAATTAAACATAAGTCGTTCTTAATAAATAAATATTAATCAGCAGTTAAAGTTGCGCCGTCGTGGCGCAGAGGCGCAACGTCTGCCTGTAACGCGACGGTTACTGGGTTCGATCCCCAGTCGGAGAAGATGGATTTTTCTATTTCCATTTTCTTCGCTCTGGCATCTAAGGCAAAGCGCGGCGTTGAGTTCCGCTTCTCAACACGCCATGCCTCGAAAACGACGGAAAGTGGGGACGGAGTAAGCAGGGACTAAGTAACGGAGTGTCTTAACACTAGGTTCTTATATAGTTCCTGCAGTTTCCTCTGCCTACCCTGCCATGTGCGGGATAAAGCGTGAAGCTAAACACAAACAAACAACAAACAAACAACAAACAAAATAATTTAACCATAGACACATTTCCAATGGAAAATAATCGCGGCGACATATATATAAGAGTTTGTTTTCCGAATTTTATCATTTTTTTAACTTTTTAAGTAAATAGTAATTTATGTTCTTCACAATATATTTTAACATTCAAATCTTTTAGTTTTGATTGTAGCTCTACGGCTTATCCCGTAGGAATGGTAGGCAGAGATAACCTAGTGTTAAGGCACTCTCTCAGTACTCTGTATTGAATGGAATAATGTAATGTACCTATCAACACTGTTGATATTTATTGTACTGCATCCAGTGACAATTTTTATTTACTCTCTGAAACGTTTCCCTTTTTTCAAATAAATAGAGAGATAGATTAAAATATAAGCTTAAAGCTTAAATAACCACAGAACATTTATCTATCGCTCTTTAAATTGATAACTTAATAAAGTTTATAGTCTGTTGCTACTTGAATCTGGATGTAGCTGTAAATACGAACTGACGGGCAATTTACTGCTAGTGGGAGAGTAATTTCAATATGGCAGTGTTACTACATATGATGATGAGATCCTGTTATCCTTCATCAGGGACATAGGGATCGCAGAAGGAATTTCCATTTCCAACGATCTTGCGCGGCAATCTCCAGTTTGCTCCAATCGAGGCCAATTGACGTAACTACTTTCTGAACTGAACGCCTCCAAGTAAGGCAAGGGTGGAGAGATCTTCTTGTGCCTTGCGCTTGCCATTTAAGGCCTTGCTTTGCTATATGACTGTCTGTTTTGCGCAGTACATGCCCATTTCCGCATAAATATTTCTTTGTAGACTGGTTCTTGGTCAATTAACTCCCATAGCCTCACGTTGGAGTCGGTTTGTGGCCAGTAAATCCACACTGTGCGGCGTAGGCATTTATTAATAAACAACATACAGCCTGTTGGTCACTTCTTTCTTGATGAGCCATGTTTCGCATCCGTATAGGACCGACTTAACCTTGGAGTTAAAAATTCTCACCTTCGTGCGCCGCGTGATAATAATAGAGATCCACACGGTCTTTAACTGAGCGTATGAAGCTCGAGTGCTTTGTTATAAAGCTGTGGGCAAATGCCTCCCCTGATGGATCAACCACGCTACCCAGATAGGTGAACCGTATAACTTGTTCAACGGTATCTCCATCCACGAATATGGGCACTGTGTCAAATGTGTTTAGACGCATATCCTTCGTTTTTGCACAATTGACACGAAGCAGCAGCGAGATCATCAGTGAAATCTATATCTTCCGAAACTTTTCCAAGCATCAAAGATAATCCTCGTTTCTCCCTATCAGTTACCCGGCGCATTATATCGTCCAAGAAAATCAGGATCCCACATATAGGCTCTTGATGATTCGTATTATTTTGTCCGGTATGCCTCTGTGCTTGACTGAACGCCATACTGGACCACTTAACCCGATCAAATCCTTCTCGAAGTCCACGAACAGGATATAAAGCGGACTTCGCATTTCATTGCACTGTTCCAATATCATTCGCAAGGTATTTATTTGGTCTGTGCAAGATCACTCACACCCTAAATTCACTTTGTTTATCTCTAAGTATGTATCCCTCGTGTATTTAACAGCTTGGTGCGCTCTACTTTCTTCCTGACGCACATTGCAGCAGCCTATCAGAGTCCTTAATTTCGCGCCAAAGGTCATTTATTGAAAATTAAATTTCTTCTTTGAGTTTCAGTAATAATTTAGTTTTAGATATACAGGTTATTAGCACATAGTATCCTAGACGTTTTCTGTCAGAGTGTCCTGTCTTATCGCCTTTTAGTGGGTATTTGCGCCTCCAAGGCTCGCGCTAGCCTCTTTCCGCCTCGATTAAGTGATTGGATATACCGCCAATGGTTGGTCGCCATAGCCCCGTTTGTTATCTAGCAGGGAGCACATAAAGTTACTAAATTCTCAATACCTTTTTAGCTGTCAATAGCGATTGATATTCAAATCAATATCGAAAAAAAATTGAGATTGGTTAAAATTCTCACTACTCATTGATATCGCAATTTTAAAGAAAGGTGATATTCTTTCTGTATATATACAAAATGTTTTAAAAAAATTAATCATGTAATATCTATATGGTTGGTTGGATGGTAAAATGATACGAGAAACTTGTTTTAATATACACATTTACTATATATATATATATATATATATATATATATATATATATATATATATATATATATATATATATATATATATATATATATATATATATATATATATATATATATATATATATATATATATATATATATATATATATATATATATATATATATATATATATATATATATATATATATATATATATATATATATATATATATATATATATATATATATATATATATATATATATATATATATATATATATATATATATATATATATATATATATATATATATATATATATATATATATATATATATATATATATATATATATATATATATATATATATATATATATATATATATATATATATATATATATATATATATATATATATATATATATATATATATATATATATATATATATATATATATATATATATATATATATATATATATATATATATATATATATATATATATATATAATACTTTATTGTACACCATATATAAAATATACAAAAAAAAAAGAACCATACATAAAGAAGTAATAATGTACAGCAGGCGACCTTATCGCTATAAGCGATCTCTGCCAGGCAACCTTAGGGTATAGGAGTATACAAAAAACGGTAGGCGGTGTACTTGCTTAGTTTAAATATACACACACATAGACATACGTAAACATATATAGCCATATATAGACATACATAAACATACATAAACATACATAGCCATACATAGACATACATAAACATATATAGATAAACATAAGCTCACACCTAAATAAATACATAAATAATATTAATTAATAATAAACATACTTATAACGTGTATTTAGCCATACTTAAAAAAAAGAAAGATTAAATGTAATAAGACAAAATTCTTATGTGAGGATCGCGTAAGAAATTTTGTGTAATATTATATAATACACATATATTTACAAAGTATATAATTACAACTTATTAATCTAATAAGTGAAAAAAAAAGCAATAAAAAAAATAAGTAAATAAATAGAAATAACCGACAATGACGATGCTACATAAAAATTACGTATAGTTAAGAGAACTACAATACTAATAATAATAATAATAATTTAACAAGCAAGATAGTGTGATTTTAGCTGAGACTTGAAGCGATTAAAACTCTTCGCACGTCTAATATAGGTAGGAAGAGAATTCCACAGCCGAACAGCTTTGACTGTAAAGGAGTTGGTAAAAATGGAAGTAGAATGAGGGGGCATCTTAAGGATAAGGTTTTGATTGGAACGGAGAGAACGATCGTGAAAGTTACACAAAAACTCAAATCGTTCTTTTAGGTAAGAGGGAGTTAAAGGATTGAACAGCACACGATGTAGAAGATGTAAGATATGGGTATTCCTGCGAAGTCTTATAGGAAGCCACTTGAGCATTTTTCGATAGTCAGAAATGTGGTCATATTTGCGAAGACCAAATATAAACCGTATACAGAGATTTTGAAGTCGCTCAAGCCTATTTAAATACTCATCTCTAATATCGAGATAACAAGTATCAGCATAATCAAGAATAGGTAGTAATAGAGAGTTTGCAAGCACGATTTTAGTAGAAATTGGAAGAAAATTTCGTAGTCTACGAAGGGAAGAGACTGCCCCAAAAACCTTCCGGCCGAGTTCACTAATTTGCGGCTCCCAGGAAAGATATTGATCCATTGTAATTCCCAGGTTTTTAACTATTAGCGCGTGCGGGATAGGTGTATCGTCAAACAACAAAGGTGTCATATGAGACATATTTATTTTGGACAATAATTTACGACTGCCTATGACTATAGATTCACTTTTAGCGGGATTTATTACAAGCCCGTAAGATTTACTCCAAGTAGAAATTCGAGCGAGATCTAGAGACAAGTACAGTAATGGTGTCATACGGTAAATCTGCAAATCATCGGCATATAGGTGGTAGAGAGAAGATATTTGATGGCAAATTGTATTAATGAAAATTGAAAACAGGAGTGGAGACAACACGCCACCTTGTGGAACACCAGCATTTATAGCACACCAATCAGAATACGAGTCTTCTATACGTATGCGTTGGCGGCGTTCACACAAGTAACTTCGAAACCAGTCAACCACCTCAGGAGATAATTTAAGAGAACCTAGTATGGCAAGCAGGATATCATGGTCTACTGTGTTGAAAGCGTTAGTGAAGTCCAATAGCACCAAGACAGTGACCATCCGATCATCCATGCCCTTTCTAATGTCATCTGTTAATTTGATCAAAGCAGTTGTCGTACTATGACCGAAACGGAAACCAGATTGAAAAGGATTTATTACATTTTGGTTACAGAGGAAAGTGCTAAATTGCTGATGAATAAGGCGCTCGAGCACTTTGGATAAAAAAGGAAGTACAGATATTGTACGGTAATCAGAGAAGGATGATCGATTTTTATTTTTTTTAGGTATAGGAACTATGTGGCCATCTTTCCAGGAGGAAGGAAAATAAAGGGAGTTGATAGATGCATTTAATATACACGTTATAACAGGAGCTAGGATCTCAATGATAGGAATAATCATTTTACGACAAATGCAATCCGATCCAACAGAATTAGATTTTATAGCCATAATATTTCTTTTGACGTCACTAATGGAGAATTGACTAAACTTGAAACTGGAATAATCCGGAATGGGAGAAGATAGAAGGTGACTCAATGTCCTTGCTTTGTTAGTGCTATCTATAGTATCTGAAACGGAAAAATGCTTATTAAGCTGGTTTAAATCTAAGTTATTAGGAATGATGTTTTGTTTTATCTTCCCCACTCCAAGTGATTTTAGAAAATTCCAGACTCTTTCTGGGTCTTCTTCCTCAACAACAGATTTATGAATATGGCGTCGTTGGCTATCTCTACACATTCTATTGCAATGATTACGACTTTTTATATATTTATTTTTGTTTATCTCACTAGGGTTAGCTAAAAATTTTGACTTATTTACATGTTTTTTTAACTGTAGTTTTTTTATTTCTGGCGTGAGCCACGGAGCCGGGAGGTGCCTCATTCGGACAGGTCCAGCAGGTACAGGTTGCGCAGAAGTAACTACAGACCAATCAATATTACTAGCGTCAATTCGCAAGCGTTCCAAGTCTAGACTACTAAAGTTGCGCCGCAGAAGAATTCTTGATTTTGCTTTAGGTGGCTTTAACTTGTACGATAAATACAAGAGATCGTGATAGGAAAACTCAAGAGCTGAGCACTGACCAAATTTTGCAACAAGTTCAGCGGAAGATACAATAATAAGGTCAAGAAGCGAAGGGCTGCAGTTAGGAAATTTATGAGTAGGAGCGAGGGGTAAAATATTTAAGTTTGCTCCAGTTATTAAAGAATTAAGACGTCGTGCACGGTGGTCATCCTTAACGAGACAAGTGTTGAAATCACCCATCAGCAGCGTGTGATCATAAAGGGGCTTGTACTTGTCCAACAGAATTTCAAATGATGTGAAATAATCTATCGTAAGGTTAGGGCTATAGTATACTCCCATGAGTATTTTAGTATGACTGAAGGTTACCATAGTGTAGGTGTTAGTCATCGTTGCTGACATTATCAGAAGAAGAGGAATACGATATAAAAGAATCGCTGAGGTTTCCACTAGTTAATGTCATTTTATTAATATTTTGGAACTTTGTATATATGTGTAATTAAGTTTGTATATGTATAAAATATGTATATAAAAAAGTAAATAATAATATATAAAAAATAGTTTATATGAATAAATATAAATTCAACAATAATAAATGAAAATAAACAATACAGATTATATAAAATATAGATACAATTATACAAGCAAGTTTTTAATATTTGGCAACGTACAAAAATATACTCACCCACCAGTTACAAGGGAAGAGATAAACACTATACGTATACATGACAATAAAAATAAGAATAACATTCAACATACATAACAATATATATAATTTTTTTTTTATTTTTTCTTCTTTTTACCTTTTTAAGTGTGTTGCAAATGTATGCAAAAAAAGGAATAAATAAAAAGACACACAAATGAATTACAAAATAAAAAAATAAAATAAAAAAAAATCTTGGGAAAATAACAAAGAATAAAAAATAGAAGGGAATTCAAAACATAATATCATAATAAACAGTACTTAATAGTTAAAGCTTGTTTAACTTACCTAGTAACTAACATATGTATACAGGCATACACACTGAATATATATATATATATATATATATATATATATATATATATATATAATATATATATATATATATATATATATATATATATATATATATATATATATATATATATATATATATATATATATATATATATATATATATATATATATATATATATATATATATATATATATATATATATATATATATATATATATATATATATATATATATATATATATATATATATATATATATATATATATATATATATATATATATATATATATATATATGGGGACGGAGTAAGCAGGGACTAAGTAACGGAGTGTCTTAACACTAGGTTCTTATAGTTCCTGCAGTTCCCTCTGCCTACCCTGCCATGTGCGGGATAAAGCGTGAAGCTAAAAAAAAAAAAAAAAAAAAAAAAAAAAAAAAAAAAAAAAAAAAAAAAAAAAAAATTCCTCTATGATTTATGATTTCTACAAACGTTAGTTAAATAGATGACGATGAGCAAAGAGGTTATTATAATATATAACATATGGCTTCATGTGGACTATACTTTAGTCAGTAATATTAATAAAAAATATTTTATAAATTAGTATTAGTGCATTTATAAAATGAAAAAAATTAGTATAAATATTTTTTTCATAAAACTTGTGTAAAACACGGTGTGAAGGCAAGTGGCGGTCATTCCATTAGGGACACACGTGTCGCTATTTACACGTAAACCCGTTATCGCATCTACATGGGTAAGTTTTACCTTTTAAATAAAAACAAAAACCAACATATTATTATGTCCTATAATTGTACTACAATGTACAAAAATAGTAAAGCATCTAATATTAATAAAATTAACGTAATTTTATGACTTCCCCATAATTATCATTTATATGTTTTCTTTTTATAGTAAAAGTAACATTTTAGACATTTAATTAAATATGTAAATTAAGTGTCGGAGCGGAACAACACACCGTTACTTGCTTTGTCTTATACACTATTATTAGCCATGGTTTCAAGATGTGCGTCGCGACGCTCTGGTGCTTCAAGGTATCGTCCCAAGGTGCGTCGCGTCAAGTTAGGCTTGTGCATTTCATTGTCATTCGAGCTCCTGTCCACGTTCATGTATGTAGTTCAGTCTAGTTCTTGTTTTGCTTAATAATATATTATTATACAAACGAGGGATGCTGTGAAATAATGGCAAAGTAAGAAAGACGTAACAGTGTGAAAAAATTAAGGAGACCTTTGTAGTATGTTCTTATCCAACATTTAAATGGAAGTGAAGATGATTGGCTACTAATTATACTTGCCAATCATTTTCTACTACTAGGAAATACAGTGGTCAAACAAGTGATGATGATAATGTAAAACATTTTTGAATGCGTTCCAATAAACATTGTCCATCCTTCAAGTTCCATGAAAATTCACCGTTTCAATCTTCATAACTGCTTGGCTTTATATTATCTTTTGCATTATACAAATTATTACGCCATATATGTACTAAAACTGATATTGAAATAAAAAATAGATTTCTTAAAACGAAACAAAGCCAAAGCAAAATATGTCTTTAAGAAATGATATTTTTTAAGAATGTTAAAACTAAAACTTGGAAAGCTGACAAGACCTTACTAGCACAGAGAGCATTTGAATCAGTAAGTATGTGAGACATGATGTCCTTCGGCAGTCTTTTAGCACATTTTCGATTTAATAAAATCTCTTATAGCTTTTAGCATTCGATCTGTATATCAGTATGTAAATAAATTATATATTCCAGATCTAATCAAACAACTCTTATAATTTAATTGTGTGATATATAAAAATCTGCCGAGTAGACGTATTATAAATTTGCTACAATATCATACTAAATTATTTTAAACTATATCAATGTTGCAACTAACAGGTGTTCAATCTATACTTCGTATAATGTGCCAGCATAAACTTTATTGATGCCTTAACGAGCGCAACACAATTTGTTCCGTCGGGTCCAGAACGCCCGGAAAAGTTTACGTCTTATCCCTTCACGTAGAAAATTGAATGTCTCACGGTAACATCCGCGACACGGTGTTGGTTTTTGGCAGTTGGTCTAATGTCTCCGCACTGGTGACTACTGCTCGGTGAACACGGTGATTATTTTCTTAAAAATGTAATACATCATTTTGGTGAGATTTTCTCTTTCGTATATAATTATAATAAATACAAATTAAAATATACCAAGAAAGAGATATAAATGGTAATTAATCGTAAATGAATTAATTTGGCGAGGTGCCACTGAAAGCTATTGTCAGAATAGGACGTTTAATGTCTGGCTATGTTAATATTGGCTTATAGTGATCTACAAAACGGTACTAGACAAAATGTGTTAAACAAAGATATATTTTGTGTCAATTTATATAACTATTTCAAATCAAAATTAAAAAAAATATTATAATTTTTGTATTAAAAAATATTTTATACATATTTTATACATGTAGGACAAAAAATTAACAAGGAATATAAAATAATTTTATTTCTAATTGAAGGAAGAGTACATGTTTCAAATTAATAAATAATTTACAAAAAAGCGAGTTTATCGTTTTTACCAATTAATAATGTTATTGTTTATTTTAATTGACAATATTTTGTAATCTATCCCATATATTGAACTAACCAAAATACTAAGTAAATTAGAAAATTGAAGCATTTTCTAAAAATTAGTCTTTTAGTTTGACTGACCTTGAGTTTAGTGTTGTTTATTTGGTTAATATTTAAAATATGATATAAAAACACTTCCTGTCCGTACGTCCTCTTTAAATGAACAAAGGTTTTTCTAGTAGTTTTTTTCGATCAAAATAAATTTGATTCTTTTAATGAAAAGATAGGCCGAGCTGTTAAGAAAGTGTAAAGTGGTCAAAAGAGAGAGAACAAGCTATACAAGTTTTTGCAACTGTAATTGTAAATTCCAATGTAGATGTAGACCTTTTTTTATAAAACAAAGTGTAAGAAACATATTTGTTGTAAACAATACTCACACATTTCATTACTTATATTTATAAATTTTAACTGTCATTTAAAATGCTTGCAATATATAAAAAGAGCTTTAAAACCCACAAAAGAAATGTTAAAAAGTACGGATTTGTACTAAAAATGGATGTTCCTCTATTTGGTTTCATTGCTCAAGTCCCTCTCGGGTTATGATGCACTGCGCAGTCCGTATTTGCATAAAAGCGAGCATTAACCGCCGCTTCTGCAAATAAAAATCAATAGCTGCAGGCTATGTACACACTATATTGCAGGTATTATCAAGTTAACTCCAGTTAGCTACAATGTAGGAGATATTCAGATTTTATGTATTTAATTAAGGTAAAATTTATTTAAAAACGCTTTTTTAATATTTAGAACAGTTTGGCGAACAAAACTTATGAAATTTCTTTAGATAATTTATTGAGTAAAAAATCAAAACGTATCCCTTGTTTTCTTATGAAATAATATGAGAGATAGCAGACGTTTTTGACGTCCCTACTGCAGCGGCCACATTGCAGCGGCTTGTTTCTCACTCATTAAACTTAAATTTACATTATAAGCTAGCGGAAATTATGTGAAGTATATTAATTGTGATTGTTGATTAAAAATACGCCTAAAATTATTTTTCGAGAATTATCATTAAAGTAATTAGAAGTAATTAGAAGAATTATTTCTCAAGAATTATGAAGTTTTATTTTGTAAAAATAGTCACGAATCTGTATAAAATAAGAGGCTTAGAAAAAATAGTTATGGTAATATGTTAACTAAAGACGTTGTCAATGAAGCTAGTAACGCCCATCAGGGCATATTTTATCAATATTATATGTCATATTATTGTATATATCAATACACAGTATATATCAATAACCCAACAAAGAAAGCAGAAAAATGAATATAATCACAAACATAATCATAAAAGTTAAGTCACCATAACTATCCTGCCTTGTTCTTTAATTAAGTTTAGGCACAGTAGGCCTTCTATTTCTCTAGATTATGCATCATCTCAACACTCACAGTTTTTACAGTTACAACATTTTATACAGTTTCATATACGATTCATATTATATTAAGAAACAAAGAACATTGTGGTGAAGTGATCTCGTCGTTTCAAATATTTGTCTGAAATATAAAATAAACTAGAAATTATTTATAAAAAATGTAGTATAACATAAACTGCTTGTAAAAAACGAAAATAATCATTTTATACTAAGAATTATTAATATCCTGCTCTTGTTGAGCTTTACTATTATTATCGTGTTATTGTTTATACTGCTATGCACGAGTAAATGAAATAAGTATTTTAATATTTAAATCTTTTAGTTTGTTTGTAGCGTCACTCCTCACTTGTGTAGGCATCTAGGCGGAGGTACCCTAGTGTTAATACACAGTTCTTAGCCTAACGCTGAAAAGTACAACACACATGTTGTGTGGAAGAATTTAACACTTAATTTTTTTGAAAGCAATGTAATGGTAGAATCACATTACCCATTTCTCCGAGTGAGTTCGAATCCATAATAATTTAAAAATGTAATATCTAATAATCACGATTACAACGATCGTCATAATAATCAAAGAACAGTTAACCAAATATCAAAGAGCTGTCCCTTAACTAAATTACATATTACTTCGTTATTATTTTAAAAAAACCTTTTATTTATCAAATCAATGTTAGCTCTAAATTATTACATATCAATAATTTCACTATCATATTTTTTCATATTAAATATATCTATGAGAATTATCGTCGTCGTCTGACGGATTATTTTATTTACTGCGGTTCTCCCTGCCTCTTTCCTGCTAATATGCTAAAAATATATAACTCAATACTACATAAAATTTAATATCTAATACTAATAAAATCGTGGCACAGAGGCGCAACGTCTGCCTGTAACGCGACGGTTACTGGGTTCGATCCCCAGTCGGAGAAGATGGATTTTTCTATTTCCATTTTCTTCGCTCTGGTAAACTAATTACTTAACACGCAATGCCTCGAAAACGGCGGAAAGCGGGGACGGAGAAAGCAGGGACACTGTGCAACGGAGTGTCTTAACACTCGGTTCCCACGGTCCCTGCAGTTCCCTCTGCCTACCCTGCCATGTGCGGGATAAAGCGTGAAGCTAAAAAAAATAATAATAATAATAAAAACTATGTTACTGTTGTCTGAACTAACAGGTAGATATATAATCAATTCACATCAATACTGTCACTACAGAATATGAATATACTTCACTAACAAAATTTAATCCTGACAGGTTTTCTCTATATAATTAATTTACGAATATGATAATTTCCTGATTGTTTCTTTTGTACTCAAATTTCAAAATAACTAACAAATTTGCTAACTATTGTATATCTGTATATTCGAAACTACCTAGTCTCGAGTTTATAAATCGTTATTATTCTATCGATCTCTTGATACGTAAATAAACTATGTTTGAATCCTCTCTTCATACTATGTTATACTATACATCTTACTCACATTTAAATTTATGTAACAAACCATGGTGTACATCTAAAATTTGAGCAATAAAAGCAAAAGCCTGAATTTAGCTGTGTAAATTTATAGAATGCTCCTTTGGATGTTCTCCAAATAGCATTTCTCTTGGCGATCTTTAGTGTCTCACTTATTTAAAAAAAATAAAACTAAATAGTGATTTTTGCTATTGAAAATGTGAAATAAGGCGTTTTCATGTAAATAAGTAATTGCTCTTTATGTATACAACTTATATAAATTTAATAAGTAAGATAAGAATTCACTGTTCTATCAGTTATTTTCACGGATGCACTCAATAACGTGGAAGCCACACTTTATCATGCTCACTGCGATATGGAGGTGAACTAAAACGTCCCCGTTGAAACAACTGCTATGTCTCAACACTGTTGATATTTATTATACTGCATCAAGTGACAATTTTTATTTACTCTGTGAAATGTTTCTTTTTTTAAATAAATTGGTAATATATGCCTCATTGTATGTTTTGTAAAAGATTGTGAACAATAGTAATTAAATGTAACTAATTTCTACTATTTTTATCAAACGTTATTTATATATTTTTTTGCCTCACGCTTTATTCGCTTCAACAGCAGAAACCTTAGAAACCCAATGTCAGGAAACTCCGTATTTCATTTTCCTCCGTTTCAAGGCATTTAGTGTTTGGCTTTAAATATTTGCCAGAATGGGAATCAATTGTCGCGTTAACAGGCAGACGCTACTCCTCTGCGATATGATACTCCAGTTATTAAAATTGTGATTAATTATAATTTGTTAATATGAATTATATTTCATTAGTTAACTGTTCTAAAAGTTGTAAAATAGCCACATTTTACAACTTCTTTCAAATTCTTCTATAAATTAAAAACTATAACAAATACTTGATGATCATGAAAATCACATATATACATATGTACATATTTTCACGCTTTATAGTATCACGGGGTAGTCAGTGATAAAGGAGCGCCAAACGTGGTAGTTCCTGCATACATCTTTCGTGTCGTTCACAGTGGATTTATTAGACTCTTTATATACTCTGTAATCCGCTGTCCGGAGATTCCTCATGCTTTTTTGTTGACCTTCCTTCAGTATCTCAGATACTTTGTTTTTCAAAGTCAACCGAGGTCTCCCCTTACCTCTCTTACCACTCACTTTTTTTTCGTATATCTTTTTTATCATTCCTTCTTCATTAATTTTTTCGACGTGCTCAAACCATCAGAGCCTGTTCTTCTTCATTATCATATGAAACACAATGATATGATGATAAAAACTTTCATAATTATATACATTTAGTAGAATTTACGAAGTAAATTTAGACATTTAATGTTAAACAAGTATGTATGTATATGCATGATTATTTCAAATTAAAATTATTCCATGTATTTGTGTTACTTACTATAAAAGTTAATTAAATAGAGTAAGTGTGTTGTAGTTCCCGTTAGTATATTAAATATTTATAACTGCCCATTAATCCGTTGTAGTATTATTTACGCAATAGTAATAAAAATATTTTATATAAAAAATAAGTGCTTCAATAAAATATTAAAATGCCAATAGAAGCAACCTTTCATAAAAACTAGTGTTCACAACACCGCTCACACCGTGTTTTACGGTGTGAGCGTAGTAAAGAACGGCAAGTGGCGGTCATTCCATTAGGGATACACGTTGTCGCTATTTACACGTAAACCACGTTATCACACCTATATCGGTAAGTTTTTGAGTTTGTATGAGAAGAAGAAGGGACACGATCTAATGTTTAAAAATTGTACCTAATGCAATATAAAAATGGTAAAAAATCTAATATCCATAAAATTTAAATATTTTTATGATTCACTTAATAATTCCTTTCTGCCTTCTAAAAATAATATGTTCTTTCTAACATAAAAAAATATATATATTATTGCTAGTTATAACGAGCAACTCAAAGGAGTTATATTTAAACGTTGTCAAAGACTAACTAAACAGTTTTGTTCTTTAACGTTAAAGTAGCATTTTTAACGTTGAATAAAAGTTTATTTAAATAACATAATAAATTAGAAATATGACGATTAAGTATCGGAAAGCTCACCGTCATCTGCTTTGTCTTATATGATTGGTTGTTTAAGCCATGGTTTTCGACTGTGCGTCGTGATGCCCTAGCATTTCTAGGCACAGTTCCAGGTGCGTGGCGCCAGAAACGAGTGGAGACCTTATGCATTTCATTGTCACTTGAGCTCCCTTTCTATGTTTGTATAGTTCAATCTATCTGTTACTTTACTAATATATATGGAACTGGGACTCAATAGTTTGAGGGATGTCGTAAAGTAATGATAAAGTATTGAAGCGTAACACTGGTATTGTCCTACACATAAATTAAGATAAGGATGATTGGCAATAATTGGTATTCGTCAATCATCTTTTACAACGTAATACGAGTATGATGGTCAAAAAAGTGATTATGATGTAAAACATTTTTGTAGGCGTTTCAATAAACAATTGTCATTTCCCAAGTATCGACAAAAATCATCTTTTAAACCCCTCTACTAGATTGTATTTATTTTTTATGTGATGTGAAATATTACGTCATAATGTTTTGTTTACCATAATTTTTTGCTTTATTGTCACATTTTATTGCACAATCAATCAGTTTTAAAGAAATTTATAAATTTAGGAGTGTTCTGTGATTGATCCAAGGCATTAGATTGCGTACAGCATTAAACATTAATTCAGAAATTACGCCACTACGGAATTAGAAATAAGGCTCTAGACTTTGTCAGTTATTACCTAATTGATAGAATCCAGAAGGTGACATGAATGCAAAGCGTTCTCCGGGTCATTTGTCAAAATGGGGGTGCCACAGGGCTCGATATTAGGCCCTTTTCTGTATTAATGATTACCTTACCTTGTAAAGGACAAACATGGGATAGTATTATTTACAGATGATACATCTTTGATTTTTAAAATTAATAGACGACATGAAGAAATTGAATATGAACAATGCTCTCTCAAATATTGTCCAATGGTTTAATGTCAATAATTTACTATTAAATGAAGAAAACGAAATGTATTTAATTCACATTAATACACTCCCGAATGTTAAATTTGTCAAAACTATTGTAAAACTTAACGATAAGGAACTAGATTTAGTAAATACTACAGTTTTTCTGGGCATTACCCTAAATTCGAAACTTTAGTGGGGCCCTCGTATGAACGATTTATCGAACAGACTTAGATCAGCTGCGTATGCGATCAAAAAGACCCGATACTTAACTGACGTCATTACCGCTAGATTAGTTTATTTTAGATACTTCCACAGCGTTATGTCATGTTGTATATTATTATGGGGTAATGCTGCTGATATTGATACTATATTTGTCCTTCAGAAACGGGCTGTTCGAGCAATCTATAACATGAAGCCCAGTGATTCTCTTAGGGATAAATTTAAAGATATTAAAATTATGTATAGGTTTCAGAGGAGCTCAATTCGATATTATTATCGAATTGGACTCCTCTGTTCTTCCTCCATTCGCTCTATCTGACATACTCATGTGATCATTTTATTGACTCTAAGTGGAAAAGTTATACATAAATAAATTTATGACACTGTAATTTCTTATATTAAAATCTTACATTCAGACGGGCATAGGTTGGTAATTAGTGCGTTTGGTATCAATGTACTTAAAATATTGCAATACATATAATAAATCTTTGGTAATATGTTTGTGTATAGATAATGAAATACACAAGGTACAGAAGCGCAGCGTCTGCCTGTAAGCGCGACGGTTTGTGGCTTTGTTTTCCATTCGGGGGACGGAATGGATATATTTATTTAAATTTTTTTCCTTATGTCAACTAGGCAAAGCGCGGCGTTGACCTCCGCCACTTAACACGCAAAAAAGGCGGACAGCGGGGAACGGAATATTTTAACACTAGGTTCCCACCAGGTTCCTGTGGTACCTGCTACCTACCCTGCTATATGGGGTTTGGCTCAGCGGCTTATTTCGTTATATAAAATTAAGTATTATTTAAATAGTTGACCTGTATAACTTTGAAAGCTTAAAAACATGAAAAATGAAAATAGGAGCTCAAATTTTTTATATATTTTCACTTTTAATTAACGTTTCACTTTGGTATTATATTTGTAGTTTAAAATTTATATTAAATTGTTAAATTATTTAATTAATTTAAATATATCGTAGTAACTTTACTGATAATAATAATTTAAGTACTATTAATAATCATGTTATAGCTTTACTATAAATATAGTTTACAATTTTTTTCAAAAAAGAACAGACTAAAAACAAAAAATAACTTATAGAATATGTTGGCAAAATGACACTATTATTTCAAATTACACCATCACATTGTGGTGTAGGTAGTATATGTTTGTGTATACTACTGTCATTTGACTGTAATCATAAACAGGATCTGATAAGCAATCGTCACTCAATACACAATGTCTCGGAGCTTCAGGTAGGGTTTCTTTGCCTTGCCTATAAATTATACCTAACGAAATAATTACTTTTAAAACATACAGTCACTTACATCTGTACTGAAAATGATTAAATAAGATATTTTCATTAACGCCACATAAAAGCTGTATAATGGTGTAATAAATAAGAAGATAATATTTCACAACCAATCTGTATTAGGTATTTTTCTGCTATGTATTAATTTTTATCCATGAAATATGGTCTAGTGTGCAAAGTATTTTTGCATTAAATATGCATTATCCGATACTCTTGTAAATATAAATCGATAGCTGGTAAAGTTAGTTTTAGCGCAGCTAGATGTTTCTATATACGAGTTTAAATGTTGGGACTGCATGAGAGTGCTAATTCTATATATTCCATGTCATGTGGTCTGTTATAATGAAAAGACTATGAAAATATTTAGAACGGAAAGCGTTAGATTGTATATAGATCGAAAAGGTAACCTCGTAAGAGGTGATTTATTGTTATACTACAACCTACCTGTCTGTCCTTCTGAACATGTTCTGTTGATTAAAATAAAAAATTAAATAAAAGTTAATTATTTACTAAAGAATAAATTTATTTACATTATTTTTAATGAATATTTTTGTTATTATACAGTCATCATTTATAACAAGCTTAGAAACATTTCTCTGTAAATCGTTGAGTAATACCTTCGTTAGTTAGGTTTAATTCAGTCACTTAATAAAGTAATACTAGAGCAGCAATTCATCCTTACACAGAATGATCTAGTATTCTATATTCCATTATTCATTTCATTCATGATATCTAGTTGGTTGCTTGGCTGAGAAAATAACTTAGAAAAGCCGAAAGATAATGACACTTCCCAATTGAGCAAACGTTTATTTACGACATCTCTTATCTGGACAAGCGTGACGTTTATCATTTACAACATTATTATTATTATTTTAATAGTACTGTAAATATTTTGTAATATAAATTTATAAATGTTATTTTTGTTTTAATATTTTCAATATATTTAAGTATTGGGAAACTGAATCAGCAAAACCCATCCAAGTTTTGCTGATTCAGTTTCCCAAAAGACCTAGGTCAGTAACAGGTGAGTACACAATGCCTTTATAGTACCGTGCCGTGGTATCAAAGCGAAATATGAAACGGTGAACTAGGGAACATTTATATTGTACTCTTTTAAATTATATTTTAAATACAACTGGCGTATAAAACAAATATCGATTAAATAAACGTTTATATGTACCTGTAGTTTACTGAATTTTAATATTGCAATGTTAATATTTATTGTTCTCACCCAACAAAATATCGTTACGGTATTCTTACAAGATCGTTATCGTTATATCTAAAAAATATTCTTTTGACCTTTCACGATATAAATCTGTGCACCTGGGTTTCCAATCATATGAAACATGTTGTTGGAGAAATATTGCTTACTTTCCTTCGAAATGAACCTCAAACACATCTTACGATATATAGAATATGCAGTTTATATAAATAAAAAAAATGGCAGAAATATTATTGCGTTAGTTTATAATTCATGATTGAGTATTACAGAAAAGCTTTAAAAAAACGAAGAAATAAATTTATATATTTTATGCAACGGACAGAAGCTTCGGGTGCTTATACTAGGATATTGCGCATCCATTACAGCTTGCACTTGAAACTATAATATAATCAGTTCGTCATTGTGGTCAATGAATCATGTACAAGAAATATTATCCTAATTATTTGATCATATGGATAAAGATAAAGGGGGAAAATTAAAGTTGTGATCATCATGGCAGCATCATTTTGTCCGAAAATAATCGGTTATTTTTGCTGGGTTTTTTGTGTTTAATTATAATGACTCTATATACGTTTTGTAGGTACTTTTTAACTTACAAATGTATCTCTTTATCATCAATATTTATTAATACTGAACGTAAGTAACTATTATCTCTATCTTTACATTATTCTTTTTATTAGTTGCTACTTGGGACGAGGACAATGAGTAATCCTATATTTTTAGCTTAAGAGATTTATCTACTTCTTGAAATGGACGATAATGGAAGGCTAAATGTTTAGTGATTACATGACGTACGACGTATGTACATGATAATACATGCAGCTGTCAGCGTGTTATAATATTTCTATCGCCGCGTGCGTTATCGTGCAGCTGCAACAATTTGCTATTTTTCACTACACCACTTGCAGCTGGTCAAATCCTGACCTATTTGTACTTCTTGAAATTCGAACCTATTTGTACTTCTTGTAGGAAGAATCTTTGATCATCTATCCTAAATATATACGTAATGTTCTATAAACGTGCAATAAAGGATTATTTAAGATCTCTCAGCACTGGCTATGATAAGAGCGCAGTTTAAAATTTTGCTGTGTTAAAATTTTATATATTTTCTTTAAGGATATTCTGTTTTTCTCAGTGTAGATTAAGTGTGGACCGTAGAAATCATAAATAATAACATAAAGAATATAAATAAAATTAATATACGACTTTTTTTAATTAATTTACTAATAAATAGAGTGATGAAAGGCAACAGTTTTATGTTCTATATATATCCATATTATAAAAAAGCCGAGAGTACTGAAAATTTCTAAAGTAATGTTGTAAAAACATATTTTTATGTGATAATATCGCATTAAAGCGTAACGTAATAACGGATAACATTAGTATAAGCAAAGCTAACATTAATTATTAATTAATACATTGAGTAGTTAGACGTTTGTATAGATACATTTTCATAAATAATCATAGTTGATTATATGTTTTTGAGCTCGAACATATATAGTATGTTGTTCAGGCTTAAATACATACATAAAATTTGTCGATAAGAATTTAGACTTAAAATTATAATTTATTAAGTAATATTTATTATAATGTTAATAAATTTTAAAATAAAAGTATTTAGCTGTGTCAACTCGTGTGCGGAGAACAAGGCGTTGACCTATTTCTAAAAGACCTAATTTTACTCAATCAATAACTTTGTAATAATAACGTTACTATTTTATAATGACCTTTTTATTAATCAAGTACAGTATAATAAATGCTGGTAATCAATTAGTTGAAATCTGGAACTGATGACGGCACAGTATGAAAACTTTCGTAGAATTTGCAGAGTACGAGTATATTCTCAAAGCGTAGCAACGACGTTTACGTTAGGGTTTAAATATAATCTTTTGCATTACTCCACATTATATTAGAAAAAACCTTCGAAAAATATTTTGTAATATTGGTTTAGAATCTTACTTTGAACTTTATTGGACTGATTGAACATAGACACTACTTCAATCCTAAAACTAAGCGACACTGAGTAAAGTTGCTTATAGTGACGCTATGTACATTTATATTTAAAATATATTTAAAGGTTATCCTTCTTACAAATAATTATTCTTATATAAGTTTAACAAAGGGGTCTAAAAGAGCTCATTTGCATTTCATATCAAGCCGCATTGAGATGAACGGCGGCAAACGCGTTTGATTACTATTCATAACTGTGTCTTTTGAAGCCTTTGTTAATGTACGCGACAAATTAATTCGGTGATGAATACTTAGTCTTGTCCTTGACATTATTTTGTCATGTTACTTTATGTATATAGAAAATGTATCAGAATTGTATATTTTGTTATAGTTGACTGTATTTTATTATATATCTATGTTAATTGATGTGTGTTAACAGCCTAAGTACCTACTTAATTATCATCTATACAATGTCGTTAGCTTTGTTGGTAACTCTCAACCGAAAGCTCGTAGGAATAGGAAAAGTTTGTTTCTTTTCATTACAGTGAGTAGGTAAAAGTGTTTTGCCACAAGGATAACGAGGTTTTCGGACAAATTGTAACACGTGTTTCTCTAATGGAGTGGCCTCTTTTGTTTTCGCGGTCGTATAACCTACAATAAAAGTCATGTAAAAATTTAATTATCAAATTCATTTACTATATTTTCTTCTTTGTTAAATTGTATTTTTATGCTTACAAATATAATATAAATAGTAAGCAATATATTACATACACACATCTTCGTCACAGTCCACTTTGCAACACGGAAAAGTATTTTTGTACGTAATGGCTGTTTCATTGCATTGTGAATTTTAATCTAAATATGTATTTTTAATACTAAAATCTAGTTTTAGTTCGAAATGGTACGGTGATAATGCGCTGATGAGATTCCTTTTATTAATCCTTCTTCGAAGAATATAGTCGAATATGAACACACCATGTCTGAGACCTGGATATTAACAAAAGTTAGGCGAACTGAAACTGAATTTGACTAGTTCAGTAAGTTAGTTAATTACAGTTTAAATTTCAGTTGTCATCTTATTCATCCTTATACAGATAAAATAAAATATATAGAGTTCCACATTCATACATAAATGGTGTCAATTTTATCTCCATTCTTATATTAAAATTTTCTGTCTTAACTTTATTTTGGTTTAAAGACATATTTACGAGTACTGTACTGCGTATACTCATAATATCCTATATTAAGGATTTTGCATACAAATGTCTTTTATAAAAAACAGAATATATTTTAGACTGGCACTAAGATAGTTTATAATTTTGTATTCATTCATTTCTTTAATAATTTTACTGTATGCTATTTTTCTTTATCACTTTTAAAAATACTGTTTAGTACGGTCGTTGTCGATCAGTCACATTTTTTACTTATTTCTCATTTTGTGCTTGTACGAAATGATAAATTCTTTTCTAATTCTTTCATTTTTGTTTAGCTTTACGCTTTATTCTGCGCAGAGCAGGTTACGCAGGGAGAACCGCAGGAACCGTGAGATCCTGGTGCTATACTTCGACTCCTACTCTCCAACTTTCGAAGGTTTGCCAGAAGACAAGATGCAAGAACGAAGAAAATGAAAATAAAATAATACATCCTCCCTGAACAGGATTTAAACTCAAAGACCGTCACATTTACAGGCAGACGCTAAATCTATCTCTACGTCATGACGGTCCGCTAACTATAAAAACGATTCGTTTTAAAATTTTTTAGAAAGGTTGTTAGGGGCGGATGTTGCACCGAACGATGCCAGGTGGAAGTTTTTGATTTTACGTGCCGTAGTCAAGTTGTTAGGATATTTGCTGGACATCTGTGAATTTGACAAGGTCCTAGTTTTCAGATATGTCTAGAAATATGAACCAGAAATTAAGATCGAATACTAACTTTTTCATTCTCTTGGCACAGAAAAATGTGTTGGGAGTTTAAGTTACAAACATTTATACATATATACATACACTTTACGTTTTATCCTTAGCAGGGTAGTCAGAGAGAAGTCAGAAGTCTAAGCTGACGAAATCAAAAGCAGTTTTGAGATTTTAATAATATTTATGTAAAAATCAGTAAAATCTAACTATCTCAATTATTTCATATGTAATGAGTGCATTCAAAAGTATGAAATGATGAATCCTGGAGGTTAACTTTATTTTAGGTGAATGAGTGTGACTCGCACTTGACTGGTTTTTATATTTCATATAAATCCAAATAATTGCCTGCAAATTAAAGCGACTTGTAAATATGGATTTACAGATACTACCTGTTATTACTCGATTATCGTAGGATACTGAGAGGCTAGCATTTTCAGCATATTAAAAGTAAATATTTTCGCATTTTTTAAACAAATATAGTGTAATGCACGATAGAGCAAACAAGCCAATAACAGAAGAATAATTCACAATTATAATGTTAATGTTTCATTTTATTCTCATATTTTACATATTTAGAATATAAATGAAAAATAAATATTTACTTTCTGTCTTGATTATAAAATATAAAAATATTTTATATTTCATTCGGACGTATATATGTGTGAATGTTGACACTTTTGATCGGTCCTGTATCTCAAAGTGCATGACAGAGTGCGGCTATCCAAGTATTGAGAGTGGCCATTAGGTAACTAAAATTACATATGCAAACTATTAAAAGTACATTTTTATGGTTTAAAATGCGGTTTTCGGCGATGCGTATAGCGCAGTAGAACTGACTGTTAGCACGTTGGCTATGGACGAAAGAAATAGCTATTTTCCTTTTGCTAATGTGATAATTATTGAAAAAAAAAAACTAATTTATTTTTGCCGAACCTATTTTATGTAAGATGTAACTTAAACTGAACAAAATACAATATAATAAACCATTTAAATTATAATAAAACATTTTACTGTTAATTTTAATATGTATATGTAAATTTTTGGACGTAGTTTTCTTTCCTTAATTTACATAAAATAAGTATCGAGAATTAATCGGGAAGAGTTTAATTTTTAGTCGTAACTATACTTTAAGCTGTTGAATTTTTTATTTGGTTGGGTTACTATAATATTATTCACAGTGAATGTATGTTTGGAAACATAATACATAGATCATTTCTTTAATTTTGGTATAAAATAATTTGTGGTTAGTTTCACGCTTCACGCTTTATCCCTAGCGGGGTAGTCAGAGAGAACGGAGCGCCAAACGCTGCGGTCTCTGCATACCTCTTTCGCCTCGTCCACTGTCATTAACCTCTTCATACATGCTCTCCGGGGAGTCCTCATGTTTTTTATGTGACCTTCCTCCAGTATCTTCGATACTGTGTTTTCGAAAGTCAACTGAGGTCATCCATCACATCTAATAGTTCATTCATCTTCTGGTCCATCCCTCCTCTTACATTCCACGCAGCTATTTGTAGCTCCGTCCTCCATTTCCCGCCGTTCCGGACATGGCGTGCTGGGTGGCGGTCTCCAACGCCGCATTCGTAACCACTTTTCACACCAGCGGGGACACACTGGTGCGCGTCGCCTCGGGGGCATGCCCTAGTATTGCGTATGGTGTTCGTGGTTAGTTTATTTATATAGAAATAACAAATAACAATCAAGAAATGGTTCCTCTAAATTGCTATTCTCCATATATAACCTTATAAACTTAAAATCTTATAAACTTAATACCTATTTCGTTTTGTTATAAGTTGATTTATTTATTATTATTACTATTAATTAGTAAATATTTATTACTGAGTATTCATTACAAGGTCTTCGATAATAACCGGAGATTTTCAATATTTTTTGGTTATCTACGTTTTATATATTATATATTTATAAACGTATAACATATTATCAAACGGTAAGTATGTCATAAATTAATTTTGTATGTGATCTTGTGAGCTACTACGATGCCCTAATTAATTCTTTTTCTCTTGTCTGATATGAATTATTATGTACAAGGTATGTCTACTAAGCACTTAGGTTAGGTCTTTATTGTTTTTGTTAAGGTTAGGTGTATTGTATAGTAGGGAAGGCATAGGAAGTAGATAGTATGTGTTGATACGTTCCATTGACGACCAAGTAAGGTAAAAGCACCAATGGTAGACACTTTAAGGATGACACAAGATTTAAACAAAAATATTTTTTTTTGGAAAAGAAATACAAAAGAAACAAAAAAATTAATTACACCTTGGTTAATACAAAAGTATATTTTAAACTAAAAATCCACCGAAACAACGTAAATTAAAACAAAAATTCTATTTTTATTAATTAAGTTAAATGACCCTAAAGATGACACATTCAAAAATCAAAACACCAATAGTGGACACTTATTTGTACCAATAGTCGACATGCAAGCTTGAATATAATAATCATCAAATATATATTAAAATAAGCTTAAAATGACATAACTGAATATTATAAAATTCTTTTTATTAGCATTAACTGAAATCCTTGACTAAGTATCAAAAGTTTTATAAGAATAAAATTTTAGTCATGTTCCAGTTCCTTTGATTTTGAACTTCTGGCCTTTTATAGGTGGCATCTTGAAAAATCCGACCATCAAAATACATACTCCAAAAGTTGACACCCTGTTTACTATTGGAGTGTTTTATTATTGTCACAATTTTAACAGTAGGTACTTATATTGTTGAAAATAGTGTTGATAATTGCATAAACCTACGCTTAGGAATAGGTTTCGTTACTGCACCAAAAGCAGACTTGCATGTCATCTTTAGGGTAATATGACTATTTTCGGAACCAATAGTAGACACTCATGATTTTTTAGAAAAATAATATCTGAACAAGTAATGAATTGTTCTAATCTTTAGAATATATAAATATCAATACAAAATATAACAAATAACAGAACAATATCTTTATAAAATTAATTAAAATCACTTGTACCGCTGCGGCGTCCTTAGCTAAACTCACAAGAAATGGCTAAAGACGTGTGACTTCGTCCCATTGCTCGCAATTATTGATGCTATTTTAACTTTTTAAGCAAAAGACCGTTGTTATGTTTGTGCTATTTGATTAACAGGTGAAGGGACCATTTTCTGGTACTAAGAATTCTGACATGCAAGTAAAAATATTCTTAATATTGAACTTAATTGTTGAAAGTGTCGTCTTTTGGTACACTGTCCACCATTGGTGCTTTTACCTTAATTAATTAAAAATATTTTATTTAAAATATTTTATTTTATATATGTACACATATTATATTGCTATAGTATGAAAGCCGAATATCCAATATTTCGAAAATCGCTAGTGTGAAATTAAGGAAAATAATTTCTATTGTTAATTTTATAATTTAATATGTTTAATATAATTACAAAGAAAAAATCAATTTAATATAAATGACAAGATTTGTAATATATTTTCATCTGTTGGAATTATTTTAAATAAAAATAAATAAATATCTTATTAATAATTTTTATATAAAAAATGTTGTTCTGTTAGCAGAGTTTTTTTAATTAAAAACATAAAATTCACAAGACAATACAATAACATAAAAATATATACTCCTTTATGAAAATTCTTATTTAATTTCAAGTATCGATTTTAGATTCATTCAGTTTTGGCCCATAATAAATATCCTTAGACAATCGCATTTGTTTCGTGATGGTTACTTCACGAGTGTCGATTGAACCTAAATTGCCGCGTCAGTCAGATAGCCTTTAGCATGTACAACATATACTAAAATAAATGTAAGTATATGTGCCTACTGTCTATAAATATAATTGAAACAGTTTCGATTGAGTATCTGAAATTATTAATATTTGAGTACAAATAACATATTAGAATTTAGAATTGAAAAAGACGATAAGCATTGAAAGTTTTAAATAAAAATAAAGAAATACACTGCTGGTCCTGCAATGAGCCAATGCATAATCCAATAAACTTTAACGAAGGTATTCATGATAAAAAGTGGAATTAAAATTTAGTTGAAAGCCAGCAGCACGGAGAGCCACGACTATATCAGGCATGGATCTATTAAATAAGCGATTATTAAATATTATTTTTATTAAATTTATGTGTATGTATAAGTCAAACATTTTTTGTTAAACTGTTTTATGTATTAAGTAAAATATTTTGTATAACAATAAACAACAAGCTTAGTCAGTTGGATATAATTGAAAGGAGTCTCCTGTCTCCTATAATAATATCTTACAGTTTTTAGATTTTTATGGTATGGCGAATAGGAGTACGCAGGGACCGCAGCGCTTGGCGTTCCGTTCTCTCTAACTACCCCGCTAGGATAACGTGTAAAGATGTGGGTGTGTGTATGTGGTATGAGGAAATGAAAGTTAAAAATTTTTCACTTGTCTATAATGTCTATCAGTAATAATTACTTCACTCATTACTGAACCATATGGTTATCTAATATTTAGTTGGATATTTTATTACTTTCACATTTCCGCTACGTTCGTGGCTTACTCTTTGAATAAATGTAGCGTCAGTAGGATTTTTGATCGCTGACTGAGTACTGCCGCTTCGGAACAGGTGCGGCTATATCGACCTCACAGTCCACTAATTGTTCTATACAGGTAGATACAGATGACGTAGGATTGTGGAGGATTTCATTTAACTCTAATAGTCTAGTTATACTGCAAGTATGTGCAAGTAAACTAGAAGAGGACATAAGTTGTTTTAATTTATCTATTTAAATTCTAAATAACTTGTAGGCAATATTATTGTCTCGAAATAATTCTTTTAATAATAATAAGTATTTCTCTAAGTTTTATACCTTATAATCGCACGTTTACTCCATATTAAAAATATTAGCAAATTGATATATATGTGAAATTAAAATTTTGACACAGCTGTAAATAATTTAAAAAATAAATAATAGTAACTGAAGATCGTCGTGACTGCAGAGGTGCAGCGTCTGCCTGCAAATGCGACGGTCTGTGAGTTTGATTCTACTCAAGAAAGACTAAATTTTTCATTTCTATTTTCTTCGTTCTTTCAAAGCGCGGCGTTGAGTACCGCCACTTAAGGCGCAAATCCACGGAATCAACTGCCTTAACACTAGTTTGCCAAGGTTCCTGCGATTCCTACCTACCCCGCCTACCCCGCTAGGACCGTGATAAAGCGTGAAGCCAAAAAAAATAACATTGTTAAATTACACCGTACTCTTTATAGTGATGTCGTTCAATTGCTTCGTATTAAAATTATCGATTATACTTCTATGAATATTTAAAGTAAAGGAGGACTTGACTTAATTAAACTTATTAAATAAGTTTTTGTTAAATTGGAACACTGTTCTGGAAATAAAGCGATTTATTTATTTATTTAATTATTATCATTCCATAAAGATTATTTTTAATATTGAATAAAATTGTTTTCTAATTTATATGGAAACGAAATAGAAATACATAAATATATATAATTAATTATAAACTGTATACTACATACAATTATAAATAGAAAAGGCATTTGATTCTATGTTTCAATTGTATATCAATTTAATATTACCAAATGCAATGAAAGTTTTATCAAAGGGAATGCGAGAGAGGGCTGACTAGTGGAGAGCTCGCGGGTGTTGTAATCACATGTTTAGTTACGGTTCGGAGTGCAACGTGTTTAACTTTTTAAACAGAATTTAGTGTCTTAAACTTTAACTATTAATTATACTAACATAATACTGCGATTGCATTAGAAAGAATCCTAAAAAATATATTTAAATCGCTGTTTTAATAAAAAAATATGTTTTTATAGAAAAGTCGGTATACTGTATTGTACTGTATATGTTTGTAAATAGCTAGTTAGCTATGTATTTTTTTATGTCGCTTTGTTGGTTTCACTGTCAATAATATCATTGTCATGAACCTTTCCACGACTGCTATATTACCTATTATACCTATTGGACTGCCAACCTGCCCATTGAACGCAGTCAAGGTTCAATTATATTTTTCTTATTATGCAGTTCTAAATCAGAATGACTTTTAAAATTACTGAATTTCGATAAATATCAATATAGTAATTTGCAAGAAACGGTCAAACTGTAAGAGAGCACATGACCTTAGTGAAATCTGATAAAGGTTCTCATTAGATTGCGGGTCGAAAATACTTTTTCTTGGGATTGTGACGCGGTTGTTTTATTGGGATGCTGTGTAATATTTTTGTGATTTATATCTGTTATTAATTTGCGATTGTGACTAAACACATATTAACAATGTATTTTAGTGCTGAACCATATAAAATCAAAATATATTTATTATCTGTGTAATGAAAAGTACAAATTTTAACTTGCTTAAATTTAAATTTAGAAATACATTGTAATGAACTCAAAATTTCAATCAATAATGGCCTCTTAATAACTTAATATTTTGAAAATGTACTAAATTTGAAACAATCGTAATTTATATTTATCTTTTTTTTTTTAGCTTCACGCTTTATCCCGCACATGGCAGGGTAGGCAGAGGGAACTGCAGGGACTGTGGGAACCTAGTGTTAAGACACTCCGTTGCTTAGTCCCTGCTTTCTCTGTCCCCGCTTTCCGCCTTTTTCGAGGCATTGCGTGTTGAGTGGCGGAACTCAACGCCGCGCTTTGCCTAGTTTGCCAGAGCGAAGAAAATGGAAATAGAAAAATCCATCTTCCCCGACTGGGGATCGAACCCAGAAACCGTCGCGTTACAGGCAGACTTTGCGCCTCTGCGCAATAAAAATCTAAGCATAATAAAACAAGAAATTATCTCATTTTAAATAACAGACAAAAAATATTCTCCTAAACATAAATTCATCTTATATAAAGTATCTAAACTCTTGGTTAAAGTTGAAATATCTTTTAGATAATAAATGATGGATAATATGAAGTTTGAAAACACTATGGTTCATCATAGATCATTGCTGTACAGAAATTTTTAAATTATATTAAACAAGCGACCCCTCCTGGTTTTTTATCACGCGAATATATTTTTAATTTATTCATCGACAAGTAAATATGATGACTATGAATCGATTCTCATTTGGAATAATTTTTTTCTTCACTTTAATAAGTCCGGTATTGAGTTCCACCAGTCAATAGCCGCGACTTAATTTCCTGAAATTGTACATAATTATATTAAATACAATAAATATTGATCTAGAGAAGGAATTGATCTAGTGATAATTATTCTATATATCTTTAGCTACTATTTTCATTGAGGACCGTCGCAACGGTTTCTGGGTTCGATTCTCACTCGGAGAAGATGAATTTTTCTATTTCCATTTTCTTCGCTCTGGAAACTAGGCAAAGCGCGGCGTTGAGTTCTGTCATTTAATACACAGATGCCTCAAAAAGAGCGGAAAGCAGGGACTACGACAACAAAGTGTCTTAACACTAGGTTCCCACGGTTCCTGCACTTACCTTGCAGTGTGCGTGATAAAAACGTGAAGACATAAAAAAATAAGAAAAGATTTCTGTATCAAAACTCTCATGTTTGTACGTAAACATAATATATAATATTTTCGTAATATAGTTGTAAACATTCTATATATTAAAAATAATTCTGTATGTTAATATTTAATATTACCCCTGTATATTGACGAGCGCCTGCTGTAAACAGCCTTTTTCCTGTTCAATGTACACAATAATAAACAATTTACTTAGTTGTTCTTTTTATATATTTCAAATTTTATTTCAGTCTTTTTCTGAATTCAAAGTAATGTGTACTATGTACATTACTTTGAATTTTTTTTTTAAATTAAATTGTAATAAAATTATCACACAATTTTAATATTATGTTTTATTTAAGTAGTATGTTTTTCTTGAGTAGATTATTTCCCTTCACACAAATATTTAAAGAATCAAAGAGACCATTTACTTTGGTTTCGCTAACATTACATCCCAAATACAGCAACACGATGTCAGCGAACAGATGTCTACTTATGTTGTAATCACACACAAACTTTGTCTTTCTAATACATTTATAAGATGAAGTTCAAATAAAAACTGAGACAATTAAGGAATGTATTAGTTTGAAAGTTAAGTTAATGATAAATATAGAACTATGCAATAAAATAAAGTAAATAACTTATGAGACATTATTTAGATAATATGCATCACATTGATTTTGTGTACATCCATTAGTACCTACTTAATACTAGTTAACTCGAATGTCACCCTTATTTATTTTCTTTTGATGTGCAGCATTTTGAATATATTATTTTTGTAAACTTATACCATTTTTAAATTTACTATTAAAAGTATTGTTGATACTATTAAAATAGTAATAATTGTTTTAATTTTAAAATATTTTTATATTTACATTCTATTTATCTTATATTTCGAAACCATTTACAAATAAAAGTAATCCATTAGAATATAATGTTACAAATAATCCATACTAAATATTTCACTCACATGAACACAATATTACATGTCATTGTTTATTGGGATTGACAAAAATTGAGATATAAGAATTGATAAACATAAATTTCTCTTGAAATTTAAGCTACAAAAGTTTGTAAGTAAAGTTTTTTAATATAATATATTTTAAGTTTTCCAAATGAATTTATAGAGTGATAATTTATTTAAGGTTATAAAAATGTTATTAATTTTTTTCTAATATTTAAATATAATATGTATTTACAAATATATAATTGTTTTTATAATGCAGTGTATAGGAAAGTATTTACACTAATATTTCACTAGTTTGGATCATTTTTGTACACACGTATTTCCAAGGTCTTAAATTTTTACTTATTTTTTTATTTTATGTAAAATTACTAGACTTCCGTCGTGGCGCAGAGGCGTAGCGTCTGTCTGTAAACGCGACGATTTGTGGGTTCGATTCCCACTTGAGGAAGTTGGATTTTTCAATTTCCATTTTCTTCGCTCTGAAAACTAGGCAAAGTATGGCGTTAAGTTCCGCCACTCAGCACGCAATGTCTCGAAAAACGGCGAAGAGCGGGGACGGAGAAAGCAGGGACTAAAGCAACGGAGTGTCTTAACACTAGGTTCGTATGGTTCCTGCAGTTCATGCATGCATGCTGCATGTGTGGGATAAAGCGTGAAGCTATAAAAAAGAAATTAAAAAAAATAGACTTTACATATATGAAAAACTTATCCACATATTATGTCTGTTAGCTGGGCGTGTAAATATAAGACGACTTGCTGGAGACTTAATACTTTTATGTCTTTAGTCCTCGGCGTTCGATACCAAAGTGAGTCTTTAACCATCACACCGGTGATAACGTCACTTGCCAAAACGAATATTATTTATGTAGGTAGTTGAATAATTAAATATGAAGGTATAAAATAAGTTACCCACGAGCTTCAATATATTTATAATTAATATATAGCTATCATGTCACATAAGAACTAACAAAATGAAAGAACTTTATTCTAAGGTAATTTTAATTTTATAGCAAATAACGACTATGTTACATAGACTTTGTTCTTCATTATACCAAAAGTGCAATATAATTGTTAAAATAACATTAATGTACTTTTATTTAACATTAAAGAAAAGTACAATAAGTAAGTATTTACCTCGAGCTCAACTTAAGTAATGATAATTTGGCCGCCGAACAGTTCACGAATGCGGCAGACAATAGATCAACTGCCAAAACCAACGCTACGAGCTGCGGATATTACTGTGAGACATTTAATTTTCTACGTGAAAGGATAAGGCGAGTAGAATTTCTCAAGCGTCCTAGTACTGGGGGTGCTTCAAATTGTCTTGCGTTCGTCTTAAACAACCAGCAGCCGACATCCACCCATTACGACTCTTGAGATGGTGATATTTTACGTATATTTTCTTTTATTTATTTTAATTTTTTAAATTAATTTATTTATATATAAATACAAAGTTATATATTACATTTTCGTCACAGTCTTAAGCTCTTTAGCTTGTCATTCGTATAAAATAGGTAATAATTTTAATTATAATTACTGAGCGCGCAGGCGGTGAGTCGTAACGTCTGCCTGTAACGCGGCGGTTTCTGGGTTCGAGTCCCAGTCGGAGAAGATGGATTTTTTATTTCCAATGCGCAATGCCTCGAAAAAAGGCGGAAAGTGGGGACGGAGAAAGCAAGGACTAAGCAACGGACGGATTATTGTGACATGATGTTTTATTGATGTATATTAAGTTAACTAATTTAATGATTGTATCTTTTAAGTAAGTTTAACGTCACTAGAGCAAAACGGATTTTGCTTCAACACACACTAAACACGGTAGGCCCTTCATTTTTGGAATAATGCACTGATACAACGAAGTGTACTCGCCACCATTTATTGTTGTGGAATAGCGTTTGTTCGTATAAACAACGACAAGTAAGAAAATATTAAATTTTCTAATAACAAAGTTATTAATTCATAAATATTACATAATTATTAATAGTTATTATAATAGCAGTAAATCAACTTTGACAAATTTAAAAAATGTATAGACTCTAAAATATATGCTAGGTCAGTGATTTAGAAGCCTACGTCACCATTCTGCAACAGTGAATAATGTATATAATGTAATTTCTCGTGTATTCTAAATAGATAACTTAGTATGTTGATGATCACAGTTGATAATAAGCTGTGGAGACTCCGCTTACTGAGAATGATGAGAACTGATGTAGTCCAATATGATATCTCGACTAAAAACCGGTTCTCAGTAATATTAAGGAACAGAAACTGAATTTTACTACTTTAGTTAACTTTTCAATTTTGTTTGAGAACGTATTTATTACTAGAATCATAAATCGTAACAACAGTGATTAAATTACATCAAAAGGATAAAAGAATTAGGAATAATATCATGGAAAAGAAATTGCAAATAACTTTAAATAGTTAATTTAATAGAACTTTAAATAGTAAATTTTAATAGAAGTTATAAATAAGTTAAAGTAATAAAAATATTTTAAAAGAAACATAATCAAATTATTAACTAAAACCAGTTTTAAAATAAAACTAAAAACAATTTTTTAGTACGGTAGTTAGCGATCAGCCGCTTTGCTTGACTTATTTCTTATTTTGTGTTTGTATGAAATGAGAAATTCGAATTTAAGAATATCGGACTTCATTCTAATTATATAAAAAAGGATGGTTTATATTACTTTTTTTTTCAAATTAATATTTCAATTAAACCCACCCATTAATTGCCTGCAGATTAAAGCGTCTCGTATTTTTTATTTGTAGGTACGACTTGTTATAACTTTACATTAGCTACTCGATTAATGTAGGATATCGAGAGGTAATCAAACATATCATAGATTAGATTACAAAAATAAGTGTAAAGCACGATAAAGCAAACCGGCAAATATCAGCAGAATTATGTAGTAATTTATTTTTATAATCTCTGGATATAAAATATTTTATATTCCATTCGGATGTGCACATGTGTGATTGTTGACACTTTTGATCGGTCCAGTATCTCAAAGTGCATGACAGAGTGCGGCTTTCGAAATATTGAGAGTGACCATTAGGTACATAATATTACGTATGCAAACTATTAAAATACATTTATAAGTGTTAAAAAAATACGGCTATTGTCGTGGCGTATAGCGCAGTGCTAAGACTGACCGTCAACACGATGGCTATAGATGAAAGAATTAGTTATTTTTCTTTTTCTGAAGAAGTGTCTCAGAACCTGTACCGATAGTAGCTGGGGAATTCCGACAAGACACTACTTAATACATAATATCTCGAATTAAAAAGGCAACTGGAAAATAAAGTACATTAACATTGAGATTTCCCTCTCTGTTTTAATAAAGATAAAGTGTAGAGCTGAAAAAGAAAATAGATTTGCGAAATATGAATGAGTTCTAAGTAAAGCTCTTTGAATTATTTTATATCTTATATAAAATATAGAGACGACAAACTAAGCAGGCAGACCATCTAGAGACATGCTATTTGGAGAGCACCCAAAGGGGCGTTTGTAACAATCTGGTATGTGTGTTATTTATCGAATGTTAGATGGACTCTTATTGAGTTATTTATTCATCTCCTTTCATCTCAGATTAAATAAATAGCAACAAAACAGTAGACATTTCCTTCTTTTGTTCTTTCTTATTGCTAAGTTTTTACATAGACAAAAGGGTTGTTCTCACAAATAAAAAAAAAAATAATAAAACATGGTGTTGTGTGAAATTAATTGTTCTATTGTACTATATGCTATATGCATTGTTACGTGCATAGTTATGTTTTAACATAGTAAATAACAATGACTTTGATAAATATAGAAAGGGATTTAATTAATGTAAGTACGTAGTGGCGAGACACTGATAGCGCTGTTTCTGTTTAGCGCTAGGATATGAAAATAATTCATAGATATAGGGACATACTAGTAGGAAGTGTCTTACTTACTAGCATCACATTTAAAGTCAGATTGCGCCAATATGGTTTCTCTTTATTTTGAAATCTATAAGAATAGTCCACACTAAGGATAGAAATAATACTTAAAACGGGACTCGAACCCACGCCCGGTTCGCAAGAGGGCGTGGGTTCGAGTCCCGCTGCGTTCATAATTTTTACATGTTTTCTTTATGTATTTAAAGTATTATTATTTATTATTATTTACATTAGTAGTAGTTCAGTTTTCTTCTTAGTCAGATAAAAATATCATTGAAACATTTTTCTTTTCTATTAAGCAGCCTTCCGTATTTGATTCTTCATCCAACGGTTAGGGATGTGATCTTTGAGGTATGATTTTTTATAGTTACAAAGTTTCCTTTCCTTATCATAAAGAGAAAGCTCATGGAACAAGCAAATAAGTTATCAATTATAATTTAATCTGTTGAGATAATAAAGTACAATATTATGCTTTAGTTATTTTTATTTATTTTGTTGAATCTTAAGAGAACTAAATTTATCTCGAATAATTTATTCAGCTAAGATTAAAAATTTATTTGAAAAAATAGTTTAAAAAGTTAGAAATTTGTTTTTTAATTTAAAATTATATTGTCTATTACATTATTTATTGATCAATATGTTGTTATATTTTTAAGCAATATTTTTCTGTGATCTAAAATATTGTTAATGTTGCCATCTAAATTTAAAATACAGTTTGGTCTATCATCTGGAGTAGAGTCGTTTGTCATAAGTAATGTTCCTTTGCAAATTCAAAACTCTCGTAAAATATATACGACAATGTATATATGCGCCTTGTTTTACATTGTCATGTAATAAGTTAGTCAGTTCCAGCTGAATAAATAATACTTATGAATATCGAAACTTAAATTTTACTCTTAGACTAATATATGACATTAATGTTGTTATAATTAATTTGAAAACATTTCACAAGTATAATTTTTTTAGCAAATATTCGTATTTGAAATGGTTACATATTTTAATTTTGTGTACACAAAATAATTTGAAGCGTATAAATCTAATTTCGAAGTTGAAAAGTGCAAATTGAACATTTCAAAGGTAACATTATTGTGAATTTAATTTATTTATTAATTGATAATTTTCAAAAATGTTTGAATTTAGAAATTAAGAAATAGGGTTTTAGGTATGTTTCAATTATTGTATATGTATATAATTATTTGTTATATAAATTCGAAATTTTCCTTTCTTTTGAAACATTATATATGTTAAAAAGAATTATAAACTTCAAAGTATAAATAGAGATAGACAGCGGGATGCGACTTTGTGTTATAGTATATAGTAATATTGGTTAGTTAGTTACAAGTTAAACATGAGTTAACAACATCCAACGACGTCACGTTAAAGTAATTTATTTTATTAAAAGAGGATAATGTTTGAATTTGTATTTTTGAAAATATATTTCATATTTATGCAACAAAATAACACTAATTGATATGAAGTTATAAGTTAATATGAGGAAGTGAAACTTTCATTTTGGCAATTAATAAAATTGATAGCTGCGATATAATATTTATCACCTTTTTGTAAATTGATTGGGTGATTTTAAAATTACTACCTCTAATTTGTTACATTGTTATAAGCCTTTTAGCATATACAGTGAATATATAAGAATTAAAAATATTTAAGACCGTCGTGGCGCAGAGGCGTAACGTCTGCCTGTAACGCGACGGTTTCTGGGTTCGATTCCCAGTCGGGGAAGATGGATTTTTCTATTTCCATTTTCTTCGCTCTGGCAAACTAGGCAAAGCGCGGCGTTGAGTTCCGCCACTCAACACGCAATACCTCGAAAAAGGCGGAAAGTGGGGACGGAGAAAGCAGGGACTAAGCAACGGAGTGTCTTAACACTAGGTTCATATGGTCCCTGCAGTTCCCTCTGCCTACCCTGCCATTTGGGATAAAGCGTGAAGCTACAAAAAAAAATTTATATAATAAAAAAGATTCATTGATAATTTCTTAATAAGTTATGTATGGAAATGATTTATATTTAAAAAATTGGATTAAAGTAAGTTCAATTTACATCTGTGCTAAAATTGCAGAATTCTGCCACTTAACATACTATATCTTGAAAATAGGCTACTCAAGAAACGGCCTCTACTTTCCCCATTTTGCGCGGGATGCAGCATCAAGCGTTTTATTAAGCTAATTTTTAATTATTTTAAATCTTATTTGTATACAAATATTCTGGGATATTAAAATCATGTTCAAAGTATAATAATATTGTTAAAATTATTACAGAGCCACAACTCATAACATTTAAACAATAAAGTGTGCACGTTATATAATTATAATATGAACATGAACAAAATTTCCATATTTATATAATAAATTAAATAGTAAAATGAGAACCCTACAAGCTGTTGTGTATAAATATAATGTGTTAAACTACAAAACGGGTTTAAATTAAATTTTTAATAATATAAAGTGATTTGAGATGAAAATTTGGAACTACTATATGTTAGTATATTAATGGATGCCTTTTTTTCTTTTTGTTTATGTAAAAGAAAAAAGATCCCGTTGAGTTTGTTTGGACAGTGTTTCCTAGGTCTGATGGGATTCATTTTACTGAACCACAATTAACGTTTCTGATGTTCAAAAATGTAGCGTGTTTTTTATTTCGAACAATATTGATTGAATTTTAATTTAAAAAAAAAAAATAAAATTTTAATTTTAAACATTAATGTCATTTATGATTACATAAACGTCGTTTTTTAGAAATTACCACGTGATAAAAATTTTCGTATAAGACTTCACTTTTATCACTTTTCATGATTTGTGGGCATGAAGTGTTGTGATACAGGTATTAAACAATCAATCAATTTAATAGTTACAATTTTGAATTCCTAATAGGCAGAGTGATAGTGCTACTTGCGACTAGTTTATTTATCATACTTTATTGCACAAATAGGTAAAAAACAAATAGTTTACAATACAAATCGAAATTAATAAAGAAATCACTGTGCAATGGCGGCCTTATCATTAAAAGCGATTTCTTACAGGCAACCACAAAAATAAAGAATTTAAGTAAATGGAGAGCAAAGAGGCGCAAAAAGTATTTATAAAAACATTACATAATGTTTACATTAGCAAAAAAAATTCTGTATAAATAAATAAAATTGAAATACACATGATACATACGTATAAATAGGTACAGAGAAGAAACTGCTTAGCATTCCATGGATTCACCGTGCGGGTGCCGGGCCCATCGCGGTGTAGGAAGAGGAGCTCCGATCAGAGCTTGGGACTTGCGACCCAAGTGTAGGTTTAAAGGGGCCCCTTTAAAATGCATTAACACTCACCTTCACTGTCCGAGATCCTCCCACTACCTAACCAAATTCGAAATGATTCTGCTAATGCCGCCTTTGAAGTACGTTCTAGAAATGTATTAGTAATAGTTCTAGACAGGCCGAGATCTTTTAGCAAGTTAAAGAGAGATTTCGCTGTTATTTATTTATTTATTTATTTGTAAGTAAGTAAAACAAACAGCATTTATTATATTACATAAAACTTATAAACCTTAAATAACACACATGCCAATACAGTTTCCACAAATAATTAATCTGGAAGTGAACATATATATAAAAAAGATAAAAAAAGTAAAATTAAATGTATGGTAATTAAAAAACAACAAAATAAAAAAAAACTAACAAGTGTAAAAATATATATAAACCAAACTTATATAATTTGAAATATAAAAAATGAAAAAAAGTTAATAACAAATCCTAATCTTTTAATAAATTATTTTTAAATAATGAGTTAAACTTACTGAAACTGCTGCTGAACAAGTCTATATGGTTATATTTATAGTTATAGTTGCTGCACGATCTTACTATAAAACTATTTTTGTAATAATTTGTTTTATGATTTGGAGTTGCGAAAGTGGCTTTGTATCGAGAGCTTAAGCGAGGACAGTTAAATAATATTTTATTTAGGAGATAAGGCGAATCTATAAGGCTGTTAATAATTTTAAATAGAAACAACTGGTCTCTATGTTCTCATCTAGTTTTCAAGGACAGTAGCGTAGGCAAATCGTGACCAAATTTATATTTTAATTTTTTAAGAAATTTATTTTGAACTGTTTCGATTGCTTGAATATACTTAGCATAACATGGATTCCATACAGTCGATGCATATTCCAAGTGTGACCAAACGTAAGCATTATAAAGTATAATGTGTGTATTAGGGTTCCTAAAGTCAGTACCTTGCCTTAAGATGAAGCCCAACATTTGGTAAGATTTTAAAGTAATTTTTTCAATATGCTTATCGAACATGAGTTGGCTATCAAGGTGTACACCAAGATCCCGTAAATCAGTTATCCTTCGCAATTTAACACCAAACATTGAATAATTGAAAGAATGTTGCATTTTTTTCCTTGAAAATGTTATAATACAATATTTCTTCCTAACCTATTTCTAATTTCTTTTGCAACAGATTATGAGAACTTTTATCAAAAGCTTTCGAATAATCGGCGTACACGGCATCCACCTGGTGGATCTTCCATAGCTTTAAATACTATATCAAGAAATTCACAAAGATTTGACTCAATTGAGCGTTTATTGATGAATCCATATTGATGTGGTATAAGTAAAGGCCTTAATAACGGAAACAAGGTATCAAAAATAATTTTCTCAAACATCTTAGGAATCACAGATAATTCATATTTGCTTTGTAGACGGGTCTTATCGCGATAATCTTTACGTATTACAATACCTTTATTGCCCGACGTTTCGGTGAAGTTGCATTCACCGTGGTCAGCTCGTGACCACGGTGAATGCAACTTCACCGAAACGTCGGGCAATAAAGGTATTGTAATACGTAAAGATTATCGCGATAAGACCCGTCTACAAAGCAAATATGAATAAATTACATCGCGAAAGTTTAAAATATAAAATCACAGATAATTTTGAAATGCCACGGTAGTTTTTAACATTATTTTTATCGCCTTATTTAAAAATAGGTGTGATTAAAGATTTCTTCCACTCCTGTGGCATACAACCCGTGTTCAAGGACTATGTAAGAGAATAGTTACAGGAGTGCAAAGTGCCTTGCTGCAATTTTTTAGAAAAATAGGATGTAGGCCATCTGGGCCGCTACCCTTAGATATATTCAGCTTTGAAAGATAATGCTCTACTTTGTTATTAGTAATCTCAATTGATTTTATTATTGTCTGATTGCAAGAGTTGTTAGGCGATATGATCGATATGGACCCTGAATCCAATTCAAAAACAGAATTAAAAAAATGATTAAACATATTCGAGATTTGTTGTCCATCAGAACTGAATTCATTATTGTAATATAAAGTATCCGGCATACTGTTATGACCTGACTTTTCTTAGATTTTATAAAAGTCCAGAAATGCTTAGAATTAAAATATATATTCTGTTCTGCTCTCTCTATGAATAAATTGTAACAATCAGTTTCAATATTTTTTGTTTGAGCCCGAAGGTCCGAAAATTTATTGTAATCATATATTCGTCCATAAATTTTCCACTTCCTGTGCCATTTCATTTTTTTATTTATTTAGGTAATTAGTGTCCTAGAGTGCCAACAAGGATATTTATTGTTTTCAGTAATTACTTTTGATGAAATAAAATGTTGTATGATCTGGTCTACGATATGATAAAACATATCAACTGCTTCGGTTATATTTTTATTATTTAACTGGAGCTCCCAATTAACCTTGTCTAATTCAGCACTAACAAACTCACAGTCAGCCTTATGATATAAACGAACAATACGCCTATTAGGTCTTAAATTCCTTTCAATTGAACAAATATCTATCATAAGACAGAGAGCAAGGTGGTGGGCATCCTCTGGTTCAGATAAAGGGGCGGTACGAGATACATAACAGTGTGAATTTGAAAGAATTAAATCCAATAACCTACCGTTTACATTAAGAACGTGATTAAACTGTCGCAAGCTTGTAAAATTTATAAATGCAGATAACTGATATGTTATAACATCCACAGAAGGATTTGAAATATTAAGAGAGCTGTTATCATCACTATATAAACAAACCGATTTACTTATGTTAAAATCACCTACCATCACAATGTCTTCAGATGGATGATGAATAATTAAGTCAGAAACAAACTCGAAAAATTTCAATTATGACTCAGCCTGGTAACAATTTTGTGTAAAATAGCAACAGAAAAAAAAAATTGACTTATGTGGTAAATTGTGCCGTAATATAATTTCTAAGTATGTAATATCGACATGAGGATGAGTTGGTGAAAATTCTTGAATACACATGTCTACAGAAAATTCCTTACGAATTAGCTATTAATGTTTCACCCCCTCTCCCCATATCAAAACAGTCATATTTACGGTCATTACGATATACAGTATATCGGGTATCAAATAATTCCTCGTCAAAAATACCTTCCAAAAGCCACGTTTCTGTTAGGCAGATAATGTCATTGTTATGATTTATTACATTAAGATAGAATTGTTTTGTCTTGGTACGTAAACCACGAACGTTGTGGTAAAAAATATTCAAAATCATGGCGGATATAGAAAAATATACAAATATGCATTCTGTTTATTACGAATTATCCAATTAAAGTTTTCGAATAACATTATCCAATACTTAAGTAGAGTACTTGTATATAGTATATAATGAATATAATGAACTGCGTTCTGCTACCAAAAAATGTATATAGTATATAGTGAATATAATGAACTGCGTTCTGCTACCAAAAAATATATATTTTAGGGGGTAGGGTTATGCCGCAATTGTGGAAGCGTGCTGAGGGGGAGGTTATTTATTAATTATTTACCTTATAGTCGGTTTTAGGATAATAGAAATTGTACAGTACCTTATCTTCATAATTCACAACACAAACACTGATTGTTCACGGCCGCCATGGAATGTTTCACATTAGTCTTCTTCACTTAGGGTTACTTGTACTATTATCTTTTGTAGGTTTGTCTTTGTCAGGTTCAATATCAAGAGGGAATACACAAAAGGGAAATCAAATAAGGCTGAGGGAAAATCACACTGCTAATTAATATTAGATTCAAGAAGGACGTGCGCTCGCGTCGGCCGTCTCACGTGCCCCTTTTACTACAACTCGACTACTACTACTGACTACTACTGTTACCGACCGCTCGCGCGGGGTGTACGCACAAGACTCTAAACTAGTCGGGGTTGCCATATATGAACAAACAGTACTAATATCTGATCAATTACCCCTAGGCTTATTTTTATTAAATAGAAGAAGTAAAATTAACTTATCACAAGATTTAAACTCATAATCACCGACAAGCACAGCAATTTCATCAAATTTAATTCGGCTTTAAGTAAATATAAATTATGATATAATGCAAAGAATTATATAAAAAATATAAGAATATAAAAAATATAACGATTGTCTATAATCAATTAAGTAAGTAAAAAAATATTAAATAACGTATTAACACTTATGATTTTTTTTAAAGATTCATCAGATGTAATGTGGAGTACCGGCGAATTATCTGTTCTTCTTATCATAATCGTGCAATTCCGGACCCGACAATAAATATAACCTTTTTCCTTAGAAAGACGTTTGGCTTCTCTCGATAATGCTTTGTTACGCGAGGAGAGGTGATCATTAATATATATTTGATTTTGCACCCTGAAAATCCAATGTCAGACGCCTTGATGCTTCCTAATTTGCGAAGTGATGACAAGAAATCATCCTTTTTATATCGAGCCTGCATCTTCACAATAATAGGTTCAGGCTTTCTAATGTCTAAATAATTTTTGGTGGCTACTCGAGTAACAAAGTCAATGTCAGTATCAGGGCACAATTTAAAGTTTGATCTTTCAGCAAGTAATTTAACTATATTTATTAAATTCTCTCCCTTTTTTTGAGGTATGCCATTAATCTGTATATTACAGCGCCTTCCTCCTTCATTCCTAAGCTCGAAGGACCTTCGAGCTTAGGAATGAAGGATTACTTAGGGTCTTACTCGAAGAAGAAAAGGCCGCTATCTTTGACAACTCCACCTCACAATACCTGAGGGGAAATCAACCGAAATTCCCCACATGGCGGCCTACAGCGGAAAACATGGCTTCGTGGAACGAGACACTCGAGACGATGAAGAAGATAAAAGACTTAGGTACAAAACATCCCCCGACGACCAAATTCTGGTAGTAGCGCGGTGCACAGAAGTCTGGCTGGAAAACAAGATTCTGACCATGGCCAAAACCATCCAGTCCTCCAGCAGCTCAACAGACCAATGGAAGGCACCGGAGATAGAATGGGTCAACGGAGTACCTGGCTGCGGGAAATCTACCTGGGTCGTAAACAATTTCAACCCCGAAACGGACCTTATAGCAACCACAACAATCGAGGCAGCCGAGGACCTCAGGAAAAAGATTAACTTTGGTAGCTACAGGGAATCCAAAAACAAAGTGAGAACGATCGCCTCAATCCTGGTAAATGGTGCAAGGGAAAAGCCCAACAGAATAATAGTAGATGAGGCCCTCATGAACCATTTTGGAGCGATCACAATGGCGGCCAAATTAACAAAGGCTGAAAAAATCACTTTGATCGGGGACATAAATCAACTACCCTTCATCGAACGACTAAACCTCTTCCAACTCAAATATATCGGCCCAAGCCTCGTGACGTCCATCAGTCTAGAGCTCTTAAGATCCCATCGGTGTCCACAAGACGTCACCTTTGCTCTAAACGAGGTTTATGACGGAATATACACAGCCCGATCAAAGACTCGATCCCTTAAAACATCAAGACTCACAGGTGCGTGCATCCCGGGAGACTCCCCAAACACCCTATACCTAGCTCACACGCAAGCGGAGAAAGCTGAATTGATTGAAAAGGGCTACGGGAAAGGTCTTAATTCACGCACCCTTACTATAAACGAGTCTCAGGGATTGACATACGAGTCGGTGGTTATTGTGCAAACAAAAACAACAAAAAGTGCCATACACGACAGCGTATCGCACGCTGTCGTAGCAATAACTAGGCACACTAAAGATTGCACATACTACACCAACGCTGAAGAGGATGCCATAGGCAGATTCATCCGTCGAGCCAGCAATTCGTCAACAGCCGATATCACAGAATACAATATCAAAATGGCTATATCTCACAGGGACAAGGAGGCAATTAACAAATTAAGAAGAGACAGACCGAAGGCGGAATCACCGGACGAGACAACATAACAATACATACACAAACAATTACCCATCATTCGTAACTCTGTGTGAATGAGTATTTATTTATTATCTTTTATTTAAAAATCACAAAAATCAACAAATAAAGAGCAGAAAAGAGCACGGACGCGCAAAGTCCGTGGTGTGTTTTATTACCCAAAAAAAAAAAAAAAAAAAAAAAAAAAAAAAAAAAAAAAAAAAAAAAAAAAAAAAAAAAAAAAAAAAAAAAAAACGCTCATCGAAATGAGACATTAAAGAGTTTGTATCAACGTTTAAAATAGAATGCGGTTGAGACGCGGGCAGCTCCTGGAGACTGCTTTGACCAATCGTTTTAGAAATTTTACAATTAGGACACTTCCATTTGGCCTTGTTCATTGGCAACATTTTCAGGTTTTAACATATCCATACATTGTTTGCAATCCATTTTTTTTTAAATATGAGGTAGGTAAACAAAAAGAAATACAGCGTAAGTATTACTTTGCTTTATAAAAAAAATGTCACGTCCAAAACGTCGTAAGCGCCGTGAATTCCGTGTCGCTTACGCGTTTTATACAATACACTGGCCACTCCACTAGTTTACACTAATTATTTGATATTTTCGTTAATTTTACGTTTTAATGTTTATTATTTTAGTTTTTATCAAGCACTTTTAAACTTGAGTATCTAATACACTTTAAAATAGTTGTTCACTTCAAAAATATATCTTTTAATTTGTTATAAATAATTAATTAGTACGAATGGGTAGAAGACGTATGATGCGTACGACGTTCGAAAGTTTTGTTATACCTCTCGCTCCTACTTCCACTGCGTATGAATTTACTCTAAACCTATTCCTGAGGCCTTAGCCAAGACGCCACTTGACAATCGTTTACGCTGACAATATGTATGGACTTAACGTATATATATATATATATGTGTGTGTGTGTGTGTGTATTTATGCATGTATGTATGTATGTATGTACGTATGTATTAATGTACTGTATTTATGTAAATATTATGTAATTTTTTTATAAATACTTTTTGCGCCTCTTTGCTCCCCAGTTGTTTAAATTACTTATTTTCGTGTTTGCCTGTAAGAAATAGCTTTTAGTGATAAGGCCGCCATTGCACAGTGATTTCTTTATTAATTTCGATTTGTGTGTAACTATTTGTTTTTTACATATTTGTGCAATAAAATATGATAAATAAACTAGTCGCAAGTAGCACTATCACTCTGCCTATTAGGAATTCAAAGTTGTAACTAGTAAATTGATTGATTGTTTAATACCTGTATTACAACACTTAGCCCACAAATCATGGAAAGTGATAAAAGTGAAGTCTTATACGAAATTTTTTATCACGTGGTAATTTCTAAAAAACGACGTTTATGTAATCATAAATGACATTAAATTAAAATTCAATCAATATTGTTCGAAATAAAAAACATTTTTTAACATCAGAAACGTTTATACTGGTTCAGTAAAATGAATCCCATCAGACCTAGGAAACACTGGCCAAACAAACTCAACGGGATCTTTTTTCTTTTACATAAACAAAAAGAAAAAAAGGCATCCATTAATATACTAACATATAGTAGTTCCAAATTTTCATCTCAAATCACTTTATTTAACTACTTATAAAATTTAATTTAAATCTGTTTTGTAGTTTAACACATTATATTTATACCCAACAGCTTGTAGGGTTCTCGTTTTACTATTTAATTTATTATATAAATATGAAAATTTTGTTCACGTTCATATTATAATTATATAACATGAAAACGTTATTGTATAAATGTTATGAGTTGTGGCTCTGTAATCATTTTAACAATATTATTATATATTAAACATGATTTCCGCTAAATGTTTATTGAAAAAATAATTAAATCCTAGTTAATTTAAATACATATATTTAATTATTATATTTAATATCCCAGAATATTTGTATACAAATAAGATTTAAAATAATTAAAAATTAGCTTAATAAAACGCTTGATGCTGCATCCCGCGCAAAATGGGGAAAGTAGAGGCCGTTTCTTGAGTAGCCTATTTTCAAGATATAGTATGTTAAGTGGCAGAATTCTGCAATTTTAGCAAAGATGAACTTACTATAATCCAATTTTTTAAATATAAATAATTTCCATACATAACTTATTAAGAAATTATCAATAAATCTCGTTTATTATATTATTTTTTTTTTGTAGCTTCACGCTTTATCCCGCATGGCAGGCTAGGCAGAGGGAACTGCAGAGACCGTGGGAACCTAGTGTTAAGACACTCCGTTGCTTAGTCCCTGTTTTCTCCGTCCCCACTTTCCGCCTTTTTCGAGGCATTGCGTGTTGAGTGGCGGAACTCAACGCCGCGCTTTGACTAATTTGCCAGAGCGAAGAAAATGGAAATAGAAAAATCCATCTTCCCCGACTGGGGATCGAACCCAGAAACCGTCACGTTACAGGCAGACGTTACGCCTCTGCGCCACGACGGTCTTAAATATTTTTAATTCATATGTATTCACTGTGTATGCTAAAAGGCTTATAACAATGTAACAAATTAGAGGTAGTAATTTTAAAATCACCCAATCAATTTACAAAAAGGTGATAAATATTATATCGCAGCTATCAATTTTATTAATTGCCAATATGAAAGTTTCACTTCCTCATATTAACTTATAACTTCATATCAATTAGTGTCATTTTGTTGCACAAATCGAAATTAATAAAGAAATCACTGTGCAATGGCGGCCTTATCACTAAAAGCTATTTCTTACAGGCAAACACGAAAATAAGTAATTTAAACAACTGGGGAGCAAAGAGGCGCAAAAAGTATTTATAAAAAAATTACATAATATTTACATAAATACAGTACATTAATACATACGTACATACATACATACATACATGCATAAATACACACACACACACACACACATATATATATATATATATATATATATATATATATATATATATATATATATATATATATATATATATATATATATATATATATATATATATATATATATATATATATATATATATATATATATATATATATATATATATATATATATATATATATATATATATATATATATATATATATATAAACAAATCACCACATTGTAGGCTTACTGATTTAGGTTAAGATAATACTATTTGAGACGTCGTTTAAATACCCCAACCGTCTGGAATTGTCTCACTTCTAGTGGCAGCTCATTCCCTAGCCTGACCTCAAGAACTTTAAACGTTCCTTGAGGTACGTTGGAGTAACGGGCTGGTAGAGGATATTATAAAGGAGAGTGAAGGAGTGTAAATGACGCCTGTGTTCAATTGTCAACCATTTCAGCTGACTACGATACTGCGACACATGGTCGTGTTTCCTTAACCCAAAGATAAATCTTATTATAAGATTTTGCAAAGGTTCGAGCTTACCGAGTAGTTGCCGCGACAGATCTAAATAATAAGAAACTGCGTAATCTAATATAGATAAAAGAAGGGTATAGGCCAATGATATTTTGGCCTTTAAAGATTTTTCCATTTTCTTATCCTACCTATAGTAGAAAAGATTTTGCGACTGAGCTCGGATACATGAGGCGACCAAGTACTATCCATCCTGATTCCCAGATTTTTAACACTTTCACTAACCTCCAAGCATACACCATCAAATAAAATTGGGAGAAGAGGAGAACGTATTCTTGACAGTTGCTTTGAATTACTAAACATACATGATACCTGAGATTTATTAGGACTAATGGAAAGCCCCAATGATTTACTCCAGGTGCTAATTATTTTTAGATCGGAGTTAAGATTCTTGATTGCATCAGAGATATTATTTAAAGCAGCGGTTCTGTATATTTGTAAATCATCAGTATATAGATGGTGAAATGACGAGATGTGTTAAGTGAGAGTGTCAATGAAAATGGATAAAAGCAGAGGAAAGAGCACACTTCCCTGGGGAACGCCAGTGTTGATATGGCACACGGATGAGTTTCTTCCGTCAAGCTTGATGCTTTGTGTGCGCCCGTACAGGTAAAAAGAAAACCATTCAACTGTTTCTGAGGAGATGCCAATAGCTTTTAATATTCGTAATAGAATGTCAAAGTCAACCAAATTAAAGTCATTAGAGAAGTCAAGAAGCACTAGTAAAGTTACTCGTTGGTTGTCAATGTTTTACTTAATATCATCACAGACTTTTCATATAAAGGAAGAATAACCCATTTATATAATATATAATGAAGACACACTCCGTTAGTACTCAATTCTTACAGCTAACATTTTAGGTATGTACGGGATGGCGTAATATTTGAAGTCATGTAAGTTGTGCTTAATTTCGGTCGGTGATAAATGTACATAATATATATGTAGATATCTTATATATATATATATATATATATATATATATATATATATATATATATATATATATATATATATATATATATATATATATATATATATATATATATATATATATATATATATATATATATATATATATATATATATATATATATATATATATATATATATATATATATATATATATATATATATATATATATATATATATATAATATATATATATATATATATATATATATATATATATATATATATATATATATATATATATATATATATATATATATATATATATATATATATATATATATATATATATATATATATATATATGCAGTGGATACATTTTCACTATTTAGCATAATCTTTCTATGTACCATGAAGTACATAGAAAGATTATGCTAAATATTACGATCAATAGCTTTTTACTCCTGAGGTTGTCTGTAAGAGATCACTATTAGTGATAAGACCGCCTTTGCATACTATGGTTTTCTCTTATCTCTTGTTCATGTTCTTATTATTTGTCAATTTTTTGTGTGCAATAAAGATTTTTATCTATCTATCTATCTACATATATAGTTTTAGTGTTACCACCTAACGCACAAGATCAATAAAATGTTGGATCATAAACTACTCACTTAATACAATAGGAAGCTAGCGGCAAACCTTCAGGATGAAGAGGTTCACATATAAGAATACATTACCATGCCCTCTGTCGCACTTGATATATTTATGTTAAAATTTAATATATAATGACCACTGTCATATTCTATATTTTATTCCTAAAATAAATTTTTAATAAGACTTAGTACGTCTCCATAAATTATTTTCAAGATAACTGAGTCCGTTTTATGATAAATTTAAATCTCAACTAGCACTTGACTGGATTTAATAAAAATATTCATTTTTATAATTAGAATTAAAAAATTGTTTTTCATATATTTCGCTTTTATTTAAATTAATGCAAGTTTATTGGAATTCAACAAATTAACCAGTTTTTACATTAGAAATATTTCTAAATAATGAAAAATCTCTTTCAAAATAATGGAAAGTCTAAAAAGTATTCTTTCAATGTTCTACATATTAAGCAGGATGTATCCTAATAATATATTTTATTTATCATTTCATGGTATATCTATTTTTGCATCCATTCAGTTATCTATTCACTTGTTACCTCGGTTGCATCGGTCAAAGTAATGCCAAGGCAAGTGCTACGAGGCACTCTATAAATTAATGTCGACCTAATCACGCGACTCATTTCGCACGAAACGTGTCTATCTGTGATGTTTGATCGTGACATTTACCGCGATCAGCAATTACTCACATAACTACTGAACACTGTATGGTATACTGTATACAGCTATGTTACAGCGCTTAACATTCGTCTTCTGAGTTGATATAACTTGTTACGTTAGAATTCATACGATATATATCTCTTTAACTTATAAAAATTCTCTTTATATTAGTATATATCATACCTTTCTCTTCAAAATAAAAAAGCAACACACATGAAATAAACAACAACACATATGCCGAATATTTTGTTTAATTTTTTGAATTCAAAATATCAAATAATAATAAAATAATACCACAGTCGCTAAAAGTTTGCTGTTCTCGAAAAACATTTATTGTTTTTTAAATTTATAAAAATATTTTTAACATTAGTTTACATTATATTTTTCTTTTCAAAATAAAAAAATAAACCTATTTTATTAGGTCAATGATATTTTTTTTTCTATTAAATTTTTAGTATACGGCGAATGGCATCGGTGTATCTCAATGACGCATTTTGTTTTGTTACCAGAGTGTAGAAATGCATATAATTTATTTTCCCGAATTCAGACCTACAAGCGTCGCGTTTGCGTCTCAGCCAAAAACTGTGCCGCTGTGCCTCTACAGTTAAAATCAGTATTTAAACGTTTAAAATATTATACTTGTTATTTCTAATGCTTTGATGTTATTATTATTAATATAAAGTAACAAATGTTAATGTGTCGTGGCGCAGTGATGTAGCGTCAGCCTACACGTGATGGTTTGTGAGTTCGATTCCCACTCGGGGAAAGTGGATTTTTCCATTCCCATTTTAAAATCTATTATTATTTTATATTACAAGTAAATTTTTAACTTATATACAAAATTGCAATTATGATGGATATGCAAATGTTTGTCACCATTATATAGTTAGAATCGTTAATCTTTCTTGTTACTGAATAGCTGTCACATAGGCTGTAACAGTATGTTCAGTAATAATGTTGTTACATTACAAAGACTACATTAGGATGAATGATAAACTAATTTACTAAACTGACAAAGAAATACTAAAATGATATAAAATACTTGGATTATTTATGGTTGGATATATTTTTAGTTGACTACTTCTCAACACGAGATAGAAGACTTTCGCCTCTCCATGCCGGCGATGCCAATATCTCTAATAGTTTGATGGAGCCAAACTTTTAAAAGTCAATATTCTATTACAGTCACCAAGGTACCTTAAATACCTTGTAGCATGTATCTACATATTAGCCAGTATCATAAACAAACATATCTACTGTCTACAGACGTAATTGAAATTATTTTAATAGTGTATGTGATATATTTAATATTTGAACAGAGAAAACATGTTAATTAATTAATTAATTAATAATACAAAATGGCTATAAACATAGAAAGTTTTGTAATAAAAATATAGTAATACGCTGCTGGTCTATCAATGAGCCAATACATAATCAAATAAACTTTAACGATTTATGATAACAAAATAATTAAAATTTAGTTGAAAGCCACCAGCACAGAGCCATGTCCATATAGATCAATTAAATATGCGATTGTGAAATATTATTCTTACTAGATCAATCAGTTGAAACAAAAAGTTAAAGACGTATTGGTTTAGGAGGGGCAGAGAGTGATGATTTTGTAACTGGAAACATGAAATTTAAGTTGACAATGAGTAATGTTTTATTCAGTGATTTCATATAAAATAAATACTTTATTTGTAAATATACACAATAAAGTATACTTTTATGCTTACTTAACCATATGATTAATTATATTAACACAATGTTGCAATGGCACTATAGGGTGGAGCTGAGTGACGGAGTATATTTAGATGAAACATGTAATCCGTTGAAAATAAATAAGAAAACAGTATTTTTTAGACTGTGCCTCACCTATAGCGTTCGGCGACCTTGGTTTAGGTTATCAGTCAAATTGCTTCAACCTGTTGAACTGACAACCTAGCTTGACCGTTGCACGCAGTCAGGGTTAAATCTTATTGTTCTTAATTTATATGTGTAATTTGCTAGAAACGATCTAATTGTAATAGAATAAATTAGCTTAATGAAATCTGATAAAGATTCTAATTAAATTGCGGATCAAAATAACTTTTTCTTCGGATTGTATGATGCGGCGGTTTTATTAGGTAGCTATGAAATAATTTTGTTATTTATATTATAATTAATTTGTAATTGTCACAGAAATGTATCTATGTACATACTTTTATATATAAAAACTAAAAAAAAAACATGAAGTTATTGTTGCAATAAATTAAAACATAATATAAAAGGTAAAGTCTTTAGTTTATATAAAAAAAGCTTAAATGGTAATTAATTTATAATGTCAAAAAATAATAGGCTCATTTAAAAAGATAAACAAATTATAAAAATTAATTGATTTAAATACGAATAAGGCACAATTACAAGCAAAAACACAAATTAACCATTTTTTTTAATGAAATTGTCAAGAAAACAAAATAAGCAAATATATAATTTTCTATAATAAAACAAACAATTATAAAAGTAAAAAATATTCTTCTGAACATTAACATTCAAATTCATTTTGCTCAATAACATGATGAATAGCTTACAAAGTATCAAAATTCTTGGCTAAAGTTTATATATCTTTTAGATAATAAATGATGGATAATATGAAGTTTGACAACACTATGGTTCATCATAGATCATTGCTGTACAGAACATTTTAAATTATATTAAACAAGCGACCCCTCCTGGTTTTGTCACACGTGAATATTACTTTCAAGCACTTATGCAGAAATAAATGTGATGGTCTCCGGCTCAATTTCTACTGTCAATACTCTTGACTCTATTGGAACCATGAAAACGTAATTGACACGAGGTCCTGTATTTGTTTTTCTGCAATTTTAATATAACAAATTACATTATAAATCTTGATCCAGATATAGAACTTTCAAGATAATTATTATGCTTATAATAATCTTTAATTATAATTTTCACTATCAAAATACTCATGTTTGTTAGGTAAAGATGATATGTGGTATAAAAACAATTGCAAAGAACTTTAAATATTTATTTATTTATTTATAACATTTATTTATAGCGAATATACAAGGAAAAATGTAGCACGATAATAACCAATAATTAGTTTAAAACTAAATAGTGACACTAACTAAATAGTAAACAGTAAAATAAATGGTAACTAATCAAATAAGTAAATGCAATACAAATATTTTCAAGACACATACAAATTTAGAGATTAAAAATAATACTAAAAATAGTTTTTCGTACGGTAGTTATGAATCAGCCGTTTTACTTGGCTTATTCCTTATTTTGTATTTGTATGAAATGAAAATTTCGAATTTAAGAATATCTGGCTTAAGTTCATTCTAATTATGTGAAAAAGATTATATCATTTTTTTGCAAATTAGTATTTCATTTAAATCCAGTATAACTCCCTGCAGATTGAAGCGTCTCGTAATTGTTATTTGTAGGTACGACTTATTATTAATTTACAGTAGTGTCTCGATTAACGTAGGATATAAGAAGGTATTACAGTAAAATATTTAACATTTCTTAAACAAATATAGTCTAAAGCATGTTAAGTTCAATTTTCATCTGTTCTAAAATTGTAGAATTACTTACCGGCCACTTAACTTGTTACATCTTGTAAATAGATTACTTACGAAACGACCTCTACCATTTCCATTGTGTGCGGGATGCAGCATCAAACGCTTTGTTAGGCTTATTGTTTATCATTTGATTAATTATTTTAAATCATATTTGTAAATAAATGTCCTGGAATATTAAATAATAATTTGAATGCATGTATCTAAGTTAATATTAAAGTTAGTCATGCTTAAAATATAATAATATTTTTAAAATGATTACAGAGCCACAACTCATAACATTTATACAATAACGTGTTCATGTTATATAATTATAATATGGACATAAACAAAATTTCCATATTTAATCATTAAATAATAAAATCAGAACGCTTCAAACTGATGTGTGTAAATTTTAAACTATAAAACAGAAGTTAATAAAATTTTTAGTAATATAAATTGATTTAAGAAGAATAGTATGTGCACAACGTGTTAATATATTAATGGACATGAAATAAAAAAAGAAGAAGAGAATCAGTGGTTCTTAGGTCTGATGGGATTTATTTTACTGAACCAGTATTAATGTTTCTAACGTTCAAAAATATTGTGTATTTTATTTCGAACAACATTACTTGGATTTTATTTTTAAAAAAGACGTAAATGATAATGTTAACGTCATTTATTTTTTAAAATGCCGAGTAGTAAAAATGTTTTTGCATAAAACTTCACCTTCAGCACTTTCGATGATTTGAGGGTTAAGCGTGTGATACGGGTAGCAAACAATCAATCAATTTAATAATTTTAAAACGTTTAATACTTTAAGTAACTAATTAGCAGAGTGAGAGTGCTACTTGCAACTCGTAATTTTTCCGACAAACGTTTATGAGAATACGAGCTCTGTTAATTTTTTCAAAATACATAATTATGTATTCAAAATATGTAGAAAGTTAGAAAGATAAGAAGTTAGAATTAAAAAAATATAGTTACATTATTTTTTTTTCAATTAACTGTCATTACTTAGTAAATGATCTAGCAGAAGTTGGTCACTTTACACGTTGTATGTAAGGGGTTTATGCAACGGCGGCGACGCGAGAAGGCCGCGGCGACTTGTAGTGTAGCCTCGTTGCAACTGACCTCACTGCTCCCGACGTAGGCTTTGTTTACTGTACGTATAGAATACCGTACCACCGATAAACTACCGAATGTAAGCACCTCATCACTTACTGAGACCGAGACGGTATAGTCATATGACACAACTTTTAGAAATTGTAAATGTGTTTGATATTTATTAGGATATCTAATATTAGTAAACTCTTCGTAGTATTAATACGCGATTTTATAAATGTATTTGAATACATCATTTTAAGATTGGGTTCCTCTATTCAATAAGAAAGGTAACAGGTAAGATGAAGTGTTTCATATAGTGGAAGAATAATCCAATTATATAATAAAGGACGAGGTTGAAGTGTTTTAGTACTCAATTATTTAAGGCTAACATTTAGTTGTATACGGGATAATATAAAAGTTACTTGTACCACGACAATCGATCGTTGTTTTGTCTGCGTTGCCGTAGAAGATATACATGAATAGTAGTACATACTGAAACTAGTTCTGTTGGCATAGCTTTCGACTTAGAGATCCGTCGCGTGTGCTAAAAATCTTTAAAAGCTTTTTGTAGCCGATTACTTCACCGCATATCCAGTATCATAATCCTGTGCCCGTCACTGATGTACATAATATATAAATAGTGTTAGTGTTACCACTTGGCGCACAAGATCAATAAAATGTTGGATCATAAATTACTTACTTAATACAATAGGAAGCTCGCGGCAAACCTTCAGGATGAAAAGGTACACATAGAAGAATACATTAGCATACCCTCTGTTGCACTTGATATATTTATAATAATGTTTAATATATTTGTATAATGACTACTGTTATATTCTATATTTTATTCCTACAATATTTTTTTAATAAGATAAATTTTTAATACGTCTCCATTAATTATTTTCAAGATAGCTGAGTTTCATGATAAATTTAAATCTCAACTAGCACTTGACTGGATTTATTAAAAATATTCATTTTTATAATCGAAATTAAAAGTTGTTTTTATATATTTACTTTTTAATTTTTATTAAAGCTAGTTTTTTTTTTTTTGAAATTTAACAATTTTATTACTTTCTACATTAGAAAAATTTCAAAATTTTTCAAAAATAATAGAAAGTCTAAAAATAGTAAAAAAATATTATTTGAACGATCTACATACTAAGTAATATATTTTATATATCCAAATAATATGTTTTATTTATCATTTCATGATATATCTATTTTTGCATCCATACATTCATTCATCATCCATGAATTATCTATTCACTTGTTACATCGCAGCGGTTACATCGGTCACAGTAAAGGCAAGGCAAGTGCTACGAAGTATTCTATAAATTAATGTCGGCCTAATCGCACGACTCAATCAATATGACAAATTAGAAAAAGAATTGCAAGAGTTTCTAAAGCAATTGCCAAGTAAAACGAAACAGTCTAAGAACTATATCAACGAAGAAACGAAAGACTTGTTAGAACAGAGAAAATTATTATGTAAAAACAAAAGAACAACTGAAGTCAAGTCCGAGATAATCAAAATTAGCAAACAAATTAATAGAAACATCAGCCTGGAGAAAAAAAATATACATAAGCAAACTTTGGAAAATTTCGTAACTAAATCAGGGGCTTTACGCAAAGCTTATAAAGAGCTGAGTGACAAGGCACAGTGGACAGTGAGCATGAAAAATAGACAAGGAATTATACAATATAGACGTCCCGACATAATAAAGGAAGCAACTACCTTCTACGCGGAGCTTTATAGTACCAACGATAACACGAGCACATTAAAAATCCATCTCACGAAATCAAGTGACCACAATATAAGATGTAAAGATACAGAGACACTAAAGATCCTCACTTCAGAAATTGAACATGCTATAAGTACTCAAAAGAACGACAAAACCCCAGGCAGTGACAATATTACCAATGAAGTACTAAAATCGCTATCAAATTCACTCCAAAAACCACTGCAGATATTATTCAACAACATTCTAAAAACAGAAACAACGCCGGACCAGTGGTCAAAATCTACAATTATATTGCTCCACAAGAAAGGAGACAGAAATGTACTCGGGAATTATAGACCAATCAGTCTCATGCCAAACTTATATAAAGTTTTCTCAAAAATAATTTTAAACAGATTAACAAATATTCTAGATGAAAATCAACCGCGGGAACAGGCGGGCTTTCGCAAGGGATACTCTACTATAGACCATATACAAGTCATAACACAATTAATTGAAAAAGCCAAAGAGTACAGGAAAACTTTGTATATGTGTTTTATAGATTACACAAAAGCCTTCGATTCTTTATACTTCGAGGCAATATGGACATCATTGACACAACAAGGCGTTAACACAACATACATTAATATCATAAAAAGTATTTACTCCAAATGTTACGCAAAAGTTCGGTTGGAACGAGAAGGTGCAGAATTTCCCATAACACGTGGAGTGAGACAGGGAGACCCGCTCTCACCAAAAATTTTTTCAGCCGTACTAGAATCGGTATTTAGGTGTATGGATTGGGAAACGAAAGGAGTAAACATAAACGGAGAAATACTGAACCACCTGCGCTTCGCAGACGACATTGTGGTAATTGCTGAGAGCGCGATAGAACTTGAGACCATGGTCAAGGAAATAGCGTTAGAAAGTAGTAAAGTGGGATTGTCACTCAACACAGCGAAGACCAAGATCCTAACTAACGGACACCCGCAAGACATTGTTGTAGGAAACGAAAAAAATCGAGTATGTCACAGAATATATTTATCTGGGACAATTAATTTCATTCCAGAACAACACTGCGAAAGAAATACAACGTAGGATAACCCTAGCATGGAAAAAATACTGGGGACTGAGGGAAATATTGAAGAATAACTCAATATCTATAAATATTAAAAAGAAAATATATGAAACAACTATATTACCATGTCTAACATACGGTTGCCAGTCGTGGTCGACAAGAAAAGAAGACGAAGAAAGAATTGCTATATGCCAAAGAAAAATGGAAAGGAGTATGTTGGGAGTCAAATTATCTGATAAAATTCGCAACTCTGACATTCGAAGTAAAAGTAAATTAATAGATGTAAGAAAAAGAATTAGATTACTAAAATGGAACTGGGCAGGACATGTTTGCAGGATGAATAATAGATGGACAAAACGTTTAACGGAGTGGATACCAAGGGACATGAAAAGGAGTAAAGGAAGACCAGGTAAACGATGGAGAGACATTTTCAGCCAAAGGTGTGGTAGCCACTGGATGCAAATGGCTCGAGGAAGAGATATATGGAAAGGGTTAGGAGAGGCCTACGCCGCAGAGGCGACTTCTACTAGCATTTACTAAAATTATTTATCTTATATTATGTCATTTTTATTTAAATAAAAGAGTAATTAAGCTTAGTTAGTTAAATATATGTATATATACATAGATAAAATCATATAGATTTATAGAAACATGTGTTATTGTGTAGATTTTTATTTATTTTTATTTATTTAATTAGTTTTAAAAAAAGTTGTACAAGCGAAATAGTTAAGTTCTAAATGTAAATGTAAGTAGTAAGTAAATAAAGGCTATTTTTATTTTTATTTTTTTATTTTTATTTTTATTTTTATTTTTATTTTTATTTTTATTTTATTTTATTTAATCGCACGACTCATTTCGCACGGAACGTGTCTATCTGAGATGTTTGATCGTGACATTTACCGGGATCGGTAATTACTCACATAACTACTGTATACTGTGTATATACTTTACTGTGTACAGTAGTTATGCCATGCCATAGCGCGTAACTTTCGTCTACTGACTTAGTAGGTATAATATGTTACGTCAGAAGTGGAAAATAAAGGGATAAACCAAAAGAAAACAAATGTTACATGAATTACATCCTCTTCTAACAACACATATGCTGAAGTTATTTTTAAATATTTTGAATAGTTAAGTAGTAGTATTTTAATTAGCATAATGGAATAGTCACCCAAAGTTTGCTATATTTATATAAGTAAAACGAAAACCCTCTTGTGTATGTCCAATTTCTAATATATAAAATTAAATAATATATTTTCATAAAGAATTGGTAGCCGTCTCGCATGGGTGTACAATCTAAAATCTATTAATTTCATATTACCAACAATTTTTAACTTACATATATAATTGCTGCGTTGAGTTCCGTAGCGGCGTTGAGTTCCGCCACTCAACACGCAATGCCTCGAAAAACGGCGGAAAGCGGGGACGGAGAAAGCAGGGACTAAGCAACGGAGTGTCTTAACACTAGGTTCCCACGGTCCCTGCAGTTCCCTCTGCCTACCCTGCCTTGTGCGGGATAAAAGCGTGAAGTTAAAAAAAGATATATATATATATATATATATATATATATATATATATATATATATATATATATATATATATATATATATATATATATATATATATATATATATATATATATATATATATATATATATATATATATATATATATATATATATAATTGCTATTATGATGGATATGCACATGTTTGTGCCATAATATAGTACTACGTTAAAAATCGTTAATCTACCATATATATACCTACTGTCTACAGACGTAATCTTTAATGTTTGAATAGAGAAAACGTGTTTTAATTGATAATCCAAAAGGGCGATAAGCATAGAAAGTTTTTATAAAATATAGGTATAGACATACGCTGGTCCTTCATTGAGCCAATGCGTAATCCAATAAACTTTAACGAAGGTGTTCATGATAAAAAAGGAATTAAAATTTAGTTGAAAGCCAGCAGCACGGAGAGCCACGTCTATATATAGGTATGGATCTATTAAAAAAGCAATTATAAAATAATATTCTTATTAAATTTATATTTATGTATAAGCCATACGTTTGTTACCAAACATTTCTTTATATGAAGTAAAATACCTTTCACAAATAAAAAAGCTAGATTATTCTGATGGAACTAAATGTGAAAGACGTTATGATTCTCTTAATAATGTTAGACCGTATTTTTTTTATATTTTTATGGTACAAGAGGAGCACAAAAAGACGATTTTGTAACTGGAAACATGAAATTCAAGTTGAACATATTAATCTGTAATTGTCACAGAAATGTAATTGTGTAAACACTTTTATATATAAAATTAATTCATAATATTTTTGCGACTTAAGTAAGAATAAACATGAAATTCAAGTTGAACATAAACAATGTTTGCTAAAATGATTTTAAATAAAATAAATGTTTTATTTGTAAATATATACAATAAAGTAATTATTTAATATTACTAAACCATATGGTTTATTTTTTATAGCTTTTTTTTATAGCTTTATCCCGCCCGTGGCAGGGTAGTCAGAGGGAATCGCAGGAACCATAGGAACCTAGTGTTAAGATACTCCGTTGGATGCCGGAATTCATCGCCGCGCTTTGCCTATTTGCCAGAACAAAATGGGAATGGAAAAATCTATCTTACCCGAGTGAGAATCGAACCCACAACAGTCGCATTTACAGGTAGACGTGCCACGATTGTTTTCTAATCTAATCTTTTATTGGATACTTTATTATCTTAACATTTCCGCTACGTTTGTGGCTTACTCTTTGAATAAACGTAGCCTCAGTAGGATTTTTGATCGCTGACTGAGTGCTGCCGCTTCGGAACAGGTGCGGCTATATCGACCTCATAGTCCACTAATTGTTGTATAAAGGTAGTCGGATACAGACAACGTAGGATTGTGGAGGCTCAGTTTTAATTTAATTCTAAAACTTGTTATCAATCTCTTCGTTTTTAGTTTACGTTTACTGTGTATTTTAATATTAATATATATTTTTTTTATAGCGTCACGCTTTACCCCGCACATGGCAGGGTAGGTAGAAGGAACCGCAGGAACTGTACGAATCTAGTGTAAAGACACTTCGTTGTTTAGTCCCTGCTTTCTCCGTCCCCGCTCTCCACCGTTTTCGAGGCATTGCGTGTTGAGTGTCGGAACCCAACGCCGCGCTTTGCCTAGTTTCTAGAGCGGATGGAACTAAAAAAAACCGTCTTCCCCGAGTGGGAGTCGAACCCACAAACCATCGCGTTTACAGTTAGTTTCTACACCTCTGCGCCACGACAGTCCTCAATTCTGAATATAAGTTAATATTTCATACTAATGTATGGAATATGTTTTTCGTTTTACTTCTCTATAGAGCTGACAATAACTTAATCTATAGTTAAATAATGCATAATTTCATTCATCTTTTGGTATGTGTCGATCTAACATCTCCTGTAGATTAACATTGGTAGTTAAGTTTCACAATGTTTACCGTTCGCGCAATTATCAGCGGGCGGTGAACTTCATTGTATGACTACTGCTGCATAGCGGAAGTAGGTACATATTAGTTACTTTCTTAGTTAGGCTGGATTTCTGCTAGGTAACGCCTGATTCTATTAAATATTTACGAATTAAATCATTATGAACCATAACCACTACTTTTAATACTATATTTGAGCATTCAATAAAATTGTCTCCTAATTTAAAAGAAAAATATTTGAAAAGGCATTTGATTCTTTGGTTTATATATCACTTTAAAATTACAAAAGAATTTAGTGTGTATCTTAAACTTCTACTGTTAATTATATTAACGGACAGCTTGTATCTAAATACATGCCGTCTCTCAGCTCCATCCACCTAAATGAAATATGTAATCCATAAAAATAAATAAGTAAACAGGATCTTTTCAACTGTCAGTCTCACTATATTCACATCAAGTAGCGTCCGGCGAACCTTGATTTAGATTGTCAGTCAAATTGCTCCAACCTGTTGAACTAACAACAACAAAAATAGTGCAGTCAGTCAAGAAACTGTCTAACTGTAATAGAGGACATGAGCTTAATGAAATCTGATAAAGATTCTAATTAGATTGCGTGTAGAAATGACTTTTTCTACGGATTGTATGACGCGGCGGTTTTATTAGGGAGCTGTTTAATAATTTTGTTATTTATATTGTTATTAATTTGTAATTGTCACAGAAATGTAATTGTGTAAATACTTTTATATATGAAATTAATTCATAATATTTTTGCGACTTAAGTAAGAATAAAAGGTACAATACTTTAGTTTATATACAAAAATATTTAAATGGTAATTAGTTCATAATGTCAAAATAATAGGCTCAATTAAAAGATAATTATTTAAACGAATAAGACACAATTACACACAAAAAGAAAAATAAGCCATTTTTTTTAATAAAATTGTCAAGAAAACAAAATAAGCAAATATATAATTATATAAATAGAAAATTTTCTATAATAAAACAAACAATTATAAATATAAAATATATTATTCTTAACATAAACATTCAAATTCATTTTACTCAATAACATGATGAATTACTTGTGTACCTCTTCAATCTTGAAGTTGGCCGCTATCTTCCTATTGTGTAATTCATGATCCAACCAGCTATGTGCTAGGTCCAAGGAAACTTTTCAATATAACCCAATCAAGATAGCATTGACATTGCTTATATATCATGCACTTGTTGGGCCTACAGTCATAAAATTGACTTTACTTCATCCCGCATATACCAGATTTAGATTAAATAATTGAGTACTAAAGCATCCTCGTTCTATATATAAATGGATTAGTCTTTCTTTATGTGAAACACTTTATCTCATCTGTGACCTTATTTATTCAATAGAGGAACCCAATCCAAAAATGATCATTTATAAAATAAATATAAAAATACATATAGATGCTACTAAGAGTTTACTAATATTTATTTATTTATTTATTTAGGAACACCAACAGTACACATATGCAACGTTTATATATAAATAAATAGTCAAAAGTATCAGGTCTTCATATGTACACCAATTACAGGTATTCACAACATTGTCTGAGAAGTTTTTTATAACACCTTAATATAACTTAATTAAATTAGTACTAAAAAAACAAAAAAAACAACATTATTATTTATAGATATCCAAATCAATATCAAACACGATCACAATTTCTGAAGGTTGTGTCATATGACTATACCGTCTCGGCCTCAGTAAGTGATGAGGTGCATACATTCGGTAGTTTATCGGTGGTACGGTCTCGTATACGTACATTAATCAAAGCCTACGTTGGTAGCAGTGCGGTCAGTTGCAACAAGACTACACTGTAAGTCGCCGCGGGCTTCTCGCGTCGCCGCCCCTGCATAAATTCCTTACATACAACTAGCAAAGTGACCAGCTTCCGCTAGGTCTTTTGTTAAGTAACGGCAACAAACTTGAATAAGACTTTAAAAGGATCTATCTCTCTAATTCTTTTTATAGTTTGAATACGTATTTTAAAAAGCAATACTATGACTCTGCCTATTAGTTGTTTGAAGTAACAACTATTAAATTTACTTGTTGTTGACCCGTATCACACGCCTAACCTACAAATCATGTGAAGTGCTAAAGGTGAAGTCATATACGAAATTTTTTATTACTTGGCACGCTCTAAAAATGACGTTAATGTTATAATTAACGTCATTTTTAAAAATAATATTCAAATAATAATATTTTTAAAAATTACATTTTTGAACGTCAGAAACACTAATATTGGTTCGCGCGCTTGATACTACATCCCACACATATTGGGGAAGGTAGAGGCCATTTCGTAAGCAGGCTATTTTCAAAATATATAGCATGTTAAGCAGAATTCTATAATTTTAGCTCACATGACACAATTGAATTTAATTAAATCTAAATTATTGAACGTGAGTGGATAACGGAGAACATATTGTACATATCAATACCAATTCCACTTGGTTTCTCTGCTGTAAGCGAAATAATTAGTGAAGTTAAATTATTATGTACAAATACAAATAGCTTCGAAACGTAAATAAACAAATATAAATCATGACATATATATATATATATATATATATATATATATATATATATATATATATATATATATATATATATATATATATATATATATATATATATATATATATATATATATATATGTTGATTTGTGTATATAAGTATATATATATACTTAGTCTTGCCATAAATATTGTTATAAAGAAAAGCACGATTTTTTTTTTATACGTAACATTTATTCCTTTTATAGTGAGTTAGTTTAATACATCAATATATAACTATTAAAAATATACAATGTTTATTCGAAGTGGTCCCCATTGGCTGCAATACAGTCTTTTAAACGTTGAGGCCAGTTATCAATAGCAGCACGAACTCTTTCTAGAGGAAAATTCTTCACTGCCAACCGAATGGATCGTTTTAGGGACTCCAAATTATCATGGCGTTTAGAGCAAGCCTTACTCTCTAAAACTTACCATAAATCATAATCCAATGGATTTAGGTCAGGACTTGACGACGGCCAGTTTTCAGTGCTGATAAAGTCCGGAACGTTAGTTTTCAACCAAGATTGGGTGGATCGAGCTCTATGACCCGGTGCCGAGTCTTGTTGAAAGCACCATTCTTTGTTATTGAACATGGTGTTAGTTAAAGACTTAACTACCGTCTCAAGAATGGTATTTTGATAAACTTGTGCCGACGTTTTAATACCTTTTTCACAAAAATATGGCTCAGTCACCCCTTCATAGCTAACACCCCACCAAACCATCACTGAAGTGGGATAATGCCCACGTTGTACTCTGTTTACTAATTGCGAAGCTTCTTTAGAGCTTCCAGCATAAATACGGTCATTTTATTTATTAAAATACTGCTCAATTGTAAAAATTTTCTCATCCGTAAACAAAATTTTTTTGTGACCTCCCTTTGCGTACCGCTTAAGTAGTTGTTTGGATTTTACCACCCTATTCTTCTTTAAATTATCAGTTAAGAAGTGACCAGTACGTCTCTTATAGGCTGCAAGTCCTAAGTCATCTTTTAATATACGCGACATGGTTCTAGGAGCTATCTTCATCTCCCGAGATAAAATCTTTTGCTTACGGACAGGATTTCTTCGAATTCTTTCCCTAACTGCTTTAATCACCTTTTTCACACGAACGGTACGTGGACGGCCAGATCTTTTTCTGTCACAAGCAGAGGAGGTATCATTGTACCTATCAATAGCCCGGTAAACAAACATTTGACTAATACCAAGCGGGTGGAGGGTTTTAAAAATTGCACTTTTCTCCATACCTACTTTATGTAAGGCAATCACAGCGATTCGGTTCTCTTTATCACCCCACTCCATTTTAATATAACAAAATATTTAACAATATAATGGCGCGAAAATAAGAAAACACATCAAGCAATCATATAAAAATGACAGATTCCAAATTCAAACGTAATATTTTCTTTTTTTGAATAGTAACAGTATTTATGGCCAGACTAAGTATATATATATATATATATATATATATATATATATATATATATATATATATATATATATATATATATATATATATATATATATATATATATATATATATATATATATATATATATATATATATATATATATATATATATATATATATATATATATATATATATATATATATATATATATATATATATATATATATATATATATATATATATATATATATATATATATATATATATATATATATATATATATATATTAATAAAAATATATTATAACTTCTTTTACATACAAAAAATATAATATACATAATTATTACGCATAAACAATAAATATATTTTACGTACGTGAGATGCCAAATTTGAATAACAACTTGTTGTACTTTATTAGTATTATAATATTATATTACCATTATTCTTACTTATTATACTAGCGAAAAGCACAGTAAGGAAGTACAGTAAATACCTTGAGCTCAACTTAAGTAATGATAATTTGGCCGCCGAACAGTTCACGAATGCGGCAGACAATAGATCAACTGCCAAAACCAACGCTACGAGCTGCGGATATTACTGTGAGACATTTAATTTTCTACGTGAAAGGATAAGGCGAGTAGAATTTCTCAAGCATACTAGTACTGGGGGTGCTTCAAATTGTCTTGCGTTCGTCTTAAGCAACCCGCAGCTGACAACCCATTACGACTTTTAGGTTGATATTTTACGTACACTTTCAATCATTGTTTTTATTATTCGTATGATTTATTTCTAGTTATTTTTTTTAATAACCACAGTGTCATCAAAAGATGTATTTAAGCCAGTCGCTGTAAAGATAAGTAAGATAATATTAATAAGAGTAATATTAAAATTAATATAATTTAATTTTTATAACCCTAAATAAAAGGAAAATCTAATCTAAATATTATTTTGTTTTGATACAATATTAATAACGTACTTAGTGACAATTCGATTTCAAAGACGAGCTGGTATTTTTGATCTTATAATAATAACAAGGTAATATATTTAGTTCTCCGTTACAGAATTTAGTCTTGAAGTTCTGGCCTTTAATTAACTGTTTATGCCTCGACTTCTTAAAAGAAATACTTTATGGCGTCGAGGTATCATACAATTTAGTTTACCCAAGAAAAAGAAATTAATTAAAGCAGGCAATGTATACATATTTTAGGTATTTTTGTACCTAAGACTTTTATGATGTTGATAATTACTATAAGTTGTAGTATTACTATAAGTCTTCGGAGACAAGCTGGAGGTAATCCACGACCCCCAGCTGGTCACCGAAAACGTCGCTGCCATCCACCTTAAAGCCGGAAACCTGTTGCTGGCTGTATTGTCCGTGTATTTTGAGGGCGATCAGGAACTCATCCCATACCTTACCCAAATAAAAGCCACCATTCGTAAGATCCCAACAAATAACATCATTGTGGCGGGAGACGTGAACGCTTGGAGTCACTGGTGGGGCAGCAGCTCCGAAAATCACCGAGGAGCCGAATACCACGCTTTTGCTACGGAGATGGATCTCCACGTGCTCAACACGGGCCAAACACCAACCTTTGAAACATACCGAGGCGGAAAACTATTCGCAAGTTGTGTGGACGTGACCTTAGTAAGTCAGTCCCTGCTTGACAGAGCGGAACTCTGGAGAGTGGACAGAGGTCTAATAACATCAGACCACAACGCCATTACCTTCGCGCTACGCTTGGAAAGGGCTCTAAAATCCCTGACGCCAATAACAACGCGCAAATACAACACCAAGAAGGCAAAATGGTCGGACTTCACTTCCACCCTCAGGGAGAAACTAGTCGAGCACAACTTAACAGTGAGTAGGATCTCGGCAGTCGCAAGCCCGGAGGAACTCGACGAGGTACTCAGCATCTATACCTCAAATATCCATAAAGCGTGCGAGATAGCGATTCCTAAGCTAAAGGCGTGGAGGGGCGATCCCAGGCCGCCGTGGTGGACACCCACCCTAGAAAATCTTCAAAAGGACGTCCTGAGGAAAAAACGCCGAATCAGAAACGCTGCTCCAAGCCGCCGACAGTTCACAGTCGAACAATACGTACTGGCAAGGGATATCTACCAACAAAGGGCCAATGAGGCAGCCACGCAAAGCTGGAAGGAGTTCTGTACATCTCAGGACCGAGAAAGCGTCTGGGACGGCATTCATAGAGTTATCAGGAAAACATCAAGAAGGTATGAAGATACTTTACTTAGGAACACGGCCGGCGAAACGCTATCACCGGCTCAGTCAGCCGACCTGCTAGCCGAAACCTTCTATCCTGATGACTCTACGGACGCTGAAACAGAGCAGCACAAACGGACCAGAGAGATTACAGAAAACAGAACCCTAGCGGAGATTAAAGATCTATCCGAGGATGACCCCCCGTTCACCGACGCGGAGCTAGACTTGGTTTTATCTAGTCAGAACCCAAAGAAAGCTCCGGGCCCGGATGGATTGTCTTCGGACATATGTGGTGCGGCAATCAACAGCAACAGGGAAGTATTCATGGCAATCGCAAATAAGTGCCTCTCATTACATTACTTCCCCAAGCAATGGAAAGTCGCCCATGTGTGCATACTCCGCAAGCCAGCAAAAGAGGACTACACCCACCCAAAGTCCTACCGACCCATAGGGCTACTGTCCGTCCTGGGAAAAACAGTAGAAAAACTCCTTGTGGGAAGGTTACAGTGGCGCCTCCTACCTACCCTACATCCCAACCAGTACGGTTTCATGCCACAAAGGGGAACCGAGGACGCACTCTATGATCTAGTCAATCACATCAGAACGGAGATCACATGTCATAAGAGGACGGTACTACTGATCTCCCTGGACATAGAGGGCGCCTTCGATAACGCATGGTGGCCAGCCCTTAAAAAGCAGATGGCACAGAAACATTGCCCGAAAAACCTATTCGCCTTAGTGGCATCCTACCTACAAAACCGGAAAGTCGTCATCAACTACGCCAGAGCGACAAGCGAGAGGTTTACCACGAAGGGATGTGTCCAGGGATCCATTGGTGGGCCACTCTTCTGGAACCTAATTCTTGATTCGCTCCTACACGAACTGGCGTCAATGGGGGTACATTGCCAGGCCTTTGCGGACGATGTTGTTCTCACATTTTCGAGCCACCACACCAGCGAACTACAGACTTTAGCGGAAGCCTCACTAACAGCCGTACAGGATTGGGGAAATGAAAACAAACTGAGCTTTGCAGCGCACAAGACCCACGCGATGCTCATTACGAAAAAGCTCAAGTTTGACACCCCCCAAATCCACATGGCAGGGAAACCGCTAAGTCTTGTTACAGAAATGAAGTTGCTGGGCCTCACCATAGACTCCAAGCTCACGTTTAACGCACACGTATCCGCCACCTGTAAAAAGGCGGCAGACATATACAAACAGCTTGCGTGTGCCGCAAAAGTGTCATGGGGTCTAAATGGAGAGGTAGTGAGAACAATTTATGTGGCGGTGATAGAGCCCATCGTGCTGTACGCAGCAAGTGCGTGGTCTCCAGCAGCTGAGAAACTAAGCGTAAGAAACCAGCTCGACTCGCTGCAAAGAGGATTCGCGCAAAAAATCTGCAAAGCGTACAGAACGGTGTCTCTGACGTCGGCACTCGTCCTATCAGGCCTTCTCCCCCTCGACCTCCGGATCCGGGAGGCTGCCACTCTATTCAAAACAAAGAAAGGCCATAGCGTGGAGCTCTTACCGCCGGGACGCGAAATAGAAAGCAGGGTGGGACCTTTGCAAAATCCCCACCCATCACAACTCAGGACAACGGAGTATGTGCGCTTGGAGAACCTAGACCCTCAAGCCCTCGATGAACACCAAATAACTGGTCCCTTAATATACACAGACGGCAGCAAAATAGAGGGCAAGGTAGGTGCTGCCCTAACATTCTGGGACCAGGGGAGGGAAAAAAGGTACTCCACATTTCGCCTCGAGCCGCACAATACCGTCTTCCAATCGGAAATGTACGCACTATACAGGGCCATACAAGTGGCGAGGAAATCGAAGGAAAGCTCTATAAACATCTTGAGCGACTCAAGATCTTCGTTAGATCTACTGAGAACTCCTTCGGTAACTCACCCTTTGGCAATAGTGATGAAGAAGTGCATACAAGAGATTCAGACCGAAGGAAGACAAGTGCGGTTCTTCTGGCTGAGAGCCCACGTAGGGACAGCGGGCAATGAGCGCGCGGACGAGCTGGCGAAAAAAGCAGCCCTGACAAAGAAAACGGCACCGGATTACAGCAAGGTGCCAATTTCCTATGTCAGAAGACGCATTCGCGAGGAAACAGTCGAAAGGTGGCAGGCCAGATACGAATCCTCCCAAACAGGCTCCATCACCAGAATCTTCTTGCCAAACGCCAAAAAGGCAAGCAAATTGGCAAGAAAATCGGTACTAACACCCACCGACGTACAGATTCTGACGGGGCACGGAGGGTTCGCGGCCTACTTACACAGGTTCCACCTAAAAGACAGTCCCTCGTGCGTCTGCGACCCACGATGTGAGGAGGATATTCTTCATATAATCTTGGATTGTCCAAGGTTTGGTCTCGAAAGATCACAGCTGGAGATGCAACTACGCATCAACCTAACCCAGCAACAGCTCCAGAACATCATGGAGGAGGAGACCACAAGAACGCCCTTCCTCACCTTCGCAAGGAATGCTGCCCAAATCGCCGCCAGGAGGAATGGCTCAACATCAGTTCCTCGAAACCGCGCCATAATACCAACACCAACGGTACCATCTGCTACACAAACCCTACCCACCTCCTCCACCAGCTCCCAAACAATTCAAGCAACCACATATATCACAACCAGCACAAACCCTGCTACAAATCAAAATCAATATCAAAACCAACGACCAAACCCTAGTATTATGCAGACACAACAGACCCAAATCCCCCCAAATACGCCATTACATCCGATGTCAACAAACTCACCAACTAATACACAACCCAAGAAATTAACACCACTTCTGGCCTCCCTCTCTCGAAAAATCCGAAACATTCCGAGCACCCTGCGCGACCTACTCAAAGGAGAGCGCCCGCTGCAGGCAACAACATCAGCCGCCGCATGCAACCTTGCGCAATTGCTTAAGCTAACAACTGGAAGCGGAGAAGCTGCCATCAAGATCAGAAGCGTGGCTCTCTTCATGAGTGAGGACGCGGAGAGGCTCGGAATAGCATTCTATCGCTCGGACGGTTCAGGCAAAGTCCAAACATCACCTGGACTCGCATCGCTACTCAAGGGAAGCACAACGTCAATAGCGATGTCGCGGAAAAGGATCGACGCGCTCACAGTGCGCACGGTGGAGGTCCCTCCCTACAGAATATTGCAGTGGCAAAACAAGACCATAGCACTATTCGAGGGTGGGGAAGAGTCACCGTTTGCACAAGCGACAATGATGCTCCTAAGAGAGAGCGAATGCACAAGTGGAGAAACTCCGAAAATAATAAGCGTAGACGCGATGAGGCTAGGACAAGACAGAGGCAACATTATGGATTATTATGCGTGCGTCAAAGCCTCTTAAAACCACCACGTCATTGTCTACGAGGACAGAGGGGAGAACCTTAGTTATCTAAAAGCTAAGGACCATCTATCTCCCCAAAACGACTGTTTCTCCACCACACCTCGCCAAACCGGATCCGAAAGATTACAAAAAAAAAGAGAAGCGCTCAAGAGCCCCATCGCCACACACACCACCATGCGGAGGAGTACAGCATCTCCAGGCGGCTGTGCGGTGGCACTGACCACAACCATCCTGGAAACGGTCGCTTCGGGGAAAGCCGCTCCTTCCCGCCTCGCCCCTCAAAGTAGTCACACCATCAGACTAGAGCGGGCGACAGAAGCATTCTTTGAAACCCGTAAGCATGGGAGCAAAAAAAGTAGCCGCAGCTGTCCGCTCAAACATGGCAGAGGTAGAATAATACCGCCCGAGAGAAGACCAGCTAAAAACCCAAAAGACCACGCAATAAACGCATACATCGAGTTCCTGGCTATACTTAAGGCAACCCGCGAGGTGAACCTAGCCACTTGCAAAAAGATCCTGCAGACCTACCAGAGGGGCAGTAAAGCACTCCTGGAGGTGGAACTCGATGAAGCCGATGCAGCCATATACGACAATGACACATCCCAAACCATCCAAGGAAAAATGTCCGGTCAGTACATGGCAGCCTACAACGGCACCAACGGTTTTGTGGGTCTGGTCGATCTCGAGGCCGACGGAGCGGCATCCCCGACTTTCGCAACACCAAAAGGCGACCCGATTGTGGTGGTAGCCAAGTGCACGAGGGTTATGCTGGACGACCGGATACTTGACATGGCAAACACCATCTCAAGCGATCCTGAGTCCTTAGCGGCCTTCGTGGGCTGGAAACTGCCACATCTAATATGGATAAACGGGGTGCCAGGGTGCGGGAAGACGACCCACATCATCAGAAATTTCGATGAGGAACACGAAGTAGTTGTGACAACCACAGTCGAAGCCGCTCAAGACCTTAGAAGAAAGCTTGCGCACCGCCTCGGCCCACAAGCCCTCGCAAGAGTGCGCACTATGGCCTCCGTTCTGGTAAACGGGTTCAGGGAGGGCACAATCGTTCGTCGGTTGACGGTGGACGAAGCCCTAATGAACCACTTCGGAGCCATAGTCATGGCGGCAAGACTGTCAGGAGCAGAGGTTGTCACCCTCATCGGGGACATAAATCAGCTGCCTTATATCGATAGACAAAATCTATTCGAAATGAGGTACAGCAGTCCCAAACTGATAACCAACATCACATGTGAGTTGTCCTGCACGCACCGCAACCCTATGGATGTGGCTTATGCCATCGCGGAGGTGTACGGGGATGTGTACTCGTCCAGCCCCGTCCTACAATCCCTGAGGCTAGAAAAGTTCACAGGCGCGCAAATACCAATAGACAGAGAAGGAACCTTATTCCTGGCCCATACGCAGGAGGAAAAAAGACTCCTGCTGGACCAGGGATATGGGACCGGTCACGGTTCGCGCGTCTTGACCATACACGAAGCCCAGGGGCAGACTTATGGCGACGTCATCATTGTCCGAAGCGGAGACACAAGGATACGACTACACGATAGTGTCCCTCATGCAGTAGTCGCAGTAACTAGGCACATCAACACCTGTGTCTATTACTCCGACGACGGCGGTGATGCCGTGGGTACATTTATAAGACGAGCGACCGAAGCCTCAGCGAGGGAGATCCTGGAATATAATATAAAAGCAGCAATCCATTCACGCGATAACCTCGTTGTGAATGGCTTGCTAAATACTCTAAACACCATAAAACCCAGCCGGATTGACATTTAGCTATAAGAAAATTAAAAATATTCTAACCTAACAATTGTATAAACTTTTACTATATTACAAAAAAAAAAAAAATAAAAAACTTATATGTATATATTGATAATAAAAAAAAAATCAGAATATTTACGAAAAAAAAAAAAAAAAAAAAATAAGCAAATAAATACACAAGTCTTACCTTATAAGGAAACCCTACATTTATATCACTAATAGTAAGATTACTGTATTTAACATAACCCTACATTTAAATCACTAATAGTAAGATTACTGTATTTAACATAAATTATATTCAGAACATACTTACTTTTATCTATACCACTAAAAGTAAGGTTACTATTTAACATTAATTATATGAAGAACATACTTAGTTTTAAGAAAAAAAAAATATATATATATATATATATATATATATATATATATATATATATATATATATATATATATATATATATATATATATATATATATATATATATATATATATATATATATATATATATATATATATATATATATATATATATATATATATATATATATATATATATATATATATATATATATATATATATATGTCAGTAAGGACTTACCGTCTTTTACTAGTTAATATAGTATTTAATAATATGGCCTTGTACTAACAAAACAAAAATAAATAAAATATAAAAAAAGGCACGGGCAAGTGTGAGCCTGTGGATGTTGTTTTATTAAAAAAAAAAAAAAAAAAAAAAATACTATAAGAAGGCATTTAAAAAGAAACAGTCTAAGCGGCTTTATAACAAACATTTCTGTATACAATATTCTTTTCATAAATATTAAACTCTAAATCGAGCACATAATAAGGACAGCGTATATATGTTTGGTAAAGTATCGTCATGTCAATTTAAAAGAGATCAAAGGTTGCTTGAACGAGTTTTCAACATAAAAGGACCTTTTTGTATACCCACAGTCACAAAGTGTCCTTAAGTATTTGTACGTTGACATTTTACACGCTCGATGTGATGCAGTGATATATGAGTAACTTACATTGTTATAAAGGTTAGGTATTCGATTCTCATCTCGTAAATTGCAAATTATTTTCAAAATTATATTTTATAAGTATTTGGAATATTGAGTGAGACCGTAATTTCGTATTTTTGCTCTTTTAAGTTCATGTGCCTACATGAACTTAAAAGAATAATAATATCCACTACTCAACTCGCAATACCTCGATAATTGTCAACGGGTAACGTTAAGTGTGGACGGATATGTTATCAAAGTACCTCTTGTCATAACAATGTATATTTCGCTAAAATAAAAAAAATCATTAAGCTAAAGTTTGCGTGTAACAATTAAATTCGTTTCAATATATAATATAAAATATACAATAACATCCAAAACTGTCAATTTCAATCAAAAATACAATCGGTCATATTAATCGAGGGATTTAGAAGTTTACAAATGAAAATGGAGTAAAGTTTAATTGAATTTTAATATGTTACTAAGTGATTCACCAGATGGGTCACCAGAATCGATATTAAAGATTTATTCGATTTAATTGCCATTGATTCATCTATGATGGACAGCTGGGCTAGGCCAGTACTTCAAAAGTAAAAAATATTCTAAAATTAAAAATTCTTATTTAAAACTCAATAAGTAAAAACTCAATAAGTAACTTTAATCGTAATTAAAATGTCATCAACAAATAATTAGTGGTTTTATTTTCATGCTTAATATTAAAATCATGCTTACTCTTAAGAACAAACAACAAGTTTGCTACCAAAGCAATATGAACTCAATAATATGTGTAAGTATGTATAGTATGTATGTACAATTGCCATTGAATAATAAGTAATTACTCACAATTTCATTCTTTTCCGTCCGTGCATGCCGCCGAGAACAAATAGCCCACAAGCAAGGTTATATTAATTTAAATTTCTATAGATTTTTGTAAATAAAAGTAATTAAATATTTTAAACCTTTTTACCTCACATACAAGGCATGTTAAGTATATTTATCTACAGTATGTATACCAGGACAATAGCTCGGAGATACATTATGAACCTGGGCTATAAAACCTCAGATGCTCAATCGGCAGCCAAAGTAATATTCGAGGATATTCTGAAGGTAAATCTTATAAGAAAGATCAATCTTGCTTATAACTGGAAAGGAGTAACAAAAGGAAGCATTAATTAATGTCAGAACTCAGAAGAAATGCGGCGAACTAGAAAGTGGCACACCTTGCTTGAACTCGCGTACGGCGCAACTTTTTTTAAAAAAAAATTAAAATAGTTCTGGAACAAGACATTAATTGCAATTAAATTAATTATTGCTACAGATTATTATTGTAGTGCATATTTAATTGACTGGGGGTAAAAAGTCTAAAGGCTGAAAACAATTGACTTCCCTAACACTAACTAGTTTTAAAATAATAACAGAACTTAACAAAAATGTAGTGCCAACATAGCGATGTAGTGATAAAAATAAATAGATAATTAATATTAATAGTTATTATTTTAATTTTTTTTCCGAAAATAGCATGTTTATCATCTACACAAATGTACTCGACATTATGTATTTTATAATTCAGAAGATTTTTAAACAAAGCTGTTGGCAAAAATTGTCTCGAGTAATTCCATAAATCCAGGGACAGTTCCTGCACTGGTCAAGATAAGTTAAGCGGGCTACGACAGCACGGTGACGTAAACACAACGCTACGTACGACATGTTTGCGGTAGGCGGCTGGTCGCATCTGCCACGCATATCTTTGTATACAACGGTGAGTATTTATTAGAAGTAAAAGCTTCTTGACATTTAATTCAAGTTAAAGTTATTTAAAAGATAAAAAACATTTCAGGTTCAATTATATATTTATTATTGTCACGTAAAATGCGTTCCTTTGCTCACTAATTGCTCTACATCAATGTATGTGGAGTTAACAAATACGAAAATGGAGAAGTGTAAGACTTCGCCAATAATCACGTATCTACGGAGGTTAAGTATTTAGTGCAGGAAATTGAGCTTCGTAGTACGTACAAGTTAGATTCTCAAACATTTGGTACTGTTCTTGAGTATCTTCAATTGAAATCTAACTTAATTTGTGATGTAATTATGTATATATATATATATATATATATATATATATATATATATATATATATATATATATATATATATATATATATATATATATATATATATATATATATATATATATATATATATATATAATTAGTGGTATAGGATCACTTTGTCTCTTCCATCTGTATGCAATCAAGAGAAATTTGCGTTTATGCTTTACTTTTTTATATTTATATGAAAATCAGCGCATAAGCTATCTTCGAAAGCGCTTCCCGTTGACCTAAAGTTACTAAATTTGGCACAAAAAAGCCATAAAATACTTATATCATAATTCACAAAAAATAAATGATAGGACCGCTTATTTAAGACCGATTCTTATTAGTTGCATTTTATTATCCTAGACTTGTTCTTCAGTTCATAGAAAATAATTACAAGTGGTACCATGAAATTGGCACAAAATCCTTTTTTACAGTATTCCACTTTTCGTTCCACTTGGTTATGTTAAAAAGGGGTTATTTCTAAAATATTTTGTTATTTTAAAATTACATTATTATGACTAATTTTATGAAAGACGCGCTAATTTTTTATGAATTTTGTATTATGTTATACTTGAATGGACAACAACATTTATAATTAAAAGTATACCTTTGTCGATTTCAAAATTAAAATATCAAAAGTCTAGCGCGTTTGTTCTGTTGTTCAACGAATTTAATAACCATAATCAATTTATTTTCCACGAGCTCTCCTTACGCATTCAGGCAAATTAAGACGACTTACATGTATATAGATTAATAAATATATCGAGAAAAAGGCATTCATAAGAAATTTTCAAATATACATTAAATCATTGAAAAATAGGTTTCATTATGGAATTTAGCAAAGCTAATTTTACTAGAGAGTTGACATCTCTCATGGGAAATTACGAGCATTGTGCGTAAGTAATTCATTCTAAAGTTTGAAGATAATTTATATTTTGGAATATTCTTCCGTTATATTTATTGGTGACATTATCTTAATAAATAATATTGAGTAATATTTTAGATATATTTCTATAAATATTTATTACTTTCAAACATGGGATTCAAAATTTCATTCACTTATTTCACCTTTTTATATACAAATATCTAAAAAAATGTATACTGATAAAATTCATTAAATAAATTATTTCCAATATACACAATAACTATAAAATCCATAGAAAAATTGTAACTGGTAATACAGAAAGTAATTCATATATAAATATATTTTAAATACTTGCTGAAATTTTAATGAATCTGTCAAACAACAGAAATCTCCATACGACGTGACATTGGCAAAGTGACTTATGTCTCAACATATACTCAACGCGCACGCCTCGTAATTAATAAGCTGATCTGAAATACATCAATAATTCATTTTCACAAAAATCTACTGAAGTAATAGAAAATTCTACTATAACATACACTTTAGGAACTAATTCTGAAGTGGATTTAAATTTGACTTCATCACACTATCTATACATAATGAACTAGCCACCCCTCAGTGGCGTCGCGTCATCTACTTAAAGTTCGAATATTTACTTATTAACTACGTTGACATACGTTCGTTTTGAAATACACATATATAAAGGATGTTCTTTATGTATGTGTATGTCGCACACAACTAAAATATGGCAACTATAGTTAAAAAAATCATCTTTCCTAACAACGTTTACTTATTTAGCTAGTTTAAAACCAAATGACCTTAGCAAGCGATTTAATTATATAGACCAAGTTGTGATGTTCACAAACTTTGGGTAAGTTTCAAAGACAATCCCTTGAGACCCCTTTATGCAAACTAGGGTAATTCCTTTGGTAGGAGTCACACAACCTTTACCAATAACTCATTGAATCTTGAAACGTGTAGTGTCTCAGTTGTTTGTCAGAGAAACACCACATTTTGTAAATTATGTTGGAATATGCCATGAAGTGAAACTAATCTCAAAGCTGAACTTTACTTAAATTTACGTAACACAAAATTTTGTTCGAGGACCATCGTAGTACAGTGCAGATTCCTACTCGAGATAATGGATTATTTCATTCACTTTTTCTTCTTCTTCTTCTTTCTTCTTTGTTGAGTACCACTATTCAACATGCAAAGCCTCGAAAAGACGCTAAGAACTGTAAGCTTTCAAATTATTTTAGAAAGCACTATTTTTCAATGCATTATTGAGTATCGTTTGTAAAATAGTTTTAATGTAATTAAATTGTCATGAAGCTATTGTAATACTCGTATACTGTTTTGACCCAGGGAAAATTCGGACAATTTCGAAACATCGTAAATATATATACAAGGACTGTTTGGTTATTTAATAAGCTGGTTTCTAATTGTTAAAGTAAAATTACTTAATTTACAGTATAAAATTTTAATATTCAAGTCTTCATAACGGTAATAAAATAAAAAAAATAACAAAAGTTAAATTATTTAAATACAACAAAATGCCACAAAGCGAAGCTAATTAGGCCGATCTTAAAGTTAGCACATACATTACGTAACATTGATGACACTATTCATTGTGAAAGAAGGTTCTCATAAAAAACCTACACAAAATCCTTTCTCCATATTAGATCCAGCTCGTGATTGGACACTTGTGATGGCCACGTATGAGAAACAGTATAGAATCCCGGGGGATATTTGTGTTTCGTCATCCAGACCGGATATTTTTCTATATTCTTGAAGCCTTTTCGGGATTTTACCAGTACTACGCGTAGTACTGGTAAAATCCCGAAAAGTTACCACCTTAAACTCAATAAGTATTTCAATCTTACAAACGAACTGATCAGGAATAGGTTTAGAGCTAGCTTATATGCGGTTGAAGTAGGAGCGAGAGGTATAACAGCGAAATCTCTCTATAGTTAACTAAAAGATCTTGGCCTGTCTAGAACTAGTCACAAATTCATTTCAAGAACGTACTTCGAAGGCGGCTTTAGTAGAATCATTTAAAATTTGGTTAGGTAGT
>JAZFAU010000167.1:127500-157500 GCA_037178615.1 Dione vanillae
AAGTAGGCCGTAAATAATTAGGAACTTAGGCCTTATCTAATTACTCATGTAAGCTTTTTAATAGTTTGCTTGCTTTGCTTTCTTCGTAATGACTGACAGATGGATCAAAATGTAGCCTAAATAAGCCTAAATCTCCTGATTATAGAGACATGAAGTTTAGAGGATGTTGAACGTGAAGAGCATGACGTAGACAAGAAAGGATTGTTACATAATTCTGTCCTGTAATGAGTGGATAATAGGATTAAAGTTTTTGTTATGTTATTCGACAACGTGATTCTAATCTATTTAAAATTTTACATAAACATTTTGTAACAAAATTGATGGAAACCGAGTATCTTATTGAAACTCATTGAATAGTGGGTTTTACAAGAGGTGAAAATTATTTTGGACATAACTTGACATTCTATAAAAAACTCAATTTACCAAAAAAAGATTGGAATCGGAAATTTATAGAAATGTACTATTTAATAATTATGTAACTATAATTGTAACTTAATATACATACTTATAGATACTAAGCTTTTTGTCTATGTATCTGTGCTGCAGTTCAACGGAGTTAATTTATAGCATAAATAAAATATTTTTATGGGATTTTTACTGAACTTACTTTTAATTCTGGGATTCTTGCGTGAACGATATTTTCTAAGGAAAAGCCATGTTATCCGAATAATAGTACCTTCCTCCCAAGTAAAATGTTACGTATAAAATAAGAATTATCATTTATATTCATATACATATATTATACGTAATTCTTAAACGAAAAATAATAACGTATACTTCTTTTCACTTCTTTGATCTACGCATTAATTTTTGAACATAAACATAATGTATTTGTTACAATAATCTAGTAGTAGTTGTTAAAAAACTTCTACTGGGCAACTATAAACTTTAATATTTTTCAAGTTCTTATCCATCACGAAAGTTTTTGTCGTAAAATCGGGCACATAATACGAAAACCTAGCAGATACTAATCCATAGATGAGTCAAAGCTTTCGTAGAAACATCTGCGGCCCCGATAACAGTGACAACGAGCAAAACAAAAACGAAATGAGAAAGGTTTGGCAAGTAGTATTGTGGCAAGTTGAGATGTTGTAAGCCTGTACCATTGTGCTATATCTATTTGTGCTACCCATTGTGAAATATTTCCTTAATATAAACCTTTAAAAGGATTAATGTCAAAAAGGAAAAAAATGTTAGTTTAATTTAAATAAATTTGATTTACTGAAGTAAATGACTAAGCTTGGAAATTTGTAATTGCTTTCATATGTAATATAAATAATGATATATCATTGTGATTTGTTTTACATGATGTGTGTGTGTGTGTATATATATATATATATATATATATATATATATATATATATATATATATATATATATATATATATATATATATATATATATATATATATATATATATATATATATATATATATATATATATATATATATATATATATATATATATATATATATATATATATATATATATATATATATATATATATATATATATATATATATATATATATATATATATATATATATATATATATATATATATATATATATATATATATATATATATATATATATATATATATATATATATATATATATATATATATATATATATATAATAATAATAATAATAAAAATTCTTTATTGTACACCCAATAATATATACAGAAATTACAAAATGAGAACATACGTTGGTACAAAAGGCGACCTTATTGCTAAATAGCAATCTCTGCCAGGCAACCTTAATGCAGAGGAAATAGCAAAATTGAAGTAGGGATGGGGTGCAAGTAATATTTAAGTAGTGTATAAAATATACATAAATATGTGCATACAAACAAACATATACATACATACATACATACATATACACACACATACATATATATACATATACATATACATACATACATACATACATATACATATATATATACATATATACACATACATACAAACATATATACCTACATATACATACACATATACACACACATACACTTACATATAAAATTATCACATTATTAAATGAGAATAAGTATTACGCAATAAAATATCAAAACACAAAAATATGCGTGCTGTATAAAATAAAGTAAAATAAATTAATCAAAGTGACAGGTAGTGTTTCTTTAAGCGACGCTTAAAAATTAAAAATGTTTTGGCATTTCTAATATCGAGGGGAAGGGAGTTCCATAACCGACAGGCAGTTGTGGTAAAGGAGCAACTATAAAAGGAAGAGGCATGGGAAGGAATTTTTAAGGAGAGGTTACGTTTCGAGCGAAGACACCGAGAATGTGACTCGCCCAAAAATTGGAAACGTTCTTTAAGATATGGAGGAGAAATTGGATTGAACAGAATACAGTAAAGAAGATGAAGTATATGAGTATTCCTGCGAAGGCGGATCGGGAGCCACTTGAGTTTCTTACGAAAATCTGAAATATGATCATATTTGCGTAAACCAAATATGAAGCGAATACATAAATTTTGAAGGCGCTCAAGTTTATCTAATTGGTCCTCTCTTAGGTCAGGGTAGCATATGTCAGCATAATCAAGAATCGGTAAAAGGAGAGTATTTGCTAACGAAATTTTAGTTGGTACCGGAAGAAAATTACGCATGCGTTTAAGAGATCCTAATGACGCAAAGATCTTTCTACTTACCTCACTTACCTGTGAATCCCATGACATATGGTTGTCCAAAGTGATTCCAAGATCTTTTACCGTTTTACTATATGGTAAGGAGTCATTATTAAGAAATACTGGCGGTAAAGTCGAAGCATCTATTTTTGATATAAGTTTAGAACTACCTATTAAAATCAGTTGAGTTTTTTTTGAGTTAAGATGCAGACCAAATGATTTACACCAAGTGGATATATTCCGTAAGCTATTGTTAATATCCTTGATTGCAGCAGTTAAACTCAGTAGATCAGCTTGGTTGTAAATTTGTAGATCGTCTGCATATAGATGGTAGAGAGAAGAAATATCGTTAGAAATAGTATTTATAAAAACTGAAAATAACAGAGGAGACAACACGCCACCCTGAGGAACGCCAGCAATGACTGAAGACCAATCAGAATAGGAATCTTGTATCCTTAAGCGTTGCCGTCGTCCATACAGGTATTCATGAAACCAGTCAATTGCATCAGGAGATATGTTAAGAGACCTTAGAGATGCAAGCATGATCTCAAAGTCAACAGAGCCAAATGCATTGCTGAAGTCAAGCAATGCTAACACTGTGACTTGATGCATATCCATGCCTTTGCGGATGTCATCAGTGACTTTAACCAACGCTGTTGTCGTGCTGTGACCAGGACGGAAACCAGATTGGAAAGGATTCATAAGGTTGTGGTGATAAAGAAATTTTGACAGTTGATTTTGAATTAACCGCTCAAGGACTTTGGACAAAAACGGAAGGATAGAAATAGGGCGATAATCAGATAAGTCTGTAGGTTTAAGCTTCTTAGGTATAGGAATTATTTGAGCATCTTTCCATATTGAGGGAAATTGCTTATGTGTGATAGAATGGTTTAATATATGCGTGATAACAGGTAGTAAAATATCCAGGATTGGAATGATCATCTTACGGCAAATGCCGTCAGCGCCAACAGCATTGGAATTGACGGATAGAATGGTCTTCTTAACATCACTTTCTGCAAATAGACTAAAGAAAAAATTAGGAGCGTTAGGAGTGGATACAGCATTGAGATGATTGATGATAGATAATTTTGTTTTGTCTTCAATGACACTAGAAGCAGAGAAGTGTTTATTGAGTTCATTTAAATTGACATCTTGAGGATTTACGTATCTTTGCGCTTTACCAACTCCTATAGAATTGAGAAAATTCCAGACTTTGCCAGAGTCTTTTTCTTCTATAACAGACTTATATATATGGCGTCGTTGGTTATATCTACACATCATATTGCAGCGATTTCGGGCCTTAACATAATTGTGACGATTAATACTGTTAGGGTTAGCTTTAAGTTTCATTTTAGCAATATTTCTTTTATGTTGAAATTTTTTAATATCATCAGTTAGCCAAGGTGCAGGGAGATGTTTCATTCGCACGGGACGTAGTGGTGCGTGATGATCATACAATTTTAAAATATATAAATTAAAAATTTCCAGCTGGTCATCAGATGTCGTGCAATTAAGCACACTGGACCAATCGATAGCAGCTGCGTCCTCACGCAAGCAATTTATATCGATTCCATTAAAATTACGTTGCAGAAGGATTCTTGATTTAGCTTTAGGGGGTTTGACTTTATAAGATAAAAATATAAGATCGTGGTACGAGAATGCCAAGGCTGGATATTGGCCATGCTTTTCAACAAGGTCAGCAGAAGAAACAATCATAAGATCCAGCAACGAGGGAACGCAATTTGGAAAATTATGGGTTGCAAATAAGGGGAGAATATGTAAGTTCGCACCGTCAACTATAGACTTTAGGCGGGCAGAACGATGATTGTTTTTCAAAGTACATGTGTTGAAGTCACCCATTATAATTGTGTGATTATATGAAGGCTTATACGTCTCCAACAAGGTTTTTGTATATATATATATATATATATATATATATATATATGTATATATATATATATATATATATATATATATATATATATATATATATATATATATATATATATATATATATATATATATATATATATATATATATATATATATATATGTAGAATTCCACTACTCAACAAGCAATGCCTCAAAAAGGCGGAAAGCGGAAAACGGAGTATGTAAATACAAGGTTTACGGTTCCTGCAGTCCCCGCTGCCTACCTAGTGCTTGCTGTTTATTTGGTCCTATTTTAGAGCAGAAGCAGTTGAGCGCTCCATGGATTCACTGTGCGGGTTCCGGGCCCATCGTGTGGTAGAAGAGGAGCTTCGATCAGCGCTTGGGACTTGCGACTCAAGCTCACCTTCACTGTCCGAGCTCCTCCCATTACTTAACCAAAGTGGTTCTACTAATGCCGCCTTTGAACTACGTTCCAGAAATGTATTAGTAATGTATTAGTATATGTATTAGTATTCTAGACAGGCCAAGATATTTTAGCAAGCTATTTAGAGATTTCGCTGTTATACCTCTCGCTCCTACTTCCACCGCATATGAATTTACTCTAAACCTATTCCTGGTCAGTTCGTTAATAAGTTCGAAATATTTATTAAGCTTGAAGTTATGACTTTTAGGGATATTTGTCTCCCACGGAACTGTAAGTTCTACCAGAACTACGCGTTTTAGGTTTCGAGAATAAAGAAAAATATCCGGTCCCAGGGATCTTATACTGTATCTTATACGTGTCCATCAAAAGAGTCTAATCAGGAGCTGGATATAATATTGAGAAAGGTTTTTGCGTGTGGTTTTAATAGAACCTTCTTTCAAAAAGTCTATTAAACGTTTGCTAGTTGTAATGTTTGTTTAATTAGGGTGCGCCATTTTAAAGCTAAAGGGATACAGAATTCTCCCAGAGTTAGCCACTGGTTTTGCATTTCTAAGCCCAGTGCGTGCACCTTATACTTATCATTCTCGTCTTGCCGTACAAAAGATATTATTATGTTCATGTTTTGAACTTTCCTCTTTGATTCCAACCCTACTCTACTTGATTGTGCTACTATCATAAATTGTTTATGGAACTGAAGTCTTGACTCGAGCTCTGGGACACTTCTGTCTTTTGGAAGTGAGGTAATTATCTCATCCTGTGACTTTCCCAGAATATGTGTTTTGGCGACTCTTAGTTGTTTGTAGAGCTCCGATGGTTTCTTTAATCTCAACCAAAAATTATTGTTTTCCCAAAATAAGGTTGAGATGTCTGCCGAATGTGCTAGCTCAAGCCAAAACTTCAGTATCTTTATGACGCTTGCATCTAACTTAGCCAAGAGGGTTTTATTAAAATTATATACGAGGAAAAGCCAATTCAGACGTGTGGTTAGAAAATTATCGTATATCTAAGTTTTTTGACATTACTTATAGGTTGATGGTCTACCTTTTCAAGATCCGCCAAAAAGCTGCCAAAAAGTACGGTCTTTATAATCTATTTTCTTGCAGAGAAATTTAAAAGGTGCCGCTTCAGAAACTATAGAAATGCTTTTACCGCCTATTTACCGCCTATAAGTCCCAGATCGTATGAGGTATATTTAGTGTTTCGTCTACCCAGACAAAGTCAGTGACACTTACTAGGTTTTGTCCTCGTTCCCTTCGTCCACTGGCATTGCTGTGGATTCCTAATCAGTATCGCGAAATCGTCCACAAAAGCAAGAATGGATTCTGTGTGTATTTATTGTTGAGCTTAAACCGATAACCCCATTTTTTTCTCATGTTTAATTAAATTATCTATTAAAATATTTATAATGATATTAAATATTATTGGAGATTAACAACAACCCTGAAAAAGACCTACTCTAAAACCTAGAGGTTTTGAATTGCCGTCTTTTGAGTTTATAACGAATTTTAATTTTGAATAGTATGACGCGATTATGTTGCTTACTATTATAGGAAAGTTGTACCATTTTAGCGCAAACATCAATAGATCGTGTTGTACTGATCCGAACGCGTTTTCTAAATCTATCCAACATACCGTAATTTGCCTCTCACACTTTCTGGCGTCTTTTAAGCTTTCAGTTAACAAACTATTGTGCTCCAGGCATCCAGAAATTCCGAGTTGATACACTTTCTGGTAGAATAAAAGGTACATAAATGAGTAAATTTCTTGTACATATACTATATTTCTGCCAATATTTATTATTAGGCAATGTATTGTATTATAACATCCGCTAAATATAGAAATTATTAATAATACTAACACTTTATTGAATATAAAAGATGGAAATGTTACAAATCATTACTACAAAAACAGATACTGTTAGATGCTGTGGCCGTCTCATCGGTGCAAGTGATCTATTATTTATTATGTAACAAGAAGGAGTGCCGGAGACGGATGATTGCAAAAAATGTTCTAAGCTAGTGTATTGAAAGTTAAGTAAAGTTTACATTACACAAATACATATAAATGCACACATATATATATATACATATATACATATATACATATATACATATATACATATATAAATATATAAAAAGAAACAGATTGTTTATAAATTCATATAACAGAAAATTTTAATTAGGAGTACAGTTCGAAATAGTACTATTTAAGCTGACGTTTAAACGTACTGTAGGTATAGTTTTATATTCCCACAAATTGAGATCTTCTTATTTAAACCGACGATATGTAAAATTAAAAAATATTTAAATCAATATATCATTTTAACGGTCAATACGTTGGCAGCTGTTTCTATATATAATCATTAAATTTTAAAGTCTGAGTTTCCTAGACCAGTATTAAGAGGCGGAATAAGCGCCATTATATAAACTTTTAATGAAGGCTGCAGCACAACAATGCACTGCTACGATACGTGCGGTTTCCCTCCGCTGCTATGTTTATCGTCGACATAAATTTTATCAATGAAATGCGAAATAAATAGTACTTGTACCTATAATATTACTCTTTCAGACGAGAGATCTAGCATTGTTGAAATACTCGCATTTGCCTTTCAATATTTTGAGTAGTTATGTGATTGTAATTTGTATATTCTTTTATAATGAATAATTATGATAGTATTTATCTAACTTCATAAAAAAACATTCGTTATTTATTGCGGTGGCAATATGTTCATATAACAAGATTCTCATCAGATTTTTCTTTGCCTCAGCCTATTGTTGTCTAGTATTAATTACTTTTGTAAATTAACATAGAGTGTAAATTGAGGTTAAGTTGTGTAAATATTTATTATTCCGTCAAAATAATGTTCATCATATAATGTTCAGCTATTATATGGTAATAAAATATTTTCTTATATAAGGTACTGTTGGCGAATTTGCATTTATAAGCATGGTAAGCGTCAGCCAATCGCAGTCCACTGCTGGATGTAGGCCTCCCCAAGTTTGCACCAAACATCCCGATCCTTCGCAACTCTCATCCAGCCTGCTTCGGCAACCTTGCGTATGTCGTCGGTCCAGTGGGCCGGAGGGCGTCCTACACTACGTTTGCCAAGACGCGGTCTCCACTCCAGGACTCGTCTGCTCCAACGGCCATCGGTCCTGCAGCAGACGTGGCCGGCCCATTGCCACTTCAGCTTGCTAATTTTGCGAGCTATGTCGGTTACTTTCGTTCTTTCACGAATAACCTCATTCCTGATTTTATTATTGAGACAGACCCCGAGCATAGCTCGCTCTATAGTACGCTGAGCGACTTTAAATCTGTGGACCAGCCCCTTTGTCAGTGTCCACGTCTCGGCAGCGTATGTCATCACCGGTAGGACGCTTTTGTTTTGTCCATATCAAGACCCACACGTCGGGAGGACTCATTTAGGTCTTTAGGTCGTTCAGCATTCGGTTCAGCTTTTCCAACGTCTCTGTAAAGATGACTATAACGTCCGCAAAACGAATATGAGAGATATACTCTCCATTTACGTTGACGCCTCGTCCAATCCAGTCCAGGGTTTTAAAGACATCCACCATCGCGTTGGTGAACAGTTTCGGGGATATCACGTCCCCCTGTCTCATTCTACGATGGAGCCGAATAGGTCTTGATCGCTGATCTTGGATTTGGACGGTCATAACAGTTTGTAAACATGGCTCAGAAGCGTAATCAGCCTGTAGTTCTTTAGGAGGGTCTTGTCACCCTTCTTGAAGGACAAGACTTAGTTCTTGTCACAGTATATGGGCTTTGCCAGGTCCACCTCCTTTGGGGCTTCTTCTTGAAGAAGGAATTCATCAAGTAAAGCCCCTGCATCTCGAGGAAGTTGAGCAGCATTTGCCCCCTGTGATTTCTACGCCCCAACCCATGTGGTCCAATCTTCAATTCGTCGCATTCCTGTACTCCCACTTTGGCGTTGAAGTCTCCCATGACTACGTTGTAGAAGCATGAGGTCATACCATGTATGGCTTTAGAGATGTCATCATACGTGGCTTCAACCTCTTCTTCGGAGTGTGTCAAGGTTGGCGCATATACCTGCACAACCTTTAGGCAGTACCTATCGGTGAGCTTGACTACGAGGTACGCTACCCGGGTCGACACACTACTAACTTCCACCACATTGCCAGCGAGAGCTCTGTGGACCAGACACCACTTTGGGAGGCCCTATCATCTTCCCGGAAGTAGAGCAAGTGGCCAGAGTCCAGGATCCTCCCCCCTCCCCCTCTCTTCGGACTTCCGATAACCCCAAAATACTCCAAATGATATGACTTAACTCTACTTCCAGTTCTGTGACGTGATGGTTCAGCCGAATCGTTCGTCCATTGTTCGTCACCAGATGTAATTTTTGGGTCTTGCAGCCTTCACTCCGGTGATTCTTAGCACCCTCTGCGCCGCCGTGACCACGACCGCTGCCTTGGCCGGGAATAGCTGGGCTGCTGGGGTAAATTGCCGTAGTCACCACAGGTGACTGCAGTAGATGTTCTTGATATGCAGGGTCACGCTGCTGCCCATGCCCTGATTTATTTCCCTTAGTCGCCTCTTACGACACCCGCGGGAGGATATGGGGTGATGCTATTCTAAGCCAGCATCACACGGTAAGCATGGTATAATAACCAATAAAATATTTGAATCATCATTTTTTAATAATAGTAACACAGGTACTTTTCAACGGAGCAAATCAAGTTAATATAAATAGTTGGACTATTGTTAGTTAGTAATTGATTATAATTTATGTATAGAACTTGAACACTGACAATCGATGGAGTGCATTCAGTTCGATAGACACTCGAAGTGACGCTCTCTTTCGGATATATATATATATATATATATATATATATATATATATATATATATATATATATATATATATATATATATATATATATATATATATATATATATATATATCCGAAAAACCACAATGAAAACGCGTGGGCTAAAAGCAATCAATTGTACTTATCTATACAATTATTCAACTACGATCATAATGTGGGTTTCGAGCCGAGTCTTTGTCTGCAATCGAAATACTAAGCGAGTGATTTAAGATTATGGTGTGGGATAATGCGTTCAATCCGGTTACGTCGCAACTCAGGTGTGATAAAAATTTGCCGCGAAATAACGTGTTTTATGCCCGAGATAATTCTTGTCATACTAGTTAAATGTCATTATTTTTTATATATTTTGCACACTGCATTTTATTAGTTTTTGTTGTACAGCTCAATTTATTTTCTATTACATATTTTATATAAGACCATTAACTCTTATTACACATAATATAATAGAATAAATAGAATAAAAGCTTAAAAACTATTATCTAGAAAATATCCATCCTTAACTGATTTAATCATTAAAGACTGACGTAACGAAGAATTAGTTATGCATCGATTCATAAGTGCTTTATCAATATTTTTTATATTTATGAAAATATCTGCATAGAATTTGAACCCTGTTCCGCACGTGTCACGTGTAACACGAAACGTGCTCTGCCGCCATATTAATTTTATTTATCTTAAGTCTAGACAAGTATAATGCCTTTGTAATACGTTAATAACACTAATCATTTAAATACATAATTTATCAATTTCTTTACATAACCCAGCTGTCACTACTCAAATCAGCTGCCTACGGATCTGATTGGCAGTATATGAATACTTAGAGAAATAATAAGCTAAGAGTTATAAAGCTGTGGATAACTCCCGGTATATTAAAATGTATTCGAAACAGAAATAGAATGCAAAAAAGGCTAAGAATAGACCCATTTAATGAAATTTTAAAAATCTCATATAAAAAGTATCGTAATTTCTGCAATAAACTTATCAAACAATTAAAACGAAAATACGACAGAGATCAGTTGGAAAAATCATCTAAAAACTCTAAAAAATTTTGGTATAACATTAAATCTATAACTAACTTGAACTGCTCAAAATCAGATAATACAGAATTACTAAACATAAGGTCTTCTCCTACTGAATCAATTAATTATATCAATGACTACTTTGCTAGCGTAGGTGAAAAACTGGCCACTGATATTGTCCAAACAAGTGATTTATTTTTTTTTTCCAATACTCATACAAGCCAGTTAAACTCCTTTGTACTTCTTGATACAGACTGTAAAGAAGTACATGATGTACTTATGTCTCATAAAACAGATAGTGCCCCCGGATGGGATAATATTCCAACAAAATTTTTAAAAATAGCTAAATTAGCAGTTGTTCCAGTAATCTGTCATCTAACTAACCTTTGCTTTAGAAAAGGAATCTTTCCGTCCCTGCTTAAACGGTCTATCATAACTCCCGTTCACAAGGGTGGTGACAGAGATGACGTTAGTAATTATCGTCCAATTTCCGTTTTGCCGTCAATATCGAAGTTAATAGAAAAAATTACGAATGTGAGATTATTAAATTATCTAAATAAATTTAAGCTTTTGTCAGACTCTCAATATGGTTTTCGTCAGGGCAAATCCACGGAGGACGCTGTTGAAGCTCTAACCTCGTATATTGTTAAGAGTCTTGACAGTGGTAAAAAGTCTTTGGCTGTGTTCCTTGATTTAAAAAAAGCTTTTGATACGGTCTCTGTCCCGATTCTTGTGAAAAAGTTAGAAAATTTAGGAATCAGAGATACCTCGCTGGCTCTTTTTAAGGACTACTTGAGCGACCAAACTCAAAAAGTAAAAATTGGACAGTTTGTTAGTCGTGCCTCAAAAATTACTTATGGCGTACCACAAGGTAGTGTCTTAGGACCTACCTTGTTTCTAATTTACATTAATGATCTCTGTAATTTAAAAATAAACAATGCTAAAATATTTTCTTATGCAGACGATACGGCAATTGTTTTTACAGATACTAGTTGGACTAAAGTTAAAAATACTACTGAAAGAGGTCTCTTGACTGTCTCCTGTTGGCTGAAGTCAAATTTACTGTCACTAAACACAACCAAAACAAACTATATGCCTTTTTCCATCTACAGTCGAACCCAACCAGATAGTAACTATAATATAACAGTTCATGTTTCCAATAGCATTCAATATGAGGATTGTACTAACTGCTTCATGATCAAACGAGTAAACTCTTTAAGTACCTTGGTGTATTAATAGATAAAAGATTATCATGGGATGCACAGCTAGAAGCTATAGGATGTAGATTGCGTAAACTGATTTGGATATTCAAGATGTTACGCCACAAAGCTTCTTGGGCCTTATTGCATAAAATATATAAAGCTTTGGCCCAGTCAATATTGGAATACTGTATTCCTATATGGGGAGGAGCTGCTAAATCTAAGTTCATTGAAGTTGAGAGAGCGCAAAGGCTTTTGCTAAAAGTTATCCACTTCAAGCCATATCGCTTCTCAACGGACACGCTATATTCAATGAGCCAGGTATTGACTGTCAGACAAATGTGTACACACCGTATCATTCTTAAAGCTCATAAATCATTAAAATTCATTAAATCCAGTTCATTAAACAGAAGAATTAAACATAAAATCGCTGAAACCTATGGTGCTAAGACTACTTTTGCTAGCAATCATTATATAACACGTTCTGCCTACATTTATAATAAAATTAATAAAATTCTAAACATATATCCTGAACCATATTTTAACGTCAAAAAGAAATTATTTGAATGGTTAAAAACAAAATCATACGATGACACCGAATTAATTCTGTTTCATAAAATATGACCTAATCTACTGTATTCTACACAAACACCTACCTACATACACACATACACACATATACACATACACACACACACACGCAAGCTTTATTTTGATAAAATGTTTGTATACCTACTGAGATTTAGTATTTAGTAAGATATTGTTTATTCTTTTTAAGAACATGGACAGAATTGTATGTTATGGAAGAGCGGGTCCTTCTGTCACGAGTATTATATTATACTCACTAGAGGGTCCCAACCTTTATTTGCTATGTACAACTTGATAAAGAATAAACTATTTTTCATTTTCATTTTTTCAAGCTACTAGAAGTAATCATCTGAGTTTTGACATGATTATTCCCTTATTGGAAAACGTTACACCAGTGACACTTACATTGTAAATTTTTCACTGACTCGTAATGTACTTCCAGCTTTGTGAAAGAACCTAAAACTTCCCACCAGCTGTACTAATTATCATCCTATACGAGGGTCAAACTGAAAGTTTTTAGAACTGGCAACTTAAAAGCATTATATTAAAAAAATAAGTTTAAATTTTGAAAATAGAACTCTTTACCAATAATATTGAGTATACATTTCATTCATTTGTCATTTGTTTTACGATTTGGCGGCAAATTGAAAATTGTCTGTGCACGTCAGAATGATTTTAAGCCGAGAAAATTTTCGTGCAATGATTTTTTATGACTTTCGATGTCATATAAGTCAACAAGAAAGTTATGATAGACTTCGATTGGCTTTTCACGATGAAGCCCCATCTCGTGCCACAGTTTACAACTGGTTTAATGAATTCAAACGTGGTCGAACTAATCAAACCGATGATTTGCGTGAGGGACGGCCTTCTACAGCGACGACTGAAGATAATATCAGTGTTGTGCGGCGTATGATAGAGACTGACAAAAGAGTGACCTATCAGCAGATTCGGACAAGTCTAGGCATAGGTATGAGTCAAGTGCACAAAATCCTCCATGAAAATTTGCGGTCAGGAAGCTTTGTACCCGCTGGATACCGCATAATTTGACCGAGGCTCAAAAACTCCGCCGTGTTGATTGGTGCCGAGAAATGATCCAAAAATTTAACGGAGGTGACTCAAATGCTGTGTTCGACATACTAACGGGTGACGAAAGCTGGATTTACTGTTATGATCCGGAAACCAAAAGACAAGTTTTCCTTCCCAAGAGTTGCCAACTAAAGTGAAGAGAGGTCGAAGTGTTGGAAAAAAGATGGTGGCCTCGTTCTTCGGAAAGACAGGTCATTACGCGACAGTTGTCTTAGAGGATCAGAAAACGGTTAATGCAGAGTGGTACAATAACAACTGTTTGCCACTTGTCTTGGAAAAAGTTCGAGAGAAACGACCTCGCAGCAGGATCCTCCTTCATCACGACAATGCCTCGTCGCACACCGCCAGGCAAACGATCGACTATTTGGCGACCTTAGACGTGGAATTACTGGGTCACCCGCCGCATAAACCCGACCTCGCACCCTGCGATTTTTATTTACTCCCGAAAATAAAAGAAAAACTTCGAGGAAAACATTTTATGGACGCCGAAGAAGCAGTGGCTGCGTTTCAAAACGCCGTTGAAGAGACCCCTAAGGCCGAGTGGGCAAGGTGCTTTTCTCAATGGTTCCATCGAATGCAGCGATGTATTGATGTAAATGGATGCCATTTTGAAAAGTTATAATAAAACTAATAACTTGCTAGAATGCTTAGTTTTTGATTTTCTAAGAACTTTCAGTTTGACCCTCGTATCCACTTTTCCTGTCCTATGCAAAGTCCTTGAATCCATCATAAATAATCAACTACACCACTTCATTTTCTGTAATAATTCTTTGTGTCTTTTTCAATCTGGCTTTCGTCCTTTCCTCAACACAGTGACTGTGCTGTTTAACAGAACAGATTATATACAGTGTGCTGTGGATAACACCAAGCATACCATGATGGTGCTTTTGAACTATAGCGATACTTTCAATTTTGTAAATTTTGATATACTTTTGAGCACTCGTGCAGTTAACGTTTTCACTAATATTAATAGTAATACCGTAATACCATTGACGTGGCTAGAACTCTCTTTTTCTTATTCTGTTTTTATTAATAACATATCAAAAGTCATTTGTGTGCAGATGACTTGCAATTATATAATTATATTATATCACCACTGTGATATAAATGACTTATCGTAGGTCATTGCAGCTCTAAATAAACTTGGATGGCATTCAATCATGGGCCGAATTTTCTTAGTTAATCCAAAAATATCTCAAGTTATTATTATTATTGGCAGTAATAAGCTAAGGGGTAAACTATAATAGGATTCAATGACATAAATTTTATACTCAGGAATTGAAACAGTTAGAATTTAACTTTTGACAATCATATTTCTTGGGTATTATATATTAATAATATCAAATTCATTCTCCTCAATTTTAGACTACGCTGACGCTGTACTCTACGCGTTTGCTATTGGGATGTGACTGTAGAGCTACTTAGTAAGCTAGAGCGTTTACAAAAACTCGCCATCCGCTTTGTTTACGGTCTACGTAAGCATGATCATGTTTCTCACTTTCGGGCTTAGCTTAATCGTATCTCAATTCGCCTTCGCCGAGGAATGCATGTCCCCACACAAAGAGTGTTAGGATACGAATAAAAATCCTTAAAATCCTTATTCAATATCCAAAACTTCCTTTGCTGCCTATGTTCCCGCTTTAGCCTACCAGAAATCCTTTTCAGTGTACGCTGCATTACTGTGAAACCAACACCCTTAAACTATTAAAAAAGCCCTTCTTTAAATTCCTTTAAATCCCAACTAAAAATTATCCTCTGGAAAATTTAAACATCTAAGTCCTTTTCAAAGGTTTTTCTACACATACATACATAGCATACATCTTATAAATACTTGTATATATTTATTATATCATATCTTGTTATATAATATATCTATGTATGTATTTTTGTATAAAATAAATACATATGAGTATTTGATATTGATCTATAACTTGCACTTTTCTCGCCCGCTGCATCTCACCCACCACCACCGGTTGGCTGGAAGACATCTTTTATGGAGAGAAGTCTACCCTTATGTACTGAACTATTTTGTTATTAAAAAACTTTAAAATGTATAATTAGTGCAATAAAGAGTATTCTATTCCCATATTTGTATGCTTTACTATTTTCATTTCTTATATTGAAATACTATGTTATAATAACGTCATAATTGGTTTTAAAACACGACGAGAGCGTCGGCAATGCAACGTGCCGTAACGATAACTTACTCGTCGTGTACGTCCAACGTTCTCCAACAAGCGCCATTTTCGGTATAGTTAAACGTTTTAACGGACTCTAATGAATGTACGACAAGTTATTATTTTATATTTCTTGGAAACACAATATATTATTTTATAAATATTCTTCAAATATTTATGTTCAATTATTATAATGGTAAGATAATACTGATAAGATAGTGTTATTTTCAGTAAATCTTACTTTAAGCTGTTGTCAAGTAATATTGTTTTATTATAAGCTCCTATTGTTAAAATATGACACTTTAGATATCTCTTTTCCGAAAAAACGTTCATTTCTCTGGAAATCCTTAGAACATTATAATACATTGCCTAATGGCAATTTGCAATACACTGCCCAAAACCTCACATTTTATTTATATATATTTGATAAAAAATAAGCACCCATTTACAGTTGCAGATTAACAGTTTTTTGGATTAGATCTACTTAAATAAATCAAAATAATGTACTATTTATTTATCACTTATATTAATGCGAAAATCAAGAAAATTAAGATACATATTTTCGTCTCGACGATCGTTGACCTCAGATCGTCTGATTCGATGATGAATGAGTTCATAATTCACTGGCTACTCGGTCATGCATCAGTGTCGATGAGATAAGGTGTAGCACACAAGAGGATCTATAGAGACCCATTGTGGACGCTATAGTAGTACTACAACCTACTGCACGGATAGTAAAAACAAATTTAATGAAAATGTAAGAAAATATAGAAATAGTTGTTAATTAGAACTACAACGATTTCTTAAATAGGTTTTATTTAACAAACTGAATTGCGTTTTTGTATTTCCAATGTACTTCAAATAATTTGTGATTAAAAAATTTAGTAAGTACCTTTGCCTACCTCATAGTAAGCATTAAAATTTGTAAACGTCTTGAAAATATTTGAAACTTATTTTGATATTTACTGCCAATTCAATAAAATATCTGTTACTATTATTAGTTATAATTATTACTATTAGTTATAATTATTATTATTAGTTATAGTTATTATCAGTAATAATTTTAACGAACATAATATTTAAACCATTGCTATTATTTTTTATTTATAACCCGATCCAAATGGAAATGTGTGTGGGTAGACATCTTTTAGAATTTAATGTTTATAAGATGTTTAACTATAATAATATAGTAAAAACTGCATTTAAATCACTTAAGCTTTATCTAATATTAACACAAAAAAGGTAAAGACAAACAAATAGACATATTAAAAGTCATTATCTTGGATTCTATTTCTTTATGTACGCTTTAAGCATTTTAATTGCGGACACTTATAGATATAACTTTTACTCTTGGTTTTTTTTTTAGCTTCACGCTTTATCCCGCACATGGCAGGGTAGGCAGAGGGAACTGCAGGAACCATTTGAACCTAGTGTTAAGACACTCTGTTGTTTAGTTCCTGCTTTCTCCGTCCCCACTTTCCGCCTTTTTCGAGGCATTGCGTGTTGAGTGGCGGAACTCAACGCCGCGCTTTGCCTAGTTTGCCAGAGCGAAGAAAATGGAAATAGAAAAATCCATCATTTCCGACTGGGATCGAACCCAGAAACCGTCGCGTTACAGGCAGACGTTGCGCCTTTGCGCCACGACGGTCCTCGATCAATGGTCCTCTTGGTATCGTTTTAATATATAGTCAATGTTCGAACTTAAACAGATCAATTAGTAATTGCTTAAACAAACAAATTTTGTCACTCAATTCTGTCTTTTAAAAGTATAAACTAGTTACAAACATAAAAGAAAGTAAACAAAATAATTAATACAAATGAAAGCAATAGCTTAAAACGAAAGGAGCGCAATTATAATATTGCGTCTAAATGCGATGACATAGACGTGGCTGAATCAGGGGCTTTCGTTTACGAATAGACTAATTACGAATAATTTATATAAAATTAGTTGTTTACGTCTGAATAAATAAATTAAAAAGCAAAAAAGTAAGACTTTCTTAAAGAAGACACAGACATTACCTGCTGAGTGGTGGTACTCGCCCGTAGTAATTTGTCATATCAAAGCATTGAAATGTAATTATAAGCGCAATGGTGGTGAGTTTGTAGAACCTAAAACTATTCTGTATATGTCTGCCTACTGAGCCATCGTGGACAAGCTAATTTATTTCATTAATTATACAATCAATATACATTTAAATGTATTACAGAAAATTAAATACAATGCTATTGTTTTCATGTTTGCTGTCATAATATATTAATTTTACTAAATGATGTTGACGATCATTTCATTAAAATAATGATATGGTTATCAAGTAAACATTTCATGCAACATACTTATTAATATTATACATATATAGTATCTACCTAGTAGTGGTAATTTACGTCACAAATCGTGACCCAATTACTCAACTCAGGATTCATAATTATACGATTATTGATATTTTATTTTATAAAAGTGAAATGATTTTTTTTTATTGGAAAAAATACAAACGAACAGAAGATCTGATATTAAATACACATCCTCGCCTATAAATATCTACTTACTGATAGGATACGGAGGCGTTGCCGATCTTAAAGTTGGAGGTGATTATACACGTATGAAAGCCATTAATCATATTTCTCAGGGAAAACTAATTATCTCTATAATAGTCTACAATTTGTTTTTTCGCAAAGGTATCGTTTAAATTATTGACTTAAATATTTAGGAACGCCCTAAAATGTTCACTAGGACGTTTTTGTGCATGCCTAAATAGTCCTATAGGTTACAAATAGACCTTGAAAGAAGATATAATAGTTATATATTTATATAAACACATATATTGAACATCTCTACCAGTACGTAGAACAGGCGAATTGTTCGACAGTAATTTAAGATTATCTGTAGAGCTAATAGCGGCAGTTAGAATGACTATCCGGCGCGCACTGGACGGAACATTTGTCCGCGCGACAGCTCCAATTACCGGGAAATACCGGACTCATTCGTTGAAATACCTGAACGATTTACTATCTACGTGTACTTTTATGTGTTTGTGTCTACATCTTGTTCTAAATATATTTATCTCAAGAATATGTTTATATAAAAAATTTACATAGCTATAGTTTTGTAACTTAATGTGATAGCATACTCTTTATGCTTCCGTTAGTTATTATTGTTATGTAATTGTTTTTATTACATCAGGTAATTAAATTTATAATAAATTAATTTAAATAAAATAAATTATACGGATTATTTGCGTATATTAGCTCTTTTTTGAAACCCAACTTTTCGAACACTCTCTGTACGTTATAACGTTAAACGTTATAGCGGTAACAGTAATCCGTTAAATTGGTTTTACTTAAAATGTACAAAAATCGCAAAAATCAATGATCTTATTATAATTACCCGGCACATAGCTGAGCAGGCAGATGGTATATAGTGTTAATTTACTCCGTTCTCCGCTTTCTGACGGTATATGTCGTGTGACGAAACTCTACACTGCACTTTATCTTATTACAGAAACGAGAAAGTCTTTTCCTCAAGTGGAAATTGAACCTAAAGTCCTCGTGTTTACATTCACTTTTTTTTATCGTGGCTCTGAAGTTCTGTGTCTTTACACGAAATATTAACGAAAAATTGTCTGGAATAGTACATATTAAGAAAAAAAAATTGCGAACATAACCATATTCTTATTCAATAATAAGGGTCGTCTATGCTATCGGAAATGTCAGTGTCAAATTTCTTGCTAGATGAGGGTCAAAATGTAACAAATGTACAATGTCTTACCTCTACCACACTTGACAGACGTATTTGTGCCTCGTTCGCGCTATAAAATGGCAACCCTTACATATCACTATTATATATTATTTTTTGTTTTATATAATTTATTGTTATATTAATATTGTACCTATTTTTAAGACAATTAACTAATGTTTTCATTATTGTGCATAAAATTATTTTTAATATGTTCAATTAAGCATGAAAACGACCCTTAATGTATGAATTTTATTAAAGTTCAAAATATTTTGCAAGGAAATCCAATGAACGTGCTATTATTTATTCGCTGGGGCGTGAAGTTTTTAAAAATCTGCTAAAAATATATTCATGTAATGATAAAAAATGTTAAAAAGTATGCAGTAATTTCAACAGCATGTCTTAAGAAACTTCGCAGCCTTCTATAGTTGCGCAAAACCACAAAGAAAATGATGGAAGTTAAAATTAATTAAAAGATGTTTTACAAATACCAGCGTAGATATGAAATAATTTTGATGATAAACATTTTTTTACTTATTTTTGTGCACTTTATGTAGAACTAAGCAAAAAATAAACGTAAATAAAAATTCTAGTGAATATGTATCACATATTATGGTACATATAATACAATCAGGAAATTGGTACGGAACCCTCGGTGCGCAACCCTGCTCTCACTTAACCGACTTTTAATATATGGAATTGATTGGCATAAAACTAGTTTGAAGGTGTCATGACATTGTTCTAACAATTTGTATGATTATTAAAACTAAAAAGCAGAAAATATGAATAACGAAGTTACCAGTGCTCACTTGAAAATAGTATTATTATAATAATTTGCAATTGTTTTCAGTTTGCAATCGAACTTCTCTACACCTCCACTTTATTTTTGCTTATTTCTTTGATTAATGATGTATAATAAATTTATTATGATAATATTATAACTTCATAAAAATATCATCTAATCGTATAAAATAATTCTATTAGTTATCAAGTCCGATTATAGTCTAACAATATCATAATTTATGTTTTAAGCAACATGTAAACCAGATAGGTTTTTTTTTTATTTTAAACCAGATTTTTACATACAGAAAATTACACGAAAATTTTGGAGATGATTTTCAATGACAAATCCATTTCCAAATTGTTCTCAGTTCCATTTATAACGTCTAAGCATTAAAGAACAGTTTTCTGTGGCTAGAATTAAAATAATGGGAAGTATACAAAAGTATCTACCAGATGGAGAAAATTCTCTGTAGATACTTTCTTTCGTCATCATACTACAGGCTCTAGCTTATATGGTATTTAAAAAAAATGTAGAGTCTATGTGCGTTTTTATAGTTGATAACGATCTTAAATTTATTTCTTGTTATAAATAAAACAAAGGGGATAATAAACTGTTTCCTTTTCTTTATGTTGCGTGAAGCTAAAAATCTTCTTCAGCATTACGGGGATCTTGACAAAGACATCTAGATCACACGAGACTCTTCACCTCCGAAATCAATTAAAAAACTATTACTATTGTATAGATATAAGGGATTTGTGAGTTCACTGAGAAATTTTTAAGAGTGAATTGCTTAAGCTTGTTGCCTCTGCTTAATCTCTTTTAATAAGACTACGAAAATATTTATTTCAAATATAATTCTAAAGTTATACATAATAATTTTATAATTTTACTCTGTTCTTGGAGATCATTTTGGATATATCTGTACAACATAAGCCTTCATTACTAAAGTTTTGTTAAATATACACTTCTATCTCTTCATATACCATCCCAGAAATTGATAAAAACTGTAGTAGTGGGAAGCGGAACAGCGCTAATTGGAAAAGTTAGGATTTTTGATTGAAAGACTGTGACTATCATGTATTGTAAAATCGTCGAAAAATGTTAACTTGATATCTTAATTTTTGATATATATGGTTTCTTAATATTGATATCAAATATTCCTATATTCTCTTTTCAAATAGAGGGAACATAGAGAAAAAATATTAATAGTCTTGTCAAGGCTATGCAGTTGTTATACAAAATGTCAATGACATTCAACTATTGACTTACAAAGTGAAATAATATAATAATAATTAAATAATTACTATAATTTGTCACTATTAGTGTTGTAAATGCATTATTACAATATTGTGCATTATTGTAGTTTGATAGTTCAAAGTATCTACACTTGTGGTATTGAGCACAATACTCTTAACTTTCCTCGTTATGTCCAAATAGTCTAGACGTTTTGAGATTTGAAGAGGCTTTGAGTGCATTCAGGACACAATGACTTTCTTATCGTACAGATGCAGACACGTCCTTTTGGGCTTTCTGTTGGGGCCTCGCAGTGTTGGTCTCGTGGCACGTACTACACTAACTCGCTTAAACATGCGAAGAATTCAATATCTTCACATAAACAACCATATGAAGTTATTGGAGTGCCAATTTCTTCACAATATATTTTATACAACTAACGATGCTCTAACAAATGTACTAATTATATTGTTTCATCTTAAAACTTGTACAATTATTTTACTTTTTATTTATATTTTATTTTTTAGAATGACACTGTATTACGCTAAGATACTCCGTTCCCAGCTTTCCGCCTAATTTCTGACACTGTATATAGAGAGGCAATTCTGCATTTTGTCTTTTTACCAGAGTAATCTAATGAAAATATATAATTCCCTAAAGTAAAATTCAAACTATTAACAACGCCGTACCACGAAGCAACCTATTATTTTTGATTTTATTCAATCAAATGCCTTTATATTAAATACTTGATGGCGACATCGCAAGCTTGTTAACTGGTAAGGCAAGCATAAATTAACTATGCCTTTTAAATTTTATAAGCTGGAATTGCTGTAATTTTATATGGTGATATAATTAAAGAAGGGTTGCCCCGCTTGGATTACAAAGTCTAGGTAGCGTCGATTTGCATAATAGGGATTCCGTGGCTACTTTTGGCCTTTGAAATTCTGGACGAGACTGTATCTACTCAAAGTAGCATGTATTAAAATAACATTAGGTTGTTTGAACGCACGTTAAAGTAATTTGAGATAAAAATGGTAATTTTGTAGCTATTTTAATATGTTGCTAAAAATAAATGTCTAAATTTGACACATTTATTTTATGAACTTCGTCGAAAATGATATATTATTTCTTTCTATACAACGGTAGGAATGTTAAATAATCATCATTACAAAGAAAACCAATATATCAAACACATTTTTTTAACAACTTCATAAAATAAACTTGTCAATTACAATAAATGACTCGGCTTTGTTTTTATATAGTATATATTTAAATCATCAAAAGATTGTAAAACTGTACGACTTCTCGATTCAGCAAAATTAAAAACCTTAATTCAGCAGTTCCCGTAATTGGGTAACCGCTGCGCGTCATTAGGTAATTGCAGCTGCTGCCCAGTGTGTCTCGAGCTTACTAACGAGAATAATCGTGCACATTCTTTTATCGTGTATTATCAACTCCTATATTATATAAAATTCAAGAGTCTTGAAGTGTTTAGATAATACTTGTAACCCACTTAAGTTTTAATTTCTTTATATATCGTTTCAATTTAGAAAAAAATAAACAAAGCATAGGACAACTTAGTTCATCAGTCTTAGTTCATCAGTCATCAGACAAGTTAGTTCATCAGTCAAATTTTTGATAACCTATTTTGCGCACTACAATTTTTAAACTTGATCAACACTAATAAAATAGAAACACAAAAGTTGAATTAGCGATTTCTTCCAGACACCCAAAGGATAAGAGATGTGAATAAGACAATCCTAACAACAGTCTAACACCACCGCGCTTACAGTCAAGCGTTGTGCCACTGTGCTAAGATAGCCTCTTTCATCTATTTACTTTTATGGAAATTAATATCTTCACTAATTCATTCTCGGTACGATCCTCAGTAGATATTTAAATTAAAACTATCAATTATATTCTAACCGATATAACCTCACAGTAACCTCATTTTATATATGATATACGATTTATATAATGTTTATTTTCATTTCATTAAATATAATTCATAAAGTTATAATTCCTGAAAGTACCTACTTCAAACTTCAATAGTAAATATTGCACTACGCCACTCTGAGTAGCTACTAGCTACGTGCTATTTGAATTATGAATATATTATATTGCAATAATTGGAGTATTGACCAATACTAACATAAATTATTACTTTCGTATATTATCGATAACATACGAATTATAATTTTTTACAAAAATTTATTTTGGTTTGTGTAGAATCACTGAAAATGCTTAGTAAAAAAGACTTCAAAATTGTATTATGTAAATTACATTTGAAAGTAATGTTATGTATACAAAAACTAAAAGTAGAATAATATTAACATTCTAATTAGTTTTAAGTAAAATAAAATTAAAAAAACAATAGATATTAAGTTGTTAGTAATCGGTTACGTATTTACTATTTATTAATCCGTGTTTTGTAGAGTCTGTGCTGATTCGTGTATTTTCTTATTAACTAACTTTACTACTTTTTTAACTTTATTTAGTAGAAATCTGGTAAATTTATTTTTGCACTGGCTATTCATCCACCAATGAAAAATAATAATAATTAAAATTGTTGATATTACCAACGGTAAATATCAATTTTAATTAATATTTTTAAGTATGCTTACTTGAACGTAATCAGTCTGTGCACAATGTCTTACAAATTTTGTCTACATAACATCACATGTTATAAGTGACAAATGTTCAACTGATATGCTCGTAACACTATAATCAAATTAAATTGAAAATTGTATAAAGATTATATGAACAAGAATATTATATCTCATCACGATAAGCCCATTATCAGCTGCCTGAATTGTAATTTTTTCTTTTCAATTAAAAAAAAATGTCGAGATAAAATCAATAATGAATAAAGTCCTCCGTTTCTGACATCTTGTTATCAATGAAGTATTAGGTATTACGGCTTTGAAGATAATGCTAAAACGGCGAAGATCACAAAAGGATATTTTACATTAAAATGATAAAATCACTCGTGGAAAACGACAATAAATAAATATTGTAATATTTTCTAATAATTACTACTGGCAGTCCTTTTTTTAAGCTTTACGCCGTATGCTTCACTTAGCTTGGTAGACAATGACGGCTTAGTGTCAGGAAACTTAGTTCTTTGTTTTTACTTAAATATGTCATATGGCATGGATCTTAATAATATATGTCAATATGTGTATTGTTTATTCACATGTCCATTTAACTCATCCTCCTTCTCCCTTCTTTACTACGGGCACGTGCCTTTTTAGTTTAACTTGCCTAAATCTGCTCAGTACCTTCTTCTTTATCCCGCATATCACAGGGTAGGCAGAGGGAACAGCAGAAACCATATGAACCTAGTGTTAAGACACTCTGTTGCTTAGTGCCTGCTTTCTCCGTCACTTTCCATCTTTTTGGAGGCATTACGTGTTGAGTGTCGGAACTCAACGTCGCGCTTTGCCTAGTTACCAGAGCGAAGGAAATAGAAATAGAAAAATCCATCTTCCTTGAGTGGGAATCGAACCCACAAACCGTCGCGTTTACAGGCAGACGCTTACGCCTCTGCGCCACGACCGGGTCATCCTCGTTTGTCTCTTCTTTAGTCTAAATCTGCCTTTCAGTGTATTTATATGTTGCGTCTGCAGTAAAACCCACGTTTTGCTACCATATAACAGCCTACTGAACAACGGTGCATAGAAAATAGCCAAACGTGCAGCTATATTGGCGTTTCGTCGTCTTATCAAATCACTGCTAACTTTGTTAATGATAGCAATGTGTATACGTTCTTTCTTCATAGCTTACTAAATGACGGAAGTCAACGTTGCGCTTTTGGCTTTTTACACGAGCTAGCAAACAAAAATAATATTTCACAGAGTGGAAATCAAACCTACGACAACGCCACAGTTATGTACCTAAAAAATATAATGTTTTTTGATTGATATAATATATCTAACAAAATTAATTGTTATTATAGCTTGTTATATATATCTAAGCCAAGAGATGATATCTAAAGTGGATTAGAGATGCTTAGATGATTAATTGTTTGATAAACTAATAATTAAATATAATACCACTATACTAATATAGTTTATGTTGGCTTATATTTATGATAGATAATCAAGTTAGAAAATTGCAAGAAGCACTCTTAACACACTAATACAATGTTCACTGATATTAATATAATTAAGTATTCGATTATGTGGATAAATAAGAAAAGATTATTTATATGTAAATAATGGGAACAAGACACGTTTTTGTAGGAAAATAATGTTTTTTTTTTTAAATGTTGAATTGTAGTAGGTGTCGATCAGTCGATTATCTGGAGGGTAAGGCTAGATTAGCCTCGAAGAAGCTCGGTGTGCTCAATAGATCGAAACAGTATTTCACGCCGGCTCACCGCCTGCAGCTTTATAAAGCTCAGGTTCGGCCTCACATGGAATACTGTTCACATCTTTGGGCAGGGGCTCCCCAGTACCAGCTTCTCCCTTTAGACCGCATTCAAAGGAGAGCGACTCGAATTGTCGATTGCGAAAAGATTTCTGACCGGCTCGACTCCATGGCACTGCGTAGAGATGTAGCCTCGCTATGCATTCTCTACCGCATATATCATGGGGAGTGCTCTGAAGAACTGTTCGGGCTGAAACCTGCCGCCTTTTTCCGTCATCGATCTATGCGACAACTCTACCACCCCCACCATCTTGACAGTTGGCATAGTACTACTGTACGTTTTAACAGAAATTTTCTGCCCCGCACCACAAAATTGTGGAATGAGTTGCCGCATTCGGTATTTCCGGACAGATACGACCTGCAGACCTTCAAGAAAAGAGCGTATTCCCATCTAAAAGGCCGGCAACGCATTTTGTAGCTCCTCTGGTGTTGGAAATGTCCATGGGCGGCAGTATTCACTTACCATCAGGTGATCTGTCAGCTCGTTTGCCACCTATAATATAAAAAAAAAAATACAAGTACATAAAAATCTGATAAAAGCGTATCAAAACAGTTTTACGTTTTACTCCATATGGTAATGGTATGGCGCACCTGTAAAAAAATGAATCTCTTTGTATGTATAATTAAAAACCGATAAACGTGAGGAAATGTCTCACATACTCTTCTTCACTTGCACTAGACCAATAAAATTATAAATATTTTAATACGTAGGATTATTATTATGGAAATTATTTCAACTCATAACTCTTATATTTACAATTACCCTGTCCCACTGCGCCACGGGGCAGCGGCAATGAGTTATATCGTATAGTTATATAAAGGTGTTCAGAATGATATAGTAAGTTATTAAGATCCTTGCCATAATGACAGTATATTAAAGTGCATTTGCACTAATTTCTGACTGATCTTTGCATACCAGTGTTTTATAGTTCTAAGCTTAAACATTTTGATTATTCTTAGCATTATACTAATAGTTAAATTATCATAAATATTCTGATAATTTTGTATCACATTGAATAAAATATTTTTATAAATGTGAATTTGAATTAGTGAAGCTCTGGCAGCTTTCACAACTCGATAGTTGATTCACTGGATTTTTAATTGAACGCGAGATTAAAGTCTTTTTGCGTTTACACCAAGCAAAATATTAAATAATTCTGTTAATATTGTACATTAAAATATACCAATTTGCATTAAATAGTATAAATTTCAGCAATCATTAGCAGTCTGAAAGTGGCGCGTGCGGCACAATTGGCACTTGTTACTGAGCGACGTGGAAGAAAATTGCATAGAAATTTACATAATAGAGAATTCATTGATATCAGGCCTTTTGAAAGTCAGTAGCGGACGTGGTGTAACTACAATACTTATATTTAAAAAGTTTATGTATTAGTATTAATATTATATAATGTAAACTTACTACTAACTAACTCCTACGTTTGAATCGTTTTAAATAGTATCAGAACGAGAAAAAAAATGATTATTTTCAATTGGGAATCGAACCCATTATTACTACAAACTAAACTCTACATGGTTGAAAATATCATACAATTATTGTTTAATAAAATTATACAAATAAACATTTGGAAAAGAAAATAATAAACACTAGTAAAACCAATTTCAGATTCATCTTTATAATCTCATTATAAGTGGAGAATTCATAGAATATTATATCAATTTTAATGTTGTTTATTACTCGCTTGTTAGAGTAAAGCGTCTAGAAATTGCTTAATTAAAAGGGAATTTGCTCCTAGAGTGCAGTTAAGCCTGTATTTGTTTGTAGAGGTTACTCCGGTCGTTTGCTCACACTTACGTGTCATATAAACTAAAATATGCACAGGGTCATAGTTAATTTATATTTATGTACTTGAGGACAATTTATTTACTTGACGACAAAAACTTAACGTGATTTTTTTTTTCAAATTTAGGTATAGCAAGTAGCTTCTCTCATGGTTTCCTTGCTCACGACTGTAAGTTTCGCCACACATGTTATCAAAAATATTGCCGATTGTGGGGCTTACAGTGACTTTGCCTAACTTGTTCCTACATGATTTACAGTGAAAGTATAAAAGTAATAGCAACAATAATGCTTGTTGGAGCAAATATCGAGCAAGAGATATATATTTTCCGTTTCAGGTGCAGGAAATTTGAATTTTTTCCGAATGATTACCTTTTACGATATCCATTCACAGCTGGGATCTGGGAAGGTAGAATGAAATAATAATGTTTATGGGAACATATTAATCTTAATTATAATGAAGAGGCACAATATCTGACTGTGAGCGCGAAGCGTGTGAGTTCGATTTCCACTCGGGAGTGGGAAGTACGTGAAGAACGTGGGAAACGGAGTGTCTTAACGCTAGGTAGTATACAACGTGAAGCTGTTAATTTAATTTATTATACAATTAATAGTTAATAAACAATGATATTGACTATTAAATTGGAGCATAGCTAAAGTAATCTAGTTAGTAATTATTTTAGAATATGTTTTTTTTACACTTTATATTCGTTTCTTTTTTGTTTTTCTAAACGTAATGATTTGTAGTTGAACGAAGCGATTTATAGGTTTTGTTTGTGTTGGTCTTCTGTCTGCTTACGTTACATTTATTTTTACACTAAAGTCGCAAATTTTCATTTCTAGAGAACTAGATGAACTACTATATAATCTGTTAAAATATTCATTAAAACAAAATAACATTTTAAATAAGTAAAAATTTATATTACTGAAAAATATAAAAAATATATTTAAGACAGAATGACCTTTGCAAACATTTGTTAGAGACTACAAATTATTGGCTCTGAAGCACGTGCGCCCGTAAGAACTCACGTTGAATTTTATATCCACACTTATTGTGGTAGTCATTGTGATGTCCGATTTACGTTACACAACACACGTTATTGTCACAATTCACGTGTAAAGCTTTTCTTGTGAAATGTTTCAGTCAAACAAAGCGAAAATTTGCTTGAGAAGAACCCAATATATAATAAGTATAAAGTTTATAGTAAGCATCAAGTATATGAAACTTGCTAAATTATTACGATTTTGCCATTTTTGCTTAAAATTTTCCACATATGTTTATTTAAGCTTTTGATTACTTATGACGTAAAATCGAACGTAAGTGTAGTGGATTGAAGCCGTCGTAACAAGTTGTCTGACTCAAGTTGTGGTGGGCGTGGGTCAATTCCCGCTCCATTTTTCGAACTATTTTATCTCTCTGGTAGATACTAACTTAAAATATCGTTACACACAAAGAAATCTCCATATAAATAAGTATGTAAATTAAAAATATTCTAATAAAAACTTATAATAAAAATGTTCTTCTGTTTGTAAAGAAAACTATACAATGAAACTTTATTTTTGTTCAAAATAGTGCGCATGATGGATTACATCGTTCACAATGTAGGCGTGCATTAGGGTGAAAGACTTTGTACGTCTGCTTATTCATGAAAATCATGCAAAACTCGTATAGTATACAAAATGTAATACATACCTTATTTTTTGCTTCGAAAGAACGCTAATGATAAACTAAAACTATAATTATATGTATGTACTACTAATTTGTTAAGATAATTTTATGTTTATTATTAAGGGTCATAGGAGCACAATCGAATAGTGTCTGATTGAAAAAATTACATATAAGAGTACTTAATATTGTATTTTTCTACATAAGTATACTTAACTATTAATTTTATATTTTAATGCTTAAGTACGACGTCATGCACAAAGTAATATGATATCATTATTAAATAAAAAAAGATATCACGTTCATGGCGCCTCGTTATCATCGATGTATTGAATGTTATAAAATATTAGACTGGGAAATAAAACGACGACTCCTAAGATGGAAAGCAGATATATTTTATAAAGATAATAAGACCGCATGAAAAGATATTCTGGGAATTACTCAGTAATTTA
>JAZFAU010000167.1:160000-450000 GCA_037178615.1 Dione vanillae
GCGAGAATTTGCATTTTTCGACTAATTAAGTATTTAAAGTTGAAATTTGTAAATATTTATGGAAGAAACGAAGATAAGACTTCTTCGCTAAAAGCAAATGCTTTACTACGCCCTACTACAAATTACGACAACTGCAAATCTCATTCATATTTTGTTTAAAAATTCTTCTTGCTTACACAATTTGAATACAATAGTGTTGACTTGAATGCCAATAATTTTGTTTCTTTGGATTTCTTTCAAGGCTTTTTCTTCAAGCTGGCATAGATTTGTAATAATTTAATTTAATAATACAAATTAATCATATCATATGACTTTTGATTACATTTAAAGACTTATTTTCAGGATGTACAAATATTCGATCTATATTAGAGTCATCCTCGTTGTAGGATTTAATCTATTAGAACAATAACATTGTTAACATTTCATCGCTCCCGGTTAGTACGCCTACAATATTTAGTATGGCTTAATTAATTAAATTAAGCCACCCGTTGAGGAGGAGACGCTATTATTATGATTAATAATGTACGTATTATTGTATGGTAATGACAGACCTTCAAATTAACTGCTTAGCATTAAGATTCCGTGCTTAACAATGTTCAGGTGTTTTTGGGATTATTAAAATTACGATTGTTCAAACCTTGTACAGGCATGTAGATATAACTTTGCTATATCTTTAATTACTTTTTTATAACCTAAAGCAATTTATGAATTTCCTTACAGTCACTTTATGCCTTCTTGTCTTATGTATTATTTGAAATATTTGTTTTTTTTCTGTCTTTTTCATTTTCTTTGTGTAAAGTATATATCACGCCGCAGACATTACAGTAGGACTGGGAAATAAATTATTTTATTTCGTCATGTTTCCAACCAACTGAAGTTTAATAAAGGTTGCTTAGCACAGGAAATCTTTTAATCTTCGCAGACGCAACCAGGTCGTGACCCCTTTAAGAAATACGAAAAACTTGTTGCAGTAAAATATTATTTTGTATTTAGTGTAACATTTCCAGTTTTTATGAAGTACCACTATGAATAGAGACAGTCCGTTATTAAACCACCCTCCTAGATATTTCAGTAAAAGCGCCATCCTCTGCACTATATTTATATAAGCCTTAATTACAGCAAGCAAGAAATATTTATAAAAAAAACCTTCTTAACAATTTTATCACAAATATATTATATTTCTTTTATTATTATTGCTTTTATTATATACCATATTTCTCTTAACTAGTTTTAATATCTTATGTTATATAAATACATATCTCTTTTGTTCTCCTAAAGCTACCATATGTGGCAACATGTGTGGCATTTGATTTAAGTGTTTAAAATCTGTCAATTACTTAATATTACAATGAAATATTTAATTTCTTCAATAATTAAAGAGCGATCCTTCAAGATCATATTAAAATGATCAATTGAGAAAACATATATTTGATATACATTTACATCAATGAACATGATTTTGATGCAAGAAATGAATAATAAAGCGATTCTACAAAGTTACGCATACACTGTATTTTTATTTATAATATATAGAATGTTGTTTTAATTTATGTAACAAAAATTATCGAACGACCTTATGGCTCTAAATCTCATATGTAATTCGAGTGTCGTAAATCGTAATCACTCTGCAGACTAATGATTTTTCAGGACAAAGTACTGTAATATGTAATTTTATGTTATTTTACTAGGTATATACGTTGCTGGTTAGCTTAAATTGGCCTTCCGTTATTTCGTCTTAGCACTGGTTTCTCTCTGCTTTCTGTTCTTAAAGAGAAAAACTTGCTGCATTACTTCAAGTAAAATATATTCTTATTGACTGATAGAGACGAAGATAAAGATTACTTTATCTTCGTCTCTATCACTAGTAAGTACATTAGTACCTACAAGTACATGGACTTATTACAAATATATCTAGAAATCGAAAATACGACTATAAAGCAAATGAATAAGTAATAAACTAAATATAAATTCTATGAATACTATGTGACTACCAGCATTCTACAGTAGCTAAAAAGGACATTAACTATGGAGCTCGGAACCAAGAAGCTTGACAAACTAAATATAAAGAAAGAATAGACCATAGTGGCATATTTGTAGCAAAAGTTTATATAATAAGGAATAGGAGGATACTAGTATATATATATATATATATATATATATATATATATATATATATATATATATATATATATATATATATATATATATATATATATATATATATATATATATATATATATATATATATATATATATATATATATATATATATATATATATATATATATATATATATATATATATATATATATATATATATATATATATATATATATATATATATATATATATATATATATATATATATATATATATATATATATATATATATATCTTCATAAACTTGGTAAAATCTTTTTTGTCTTTTATACGGCAAGACGAGAATGATAGGTATAAGATGCACGCAATGGGGTTAGAAATGCAAAACGAGTGGCTAACTCTGGGAGAATTTTGTATCCCTTTAGCTTTAAAATGGCGCACCCTAATTCATGACTGGTCTCCAGCACTATTAAAATTCTACCTGAATGCGTTCCAAATGACTCTTCCAGATCAAAGTAATTTAGTGAGATGGGGTAAAGCTACCGATAAATCTTGCTACATCTGTAAAGAGGCAGTGGGGACAGCTAAACATATGCTGGTGGGGTGTAGGGTACTCCTGGAAAGTGGTCAATACTCGCGGCGCCATGACAAGGTACTAGAAATTATACGTGAAGCCGTTAGTCTTTCAATAGCAAGAGCACAGAGAAACATTACAACCAGCAAACATTCAACAGAGTTTGTGAAAGAAGGTTCTGTTAAAAAACACACGCAAAAACCTTTCTCAATATTAGATCCAGCTCCTGATTGGACTCTTTTGGTGGACACGTATGAGAAACAGTATAAAATCCCTGAGGACATTGGTGTTTCGTCATCCAGACCTGATATTTTTCTTTATTCTCGAAACCTAAAACGCGTAGTACTGGTAGAACTTACAGTTCCGTGGGAGACTAATATACCTAAAAGTCATAGCTTCAAACTTAATAAATATTTCGAGCTTACTAACGAACTGACCAGGAATAGGTTTAGAGTAAATTCATACGCGGTAGAAGTAGGAGCGAGAGGTATAACAGCGAAATCTCTCTTTAGCTTGCTAAAAGATCTCGGCCTGTCTAGAACTATTACTAATACATTTCTAGAACGTACTTCAAAGGCGGCATTAGCAGAATCTTTTCGAATTTGGTTAGGTAGTGGGAGGAGCTCGGACAGTGAAGGTGAGCGTTAATGCATTTTAAAGGGGCCCCTTTAAACCTACACTTGGGTCGCAAGTCCCAAGCGCTGATCGGAGCTCCTCTTCCTACAACGCGATGGGCCCGGCACCCGCACGGTGAATCCATGGAATGCTAAGCAGTTTCTTCTCAAGTAAAATTTTCAAAATATACAAAATAAATAATTAAATTGTTGTTCCAAAATGAAACGCCATTTCTCAAGTATAACGCAAGCGTACACTATCCTGTGAGAGCGGGAAAGAGATATATCCCTTTCTCATTAGGTTATTTTTTTGAAAGAAAAGTGACAGATTGACAATGTTTGATAGTATTTTTGTAGTACGAGGTCTATACGTCATTCGTATTTAATTATGACTACCTCACTCGTTACACAACACGAGTAAATATCCTAAAATAGAAAAAATCATCCTGTCCCTAAACTATTCATAATAGTGAATTAGTTTTTTGTATATAGCCTTCAAATATTTTCCCCTACAAGTAGTTTTGATAACGGCCGCCACGTCAATAATTTTCTCGGGCGCTGTCCAGACTTGTAACTCGAGTGGCACCATCTCCCTGTTAATACCTAGCTGTTCGTTCGCCGTCGTTTAAATGACATCAAAACAGTGTGACAAAATCATAAATTAAAGCTTAAATTAAAGCTTAAATTAAATAAAGGATCTATATAGATAATATATTCCGCCTTTCCGCCTTTTTCGAGGCATTGTGTGTTGAATAGCGGAACTCAACGACCCGATTTTGCCTACTTTCCAGAGCGAATAAATAGAAATATATATATATATATATATATATATATATATATATATATATATATATATATATATATATATATATATATATATATATATATATATATATATATATATATATATATATATATATATATATATATATATACATATATATATATATATATATATATATATATATATATATATATATATATATATATATATATATATATATATATATATATATATATATATATATATATATATATATATAAATTAGAACAAACTTAAGTTACCATAAATCATAATTAATCTTAATGTCATAAGAGTTTATCAAACGTCAATAATAAATAATACTTACAATAAATCCGAAATCAGTCTTATCAATTGATTATATTTATATAATGAATCAATATAATCATCACCGGTAATCCACAATCACCTGACTGAGACTCACTTATAATACGTGATCGACAGTCGCTGTTGATAATAAAACTTGTAACAATTGCACTATTTTATACAAAAAATGGATTTTATAATATTTTAATATATACTTTTTTAAATTTACTTGAAACCTACATAACAAGCTGTACATCTTTTTTTTATATAACTTAATAAAAAATCTTTTATCTTGGCAGTTAGGGTATAAATATAAGGTCGATTATGTCCAAGACCACCGTATGCATATAGGTCGTATGCATACACATTCATAGAAGTGCACGCTTGTGTACTCACGTGCGCTCCCATGTGAACACGTGGTGTGTCATTTTTGAGTTGTCTAGTAATATTCACGTGTTATACAAGTGAAACTGCTTAACAGGATTAATCGTGTGTATTTAAGAATTAGAGTAACATTATTGTATACTGAACATTTTGAACTTGGTGCAACTTTGCAATAGTCCGTGGTCAAAGGTAAATTATAGTTTAACATGTTAATATTAAGTTAATAATCTTGACATGTTTACCCCATATGCGGACGGAGGTAATTTTGAATGCAATACAGATAGGTAGACTTAATGCCATCATGTGTCTGGCTATGTTTTTGATAATCCGACAAAGTTAAATACTAAATATCGTTTTCAGTCCCTTGATCAATCTTTTCCTTAACATAAAACTTCTGATCTTAATTTCAGGCTTGAAACGTAACCAAATTCTGTACAAACAGTGTCTTACAGTACCAATTAAGTAAATCACTTAAATTTGTTTTTTTGTAGTCGTGCTACAGTAAGAAACCATAACAAATTTATATTTATAAGCTATTTTTCATAAAACGACCGCATGTGGGCGTATGCATATTTAAGTTCGTCAACTATTATAAGTTGTTATGCTCATACTTCGCGTTGACCTACAATCATTAAATTCTATTACCAATATATTTAACGTTTATACAATTACAATTCAGTAAATAAAATAATTTGACGAACTGCAATATGTCTATAATAACAATGCAACAATGTAATTTCTCGAACTGATAACTTTATTTATCTTCAAACAATGTTGTATTAAATCTCTACACATCATACACGTGTTCTATGTCATATAAATTAAATCAATGTTTGATACAAATAGAGACACTAAGCAAATATTATTTTAATTGTAATAGACATAATTCTTCACGCGTGCTGCTTAAGGAGATATGTAAGTATAATATATAGAATATCCCCGTAATCTGAACTAATCTGTATTATTTATCTAACGTTGAAAAATCTTTTTGGTTAAAATTTTATCAATTATTGGTTCGAATTGAAAATGAATCATTGCATAGGAAAGTCTTTAGTACAAAAATTTATTGATGATCCCGAATGTAGACCAAATCAAAACTAGAGCGCTTACTATCATCATTAGAAAAATATTTTTTTCGTAATATCTTTCCTGTATATATCTATAAAGTTTTAACACCCACATTTTTTTAATTAATTTCAGGAAGTACTTGAAATTTTAATAATGCGGCTAATATCAAATATACTGTCTAAACGAAACGTTACGTAACGCGTAGCTTAGAAGCTTGATTTGATATTTAATAGACAATAATTTGAATTATTACCACTCATTCGTGAGACAAATGGTCTTGTCAGTAGACACATCAACAGGCAGAAAGACAGCCAAACGGACAATAATGTGATTCTGCTAAGGTTCTATATATTTCTTTGAACATATGTACCTATAAGGATAAAGTTATGTAAGTGTATATGTAAATCCTAAAAAAATTATAAAAGAATATTTTGTTTTTTATAGTATTCCATTATTATCTTTAATTTTAGTAAAGAACAGAGTGCCTGCAAACTAAGTTGCCAGGGCTCCCAGGGTTCTTGCGGTTCTCTCAGCCTACCCTGCAAATAAGCGGTATAAAGTGTGAAAAAAAACCCTATAAAATAATAAAATATTCATCCAATATACTAAGTAGTATAAACCAATATTCTTTATTCCCGTATCTACTAAACATTTGCAGCATGCGACGACGACATGACGGCTCATGTCCGGTTTCATTGGCGCACTTTGAACTGATACTAGAGTGCGCTACAATAATTAATTATAAAAATGATTATTTTAAGCTTGTCGAATTAAAATAAAAATTCAGTATTTCTTTCTTGATATTTAAACTAAATATTTGCATATAAAGATTTTACTTTTTTCTTAGTTTCTATGGTAATGTAATCATTTTGCTTTATATCAAGCTGAACTGTGCCAGTTGAGTACGATCTACTTCGCCAATGTCACGTTGCATGGAGAACAATCAAAATATTTAAAGATATCAAAATGAAAATATGAAATAAGTAAAGCAAGTAATAAAAAGATAATTTATTTATCATTCATAATTTTAAAACTTTGCAGCGCTACCAATACTACATTTCTAAAATATATCTATTATATTGGGATATGTGATAGATAAAAAATTGTGCACTTCTTTAACATACTCTAATGCGTAACATAACGACGGCGTGTGAATGTTTAATGTGATAAATCTTGGCTGACCGTTCATTGACCAGATTATCGTTGCTATGTAGATTAGTGGAGATAATTACATATTAGAGCTTAATGTATATTATGATCGATTGTTTTTTTCACGGATAATTAACTTTTTGATAAATTTATAAACTGATTTCCAATTTCTTGTAGGTTTTTTTTTATTTATCTTTTCATAATATTTTAAAAAAATATTAATGATAAAATATTTTAATATTTACATTTACGACAGAGATCTTCATAATAAGTGCATATTGGTATATAATAGTAGAAAATTAATAATTTATAGTAAATTAAAAATATATTCTTTTAGCGCTTATTCACCAACACGTGCAATGATGAATTAGTCTTAATCGTGCAGTCATCACGAGTTATATTTGTGCTTTCTTAAATAGACACGGAATACACGTTATAACAAATACAAACTAATAAACATCGTAAACTAAGCATGATACCCATGCAATAATAATGATTTTTTTTTACATCTTTAATAAGACTCACCTTTTATGAGACGGAAATGAAGATATTAATACTATTGAGACTGTTATTACTTCCTGGTAAAATGCATAGCTGTATATTATGCACTTCTATAGTTATGCACTTTTTAACTAATCAGGGCAAAAATATTTCAGTCTGAAATTTTTCTCTATTATTTTAATGCTATTATCGTTCGCTAAGAGTTTGCAAATAAGATTCCTAGTGTATTTATTACAAATTATAAAGTCATATTATCTATCTATATATAAAATTCAAAAACTAAAACGTTAAAAATTTATTTTGGCTACATGTGAAGGTAACTCTGTCTGTCTGCTAAGTTTTCACGCCCAAATCATTGAAACAATTTTTATGAATATTAGTATATAGGTGGAAACTTAACTAAGAACATAGGCTATATTTCATCCCGATCTTACAATTACAAGGTTAATTTTATTAAAGTTTACCTGGATTTAAACCGATCACTCTCTTAATTTTTTAAAATTATCTTTACCATTCCCTTACTGACATGGAACATGCATCAAAAATTCACTTTTCAACGGAAAGCGAAGATAAGATACTTATATCAACAATATATTAAAAATTAATTTGTATTATAAATTACATAACCACTATCACTAATCTGAGAGAGGATTAATATCGAATGAAAAAAGGCAAATTCAAATTAATACTGATAAAATTGTTACTATGACTCAATCTCAAGAAAGTTGTTGCTATATCTATTATTTAATAGATAAATTATGTATAAAACAATAATAGATAAGTTATTTATATAAACAGTTAAAAATTGTTAGCACAAATATTTACCTGGCCTTACAGATTTTTTAGACCTTATATTTTTGTAGAGCATAGTTTTTTAGAGTTTTGTTCGAAATATCAACAAAACAAATCAGATACCTCTTCGATGTTTCTCTTTCTGTCGTAGAAGATTTATTCCAAAATTACTAAATCAAATGAGTGCAATGAAATAGCATTAATACTTATTCGTGTCCCAAATATAGTTAAGTAAATTACTGAATTTGTATTGGGAGTGTGACTTAAAAAAATCCTTAAGTATATCAAATAAATAAAAAATAAAGCCCAACTTTCAAAATGGAAAATATTTGAATATATAGGATGCATCCAATATCTTTGCAAAGTAGATGAAAAAACGAATTGGTCAGGTCCTCGTGGACGGCAGATAATACTGACAGACTGACTACGCTAGATCCGAAGATGATATTATAAAGATGATGAACAAAGTTATCTCAAAAAGTAAAGCCTTAAGATAAAATAATCTGAGTTCAATTTCCATCCAAGGAAATAAATTATTTCCTCACTCTGCGATAAGAAGACAAAGTGTGGCGTTGAATTACGTTGCTTTCCAAGCAACATTTCAAAAAGTTGAGCAGAAAGTAGGGAATAGAGTTTTGAGTAGGCTCCCTCAGTCAAAAAAAACATGAAATTGATTTAATTTCTTCATTTTAACAACGACATAGCAATATAAAACGAATAAATTGAGAATCTACTCGCATATCAAGTCTTAGAAACATATTCATCATATTCACAATGGCAGCACAACTTTAATAGACGTAATACGAGTAACGGGTACCAGTTGTTGAGTAAACAAGTAAGGCAGTGTCAAGCGTATTTCGTATGCAAGGTGCGAGTCTCATTACCATCCAGCCGCAGGGCGCCGCCTCGGCTCAATTATGACTAGCTTCGTTGCTCACATGTTCCGCTATGGAATGCAGAAAACCTCAGACTTTAGACGTTTTTCATATTATTTTAACATTTAATTTCTTTTGTCTTTGATTTTTGTTAAATTAATTGATTCTGATACATCTTAAAAATTAAGCTGAAAAACGTTCTAGTTCCCTGTTACCGGTTTCCTAGTGTAAACGTTAGACAAATTTTTTTAAGCTTGCTGACAGTGATAATGTAGTGACTTGTCACTCTTCAATTTTCTGACAATTTTGTTCTAGATCTAAAGCCAAAGTAAATAATAATGAATTCGTTGTATAATGTTTGCACACATACAGGCTACGCACAGCGACCGCTAATGTTGTAGCCAACCCTACTAATTGGTTATACGCGTACTAGATTTATCATGTATTTTCACCAACACATATTCGTAAATTTTGTTGGTTCCACGCTGCGGTAATGCAGTGCTTGGTCAAAGCTTACTTCATTTAATATATTTAAATAAAAACTTCATGCAATGCATAGATTACGCTTGAGGCGCAGCGTTTGCCTGTAAGAATGCCACGGTTTGTGGGTTCGATACCCACTCGGTCATTTTCTTCCCTTTGACATTTAAGCAAGTGCAGCGTTCAATTTCGATACTCAACGCTCAATGCCTTGAAAAGACGGAGATAGGGAACGAAGTATCTTAGTATTAAGACACACTGTTACCACGGCTCCAGCGGTCTGTCTACCCTACTACGCGAAGCAACTAAAAGAATAGATTATCATATTCTTTGTAAATGACAGTTGTTTATAATAAATGAAGAGATGTATTATGTACACAGTTGGATTAAGTCATTCTTTAAGATTAGATAAATTGTTATTGTAAAAATCTTTATACTGAGTTTAATATGTATAATCAGCATTGTAAGTTAAATGGCTTTTTAAATACTAATCAAATAAAAGTGATTTGTTTTATTAGCATTCAACATCCACACTTACCTATTTCCAACACAGTTGAATTGCAGAACTCAATTATAATATTATTTTATTACGATATTGACATTTTAATATTTTTTACATTAATCCCATAATTATATAATAATAAAATAAAATTATAATTATTATTTTATTCTGTACAGTCACTTTAGCATTTGATTACAAAATTGATATGTTTTGATATCAGTTAATTTAAGGAAAAACATTTCCTTTATTGTCTGAACTCTAAATCCTGGCATCAATTTTTATTGATTACATAATCTTTACTTTAAATGACGTTGCCGTTTTTAAAACATCATTTTAGCATTATTTTGAATTAAAAGCGCAAAAGTAAATTATTCGACTTCTAAAACGATGCAACTTTACGAGCCATTTAATTAACAACGCTAATATTGTGACATTGTATATAAACAAGAATCAAATTTATTACAATAGCGACACTCATTTATCTTACATATGTACCTATTAACCTTTACATTAATATGCCTGTTCAATACAATCCCTTTACACAATTTAATCACAATAAACAAAATTTAAGGATGCTCTATTGTTTTAATAACTTCACTTTCGCCGTAGAATAGAATAGGGTTTAATTTAGTCATGATTATAATTTTAAAGCGTTCATCATATAGTAAAAACGTATTTATAGAGTCAAAAGTCAGTTCGAGTGCTGTGCTTATGTTGGCCTCATTGGAAAGTCGAGTTGATTCGATTAAAACTTCGTTGCACAACGAAGCTCTGCCCGCGGCTCTATGTAGAATCACACGTTTTAGCCTTAAATCGTATTATTGTATAAAACAAAATATTTTGCATTATATTATTTAAAAGGTATCGTCGTGACGCAGTAAACGTCGTCTGTCTGTCGCACGACAGCTTGTGGGCTTATTTCCTCTCGGAGAGAATGTCTCTACTTTGCGGTGAGTTCAATCACTCAATAAGCAATGTCTCGAAAGACTGAAAATAGAGAACGGAGTGACATAACTTTTGGTTTTTAATCCTATGAACCTCCAAACAATATATCTGATTAATTTGATTTTGATATTTAAATCTTGTGTAATAGTCGTATTGTAGTATTTAGTTTTATTTTAGTTAAATATTGACCCAAATACTACTAAATCTATATTTCACATCGTACTACGGATTAAGTACAGTGCAGTATCAATATTCGGGCGCACAATGCTAGGGCTTCCCCCGAGGCGACGCGCACCAGTGCGTCCCCGCTGATGTGAAAAGTGGTGACGAATGCGGCGTTGGGGACCGCCATCCAGCACGCCATGTCCGGAACGGCGGGAAGTGGAGGACAGAGCTACAAACAGCTACAAACAGCTGCGGAATGTAAGAGGAGGAATGGACCAGAAGATGAATAAACTATTAGATGTGATTGATGAGCGAGATTTGGATGTCATTTGTATGACTGAGACCAAGCGAAAGGGCAATGATGCAACCAATTTGCCGGGTTGCTCTCTAGGCCGGCGTTCCAGAGAACGAACGCGGGTGTAGGTGTGTTATTGTCCTCTCGATTGGTGAGTGCAGTGGTAGAGTACGAGGTGATCATCTCTAGACTGCTTTGGGTTCGCTTCAAGCTGGGGATTACAAGAATATTCTTGTTAGTGGCATATGCGCCGGTATCCTCAGCTTCATTGAGCGAGCTTGGGGGGTTTTGGGAGAGTGTCAGGGATGTTCTAGGCAGTATGTAAGAGGAAATGAAAAATTAATACTATGCAGAGGCTTGAATGGATGGGTCGGAACCGCGCGAAGTGGTTACGAACGTGTATTAGGTCAATATGGCGACAGAAGAGTGAATTAGGCTGGAAAGCTTATTTTGGAATTTTGTAAGGAAAGGAATTTGTTTGTGGCAAACACGATGTTTGACCACAAACAAATTCACATGTATACGTGGGAGCGCATGGGAGAGAAAAGTATGATTGATTTATTCCCAATGGATCAGCGGATTCGAAAACAAGTGATGGACACACGGGTGCCGACTTGGGAATGGACCACTATCAGTAATTGCTAGAATTAGGAGTTTGTTTGTAGGGTGGCGTAACCGCACGAGGTATGCATACTTGGAATCGAATGATCGCGTAAGAAGCTGGAAGCTTCAAGATCCACCGATCAGAGAGGAATATATAGAAAGGATTTCTAAAAAGCTAGACAGTTGTGAAATAGGAAATCAAAGTGTTGAAGAATGCTGGCAGAACCTTAGGAACTGCATGGTGAAAGCTGCGACAGAGGTATGTGAAAACAAGGAAAAGAGGCTTTAGCAAAAAGCGTGACGAATGGTGGGAGTGAAAGATGCTGTAGAAAGAAAGAAGGCATGGCAGGATTACAACGCATCGAGTAAGAATAAAAGTTCATACTTTTAGAGAGATTAAAAAGAAACAGTATAAGCTGCAAAGACACCAAACGAAAACACTAATAAAGATGAAGCGTAAAATAACTGAGAGTAAAAGAGATGAAAGGTTGACGAATAACCTCCGGGAAAATACGAAGCCTTTCTGGCGAGAAGTTAATGATTCTCGGAGTTGTTCGTCAACCTTTAGGATAAAAGGGGTGCTTTTGAAACTAGGATATTGTTATTTATACGTTTTTGATTTTTTAATATTAAATAAAAGGATTAATGTATGTCTAGTCGAATGAGTTCTACGATAAGCGATCATTGGCTTACATTGGCCAGACATGCCTTTGGTACGTTTAATAGATTTTTTGGTTTTGTTTATCTTATTGTTATACATAATATAAAAACGTTAATTAAGAATTATGCATATATCTATTTTCACGTAAATAAAATTATTTTCAAACACACACTAAATGTTCTATTCTATGTATAGTATATGTTGAACACTACATATACTATTACATGTATATAGCAAACACTAATTATACAATGATTTTTATATATTTCTTTATGTTTCATCATCATTGATTTATCAAGGAAAAAGCATTTTTTTCGCGGGTAGGCGCCAAAGTGTACAGACGTGTATTTTTGTGTCTCTATTTAATTTATTCATATTAAAGTAATTAAGTGCTTATATGTGCTAAAAGATAAATACCTGTGCTAAGTTGATTAACACTAAACTTTCTCACAAACTTTAAACACTAAATAATACATTTAAAATGGAAACACCTACAAATCAGCTGCTTAAGAATATGGAAGAACTCTCTGCTATGTTTTCCTCACGCATGGCTGAATTTGAGAAGAACTTGACTCAAACTACTACCCCTACACCTACTATAAAAATCCTAACGGCCGAATTTCACTCTTTCAAGACTCTGGTATGGAAAACGCTTGGTCTACTAAAATCACAGGTGGAGTGTGTTGTGCTTGGCATGGACCGCCTTGAGATGCAGTCAAGGAGAAAGGTTCTTCTGCTTCATGGTGTGAGTGAGGACAAAGATGAGAACGTGCTGCAGAAGGTAACTGATATATTATCCAGCCAGTTGAAAATACCCAACGTACAGTCCACTTCTATTGACTCCTGCCATAGACTGGGTGTGAAAAAGGACTCTTCCAGGCCCATTCTAATTAGATTTTCCACTGTGCAAATGCGTTCTAGTGTGTGGATGGCTAAAACGTTATTAAAAGGTGCTAAAATAACAATAACGGAATTTTTAACCAAATCTCGTCAGGAAGTTTTCATAGCAGCACGTAAGCATTTTGGTTTGAAGAAATGCTGGACAGCTGATGGGGTAATTATTATATTACTTCCCAATAAAACCAAATGCAAAGTTTCTTCGCTGCCTGAGCTAAAGCACTTAATACAGAAATGTTCTGCTATGAAATCTACCGACACTCATTAAAAAGGCACCATTACCATCTATTTACTACTTATGTAACAGCCGTATTTATTTTTAAAATTGAATATATCTGTTAATAACCTTATTTACATAATTTTAATTTGTTATAATTGTATGTTGTTGTTATATTTGTGACAGTGCAATTTGACACTAATATATGTTGCCAGTACTGTCGCAGATTATTAATGTTAACTGTCATTGTAACACTTGTCTTTGTATAGTCTCTGGTAAATTAATAAGTTAATAGTAAATTAATATGTTAGACTAAGTTTAACTTTATACGTTATTAATTAGTTTCTTTTAAAATATGTAATTATTTTTTTTTTTTTGTGTAAACTTATTTTGTAATGGACTTGTGCACAGGTGATTGCAATTTTTACTATATTATTATTTTTCTTTTGTTAATATTAATTTCTTTATATATTTTTAAATATTTTTTTACTATATATTTATTATTTTATATTTTTATTATACTATTTGTATTTTTATTATTATTATTTTTTTTTTCTATATATATATAATCTAATATTTTTTATTTAATACATATACTTATTGTTGTTTTTTAAGTTATGTGAATCATGTTTTCAGGAAATGAATATTTTTCCTGCTCTTCTAGTGATTGCGATAGCGCAGAAAGTAATAATTCATCACTTTCAGATTTGTGCCACTTGAAGATAAACTATCGAAAATTTTACCAATCCATCTAATTCCATCTCAATTGTGCATATCAACGCTCAGAGTGTTCCTGCTCATTTTACTGATCTTCTCACATCTTTTGGCTCCGGCGTAGTTGATTGTATACTCGTAACAGAAACTTGGTTTAAGCCATCTCTCCCATCTATTTGTTATTCTATTCCAGGATACCAGCTGTTCCGTAATGATCGTACTTTGCAGGGTGGTGGAGGCGTTTGTATGTACCTTCGCAACTGCATACCTGCCAGCATCATTAAATACTCTCCTAATGACACCATAGGAGCACTTGAATATCTTTTCCTGGAAATAGAGTTACGCCATGAAAAAGTTCTTCTCGGAGTTTTGTACTCTCCGAGTGATAAAATAAATTATTTTAGTACTCTGGAAGGTATTTTGGAATTTCTTTCACCACAATACGAACATGTTATATGTATGGGAGATTTCAATACGTGCCTTTTAAAGAATGATTCCAGATCTAATACTTTATTAGCACTACATGAATCGTATAATTTTACACATTCTCCCAATGTCTTATCCCACGCATCATTTTCCTAACTGCAGGCCTCTCTCATCGATCTCATCTCCGTCTCTAATCCTAATCTCGTTATTTCTCATGGACAAATGACTGCCCCTTTCTCTTTTCATGATTTAATTTATGTTTCTTATAAAGTACGTCCTCTTAGGATTAGAGACAAAATATTTCTTCAGCGCAATTTTTCGCATATGGATCTGGAACGCTTGAAAGAAGATATGAGGAACATCGACTGGTCTCCCATATTGTCGTCCACAAGTATTGACAATATGGTGGAATCTTTAACTACTGAATTGATTAACATTTATGACAAACATGCTCCAGTAAGACCAGTTCGTATGAAGCATGCACCTGCCCCATGGTTAACTCCAACAATTAGGCGAACAATGACTAAACGTGACAAAGCTAAAGCCAAAAACAAGAAATACCCTTCTGAAGAAAATCTAGCTGCATACAAAAAGCTGCGAAATATTTGCAACAGAATGTGTAGGGATGCAAAACGCCGCTACATTCACAGTACTATTCAGAATCTCACTCAGCCGCAAGTCTGGAGATTCTTAGAGTCATTTGGGGTAGGAAATATCAAAGCTACTCATTCTGTAACAATGAGTCTACACGAATTAAATTATTTTTTCTCTAAACCACCTTTAACCATAAGCCCCCAAACTAAAATGAATACTCTTAAGATTCTGTCTCAAATTGAAACTACCCGACTCAACTCAATTTTCTTTCGAAACTGTTACTGAAGATGACGTTAAGAGGTATATCAAATCCATCTCCACTAAAGCCATTGGTAGTGATCATGTCAGTCTTGACATGATTCTTCCCGTGTTGGAAATCATTTCACCAGTGGTCACCCACATTATTAATTTTTCACTGTCTCGTAATGTTTTTCCAACTTTGTGGAAGAATGCTTATATTGTCCCTCTACCCAAAACTACCAACCCAACCGGCTGTACTGAATATCGTCCAATATCTATTCTTCCTATCCTATCCAAGGTCCTTGAATCCATTGTAAATAATCAACTTTACTGCTTCCTCTCCTCGAACAATCTACTATGTCCTTTGCAATCTGGATTCCGTCCTTTCCACAGCACAGTTACTGCGCTGTTGAATATTACGGAGGACATACGGTACGCCTTGGATAATACCAAGCTCACCGTGATGGTACTACTGGATTTCAGCAGTGCTTTCAACTGTGTTGATTTTGATATACTTCTGGGCACTCTTCGAACAGTTAACATTTCTACTTCAGCTATTAAGTGGTTTCACTCTTACCTCTTCGGTCGCCAGCAATGTGTTAAAGCTAACGATATCACATCGACGTGGTTACAACTCACTGCTGGTGTCCCTCAAGGCGGTGTTCTTTCCCCACTTCTTTTTTCTATTTTTATCAATAACATATCGAAAGTCATATCTTCTCCTTACCATCTGTATGCAGATGATTTGCAGTTGTATCGTCATTGCAGTTTAAATGATCTACCGGAGACTATTGCAGCTTTAAATAAAGACCTTACTGCCGTGCAATCTTGGGCCCAATCTTTTGGACTGCTGGTTAACCCTAAAAAATCTCAGGCCATTATCATTGGCAGTAACAAGTTAAGAGATAAAATTAATTGGGGTTCAACGCCTAAAATTTTATATCAGGTATTGAAATTGCTTATTGTGATAAAATCAAAAATTTAGGTCTAACTATTGATAACAACATGTCTGGACATCACATATTAATTGTGTTAGCAAACGCATGCATTTCTCTTTGCACTCTCTCAAGCGTCTCCAATATTATCTCCCTTTTAAGACCAAAATTATGCTTGCGCAATCTCTTCTTTTACCAATTTTGGACTACGCCGACGTTTGCTATTTAGATGTGACTGAGGAGCTATTAAACAAGCTGGAGCGTCTTCAAAATCTCGCCATACGCTTTATTTATGGTCTGCGAAAAATATGACCACGTTTCCGAATTTCGAGCTCAGCTTAATTGGCTCCCGATTCGCCTTCGTCGAGATATGCATATCCTCACACTTCTCTTTAAAATCCTTAATTATCGTGATTTCCCTCCTTACCTATGCTCCCGCTTTAACATCCTACCTCCTCCTTCACGCTCGAGGCGGTCTTGCGTCTTGCCGACGCTAGACATACCGAAGAGTAATACCAAATTCTTCCAGAAATCCTATTCAGTATATGCTGCATCCCTATGGAACCAACTTCCTAAATCTATCCAAAAATGTCCATCCTTAAATTCCTTTAAATCTCAATTAAAAAAATATCTACTCACAAATTTAAATGCACAAGATTGATTTTGGATGGTGGTTTTAATTTAATCAACTGCATATGTTTATAACTTTGTATATGTGTATGTATTTGAATATATATGTGTATTTATACGTGTAATTGTGTATGTATATTTATTGATTCGTATGTATACGTATTTGTATACATCTATATATGTATGTATGTGTGTATTTATAATTATACTTATTTCTTTAAATTGCACTTGATTCACCCGTTAGTTGCCACTCATCCACAACCACAGGTTGACTGGAAGAGATCTCTTGTAGAGATAAGTCCACCTTTGTGTACTAAATTTACTGTAATAATAACCCATGTATATTAGTGCAATAAAGAATAGCATTGTGATTACTGTACTTACAGCCATAGCTACCTCAGGTATTTGGAATGTGTAAATATTTAAGTTTTAGAACAAATTTAAAATATTTGCTTTATAATATAACGTACACAAATCTTATTCATTTTTATTTGTGACACAAGTAAGTTACATTAAAACGGTAGTAATTTACAAAACACCTAGATAAAACAACAAATTATGTATATTGCCAAAATTTTTAATTAATCAAAATGTTATTTAATCTATTAGTGTATATCACTGTCACAAAATATATATATATATATATATATATATATATATATATATATATATATATATATATATATATATATATATATATATATATATATATATATATATATATATATATATATATATATATATATATATATATATATATATATATAAATATATATATAGATATATATATATATATATATATATATATATATATATATATATATATATATATATATATATATATATATATATATATATATATATATATATATATATATATATATATATATATATACATAGATATATATATACATAGATATATATATATATATATATATATATATATATATATATATATATATATATATATATATATATATATATATATATATATATATATATATATATATATATATATATATATATATATATATATATATATATATATATATATATATATATATATATATATATATATATATATATATATATATAACAATAAACATAGTGTTTTTATATGATTCATCACATAAAACATGGACTTACGATATTCATTTTCCTAATAAGCTAAACCACAAAAAATATAGAAACTATATATCATCGTATTATCAAAGATCGTTTAGCGCACAGTCGTTAATCAGAAAAGCTATAAATTAGTAGTGTATATATCGGATGTTCTCGTAATAATGGAGCAAAAATAATTTCTTAATAATTACCGGCTTCGCTCAGAAACTTGGTTGAAGTTGAGACTTCAAAGAAATTAATGAGTGTTACGAACTCGCGACGTGAGGCAGCCGACTTGATCAGTTTGACGTGAGCCGGAACAAAGTTTCTAGGACCTTAAATAAATTTCCTGCTAATTGTAGATGACCCAAATAGCTTTATACTGAAAATACAGCTTTTTAGAAAGTTGTTCTTAATAAACATTATTCCTAAAACATATTTCATACAGTATTGGCATTATAATTAGCAAAATATCTTGTAAATACAGTATAGTAAGACTATGTTAAGAATGATTCGCTTTGCTTTCATAATGATTTCTACGATTACTCTCCGTTATTGAAATTAATAAGATTAGTGTCTAAACAAAGTGCTAAAATGACTTTAATATCTCTATGCATCTAACATAATATGCTCATCAAATTTCATAACAGCAAAACGGCCAGTGCTTGTTCGTGATTAAGGTAAATGCTATAGCTATTACGGGAATGCAGACACGCTCGGATAATTAGTTATCGATTCTGGACACGTGCACTACCTATTAAGCACTTCAATTGATTTATCCTATAACTTGCACACGGCTTAAATGTACACAATAGTTAATAAATTTTATTCTTAAGTTTTAGGATATATTTAAAATGTTTTCTTTGGAAATTACTATTCATTATTGTTAAAACGGATTGTAAATTAGCGGTCAAATTTGCACCTATTTGGTATGAATCTACCAAACTTATACGTTTGTTTTGTTTTATTTTTTGGACATATTTACAACTATTTTATCCTTTAAGTCCTTGCCTTTGCCAAATTTCATAATTAAAGGTCAACAGGAAGTATTTTTAATTTCAAATAAAACTTCTACGTAAAATAGCAAAAGTTACAAAAAGTTATTAATACAAAACAATATAAGGTTTTTTTAATAAAATTTGTACCTTTTTCAGTATTCTTCTTCTATTCCTGCTATCTAAAATTAAATGATAATTTCTAATTTAGTCTTATACGTATATTCTAATCTAGGATAAATTTTTAAATTGATTTAAATTAAAGGATTTTCTCAACACGTATTTCTGGGTTAGATTGAATAAGTAAACACACTCGTGAGATTTTCTCAGCTGAAACTAAGGCAAAACTCGCTGTTGGAGCTCAAACTGCTTACGAAGATGCATTTCCGCAAACTAAGAACAAGTGTGTATGAAGAAATAATAATGAGATTTCCACTAACTTCACATTAGTGGAAGATTTATCAGATTGAATTATTAATTAGATAACTAAATAGTAAAAGTAATTAATATATAGTTATATATGAATTAAGTTGTCGTTCAAAATGTCGCAACCAAATATATTCTTGAAGAATTATTTTATTTGGCTGATAATTTTAATAACTGTAACGTTAAATCAAGAAAATAATAAAAACATACGTATACAAAAATCACATTATTCATTTTACTAAACTTAGTGAATAGAAACACAATCATTTATAATATGCAATGTACTACGTCATTATTTAAAAATGGGCATTTAACATTAAACAAAATATGTTGTATATGTGGATAAATTGACATTAAACTATCTTATGTTTATACTAATTAATTCTAATGTTGAGAATAAAAAAAGTATAATAACAATATATATAAATAATACCCACCTTCTATATGCTGCTGAAATAAATAATGTTAGTAACAAACTAATTGCAATTTGCGGTGAACCTGCTTTTAATTTTATAATTACGTTGAAAATGTTTTGGTACATTATCGTTAATATAGGGTCGTTTGAAACAACGCTTTATATGAAATGTAATATTAGAACCAAATAATTACTAGATTCATGTATCAAATGTGGCGAAATATTTTCTAACCTATATATTTAAAAATAGCATCAAATTTTTGAAAAAAAACTTTAAAAAAGCCAGAGAAGAGAGAAACATTATTTGGTACATAAAAAGTGCATAATTTGTTTAGATGACAGATTGTACTGATATGGATAAAATACCGTCGTTTAAATGGAATCGCATTATCGTCGTATCAAATGTTGACATTCAATCATTATAATGTGAGTAATACAGATCTCTTACAGAGTTTAAGTGGTGCCGTGCCGTGTACCTAAGTGATGGTGGACAATAGTTTTGAAAAAGCTATGTGAACATTGCAAAATGCAACAAATTCATAGTAGGTAATATAAAACGTATATAAATATTTATATGTTATTGATGTCACTTAATTATACATAGTGTGAGCAAATGATAAATTATACTTAATACGCCAACAAATTATATAACTAAATATAATCATTGTATAAACCTCCTTATCATTCTCACCTTTACGAAATACCGTTCCTCCTCCTCCCCTTTTCAAAAATTTCAATTATTAATTGTATTTTGTACTGGACAACTTAAAATCTTAACAAAAAGCCAACCACATTTAATTAATTTCAAAGTGATAAAAATAAGTATTACAACTTAAAATTATTGAAAAACATTCCTCCCTTCATGTCCTTCTCCCTTCTTTATCGATGGATCCGTAAATAAATTTCAAAGTAGGTATACAAAACATCTTAGTGACGGCTTTCAAATCACGTCTCAGAAATTGAATTGAATTTGTTTCATAATACAATATATCGTTATAATAACGGAACAAATAACAAGAGCCTTTGAAACATATCTTTCTTAGAAGCTTCGTTTAGTGTTCCGAAATAATAATATGCTTTGATCATGTCAATGTCAAATTTAAAAGGTACCACAGATTATGACAAACACAAGATTTAGTAAAGTATTTTAAATACAAGACATAACATACTACGATACATTTCGAAAATTGAAAGGAATCTCATAATATAACATCAGTCATCGGTTAATTGACAAGTCACTAGGATGTCTACAATTAACTCTACTTACAGAATTAAAAATAAAAAAATAGCATTCATCACTCGAAAGAAAGAAAACTATGTATATGAAATAAAAAAATGTTGCATAGTGTAGACGTAGTTTCTTAATATTTACATAATGACAACATGCATTCCCACTGCCCCTGCAACTTTTTCTGCCAATTACGCTATGGGCAGAATAAAGCGTGAAGCTAAACATAAATATTCTTTATTGCATTAAAAAAATATGATAGACAGAAACAGAAATATCATTGGCAAAGGTGGACTTATCTCTTTAAGAGATTTCTTCCAGCCAACCTGTGAAAATGGGTGAAAGCAGAATGTACGAGAAGACAGTAAAATGCAATATAAGGTTTAAAAAATAATAATAACAAAAAATCAATACATAAGGCATAGAAAATATACATACATACACACACAGAAGTAAATAGACATATACTTATATAAATACAATCATATATATATATATCATATACACACATACATACATGCTCATAAAAACATATAATATAAACGAAACAGTTAAATTAAGATTTCAGATACTTTTAAGTTCACTAAGAAAGTGTTTTTTCAATAATGACTTAAATGAAACAATTGATTGACTCTCTTGAATGGCCTTGGGCAGTTTATTCCAAAGTAGTGGAGCCTGTACGGAAAAGGACTTTAGGAGAAATTTGGTATTACTCTTAGGAATGTCTAGCATTGGTAAAACACCAGACCTCCTCGAGCGTGTAGGAGAGGGAAGAATTTTAAAACGAGAACGTAGGTAAGGAGAGAAATTTTGAGGGAAAACATAATGTATCATAACTAATTTCTATTTTCGTTTCAGTGTTGTCCCTCGTAAAATATGGGCTTGTATTGCGTTAATTTATATTAATATTATAATTAATACTTTAACACAATGCGTTTCGCTTTATTAGCTAAACTAAACGCTTTCTAGGGATGGTAAAAATCCTTTTTTGTTTGACCAAAAGTGAAATTCTAGGTCAAATATTCGCCTCTCTTCATGTGTTCAAAATTAAAATGCTTCAACAAATAATATAATAAATATAATAAAAACAATAATCTGTACGTAGTTGGTGCTAGCCCATATAAAACCTAGCCACTATTTAATATTTGGTTATCAAAAGGATAAACTTAATTTTATTGCTAAATGTACAGTAAATATATCCTAAAATCTTTCCTGTATATATTGTACTTATAAAATAAATTAAAACAAGTATTCTTTTTAATTATTGATTTAATATTATAATGGATTCATCAATAATGGTAATGTATAAAATTAATGCCGTCACCAATATTAATACCATTTATTACATACATACTTCAGATAAGTAAACATTAATTGTCTACTATAAAAATGAATATTAATTATTAATAATTATATTATACATATCTGATAGACACTTTTCGTTGATATATTAATATTATTAAGATCAAGCATTTCGAACATGTAATTTAAAAATACAACAAATAAAGTTGTAAAAAAATAAAAATATCTTTAGTGAAAGAGATAATAATAAATCTGGTAGCAAGCATCATAAAATTAAAAAAAGTTATATAAAAAATATTATAATCGAAAATTGAATAAATGTCTGTAGTAAAAATATTTTCCGTAAAAAATCATTTTAGATTACTAAATAACATACAATATTTACAGAATATACAACATTATATCAATTATAGATAATTGACATATAACTTAAAGTTGACATTTTGCGTGTACATAACTGTACATAATAATGACTGCAAAGGTTGTGTGCTATACTTTTTGTATATATAATAAATATTTAACACTTGCCAAATTTAAATATGTTTAAAGCGCGTATCGTCATGTAGAGTACGAGCACAGGTTCATGGGTAAAGACAGTACTGTATAGCTTGAATCTCTATAGCTACTTCTCGCAAAATACCAAGATCTACAAAGAGAACCAACTTAGTGTTGAGTTCCCAATGTTTTGCTTAATTTCGAGATATGACGTGTTGAGTGGCGGAACTCAACGCTGAGCTTTTTTTTACCAAAGCGAAGTGAAAGCGCGTAACTATAGACACAATAGCTGACTCACTGTTAGTTAAAGCATATTTGACTATTAGGTTATTAAGTTTACATTCATATATTAAATCACATTACAAAGTAGTATTTTTTTTGTTTTTCTACAGAAAATTTATAATATTATTACAAAAAGCGAGCTCCACATTTTAATTGAATAAACCGAATACAATAGATTCAACATTATTATGTACTTAATGATTAGAATATCAATAACAATTCTTGAAGCAAGTTAATAAAATATATATGTAGAATTATATTTTCCTACAATAATATCCGCATGTCTTTTCTTATCTTAATTTAATTATGTTTATGTGAATAATATATTTTGATCAATTTCTAAGTAACAGATAGCTTTTAAAAATTTATATCAGAAATGAAAGTTATTTGAAATTTGTTCCCAATATTACCCTACAAATTCTTATGATCTAGATAATCATAATGAAGATACCATAGCTTACCTTATAAAATACATTAAAGCTGCAAAACTAGCGTAATAAATTTACACTAAACTAGGTTTTTCTGGTTAGTTGACTTCAGTGTCCAATTAGTTTTCTATAAAACCACTTTATAGATTTTATAAACTATATTCACTTTTGATAAATCAATTATTATATACTATATTTAAAATTATGACATAATATATTTGAAAAGCTAAAATGAGATTTATTTTACGTATATCGGTATAGATGGTTATCTTTTATAGACGCAGAAACAAAAAAATTATCTATAATTGAAATGTATCACCTTCAATCGCGTCAATTCACGTAGAAAACTACATCAGCAATAAGACAACGTTTGTAAATTCTTTATATATTGGTATGCGCGATTAAAGTTGAACAAAAAAGTAAGATATGTTTCATGTTCTTACGTAAATAGTAATAACAAAAGCGTCGGGGCCAGTTTCACAAGTTACGGACATTGTTTCATATACTAGTTAGCTGATAATTAATGGTGTCTGTCAAATAAAAGATGCTATATTTTTAATCTATTTCATCATCTATCTCTCTGTTTAATTATCTGGTAGGCATATATTTACTACATATTTAACAATCAACGAAATGGCAACAGTGCAAAATTGCGATTTTTGCTTTTGGTTACTACAACATAAGTTATAAAACAAAATAGTCATTTTGACAATAGTTTATATAACTTAATAAATACAATGTTTTTTATTAAAAATATTCCAAGTCACGTTTTTTGGTATTTTCTTAAGTCTAATTTTATAAATGAAGGACGAAAATAGCTATATTTGCACTTTTGCATATGGACATTTTTCTTTCATTTAAAGGGTAGGCAGAGTGAACTGCAGGAACCATACGAACCTAGTGTTAAAACACGCCGTTGCATAGTTCCTGCTTTCTCCGTCCCCGCTTTCCGCCTTTTTCGAAGCATTGCGTGTTGAGTGACGGAACTCATTGCCGTGATATGCCTAGTTTCCAGATTTATATTTGCACTTTTTGAATTAAAAAAATAAAATGTCACTTATTTTAACAACAAGTCTAACATAAAGTATATATCACAGACGCAAACCTTATGTTTTTTTTAAGCTTTCTTTTTTCTTTTTTTTTTGTTTTTACGGAAAGAAAAATGCAAAAGGAAAAAAAGAACTTAACGTTAAACTTCTCTCTAGAAGACTAGTCTATTGGCTGCCCAAAATATATATATATATATATATATATATATATATATATATATATATATATATATATATATATATATATATATATATATATATATATATATATATATATATATATATATATATATATATATATATATATATATATATATATATATATATATATATATATATATATATATATATATATATATATATATATATATATATATATATATATATATATACTTAGTCTGGCCATAAATACTGTTACTATTCAAAAAAAGAAAATATTACGTTTGAATTTGGAATCTGTCATTTTTATATGATTGCTTGATGTGTTTTCTTATTTTCGCGCCATTATATTGTTAAATATTTTGTTATATTCAAATGGAGTGGGGTGATAAAGAGAACCGAATCGCTGTGATTGCCTTACATAAAGTAGGTATGGAGAAAAGTGCAATTTTTAAAACCCTCCACCCGCTTGGTATTAGTCAAATGTTTGTTTACCGGGCTATTGATAGGTACAATGATACCTCCTCTGTTTGTGACAGAAAAAGATCTGGCCGTCCACGTACCGTTCGTGTGAAAAAGGTGATTAAAGCAGTTAGGGAAAGAATTCGAAGAAATCCTGTCCGTAAGCAAAAGATTTTATGTCGGGAGATGAAGATAGCTCCTAGAACCATGTCGCGTATATTGAAAGATGACTTAGGACTTGCAGCCTATAAGAGACGTACTGGTCACTTCTTAACTGATAATTTAAAGAAGAATAGGGTGGTAAAATCCAAACAACTACTTAAGCGGTACGCAAAGGGAGGTCACAAAAAAATTTTGTTTACGGATGAGAAAATTTTTACAATTGAGCATATTAATAAACAAAATGACCGTATTTATGCTGGAAGCTCTAAAGAAGCTTCACAATTAGTAAACAGAGTACAACGTGGGCATTATCCCACTTCAGTGATGGTTTGGTGGGGTGTTAGCTATGAAGGGGTGACTGAGCCATATTTTTGTGAAAAAGGTATTAAAACGTCGGCACAAGTTTATCAAAATACCATTCTTGAGACGGTAGTTAAGTCTTTAACTAACACCATGTTCAATAACAAAGAATGGTGCTTTCAACAAGACTCGGCACCGGGTCATAGAGCTCGATCCACCCAATCTTGGTTGAAAACTAACGTTCCGGACTTTATCAGCACTGAAAACTGGCCGTCGTCAAGTCCTGACCTAAATCCATTGGATTATGATTTATGGTCAGTTTTAGAGAGTAAGGCTTGCTCTAAACGCCATGATAATTTGGAGTCCCTAAAACGATCCATTCGGTTGGCAGTGAAGAATTTTCCTCTAGAAAGAGTTCGTGCTGCTATTGATAACTGGCCTCAACGTTTAAAAGACTGTATTGCAGCCAATGGGGACCACTTCGAATAAACATTGTATATTTTTAATAGTTATATATTGATGTATTAAACTAACTCACTATGAAAGGAATAAATGTTACGTATAAAAAAAAATCGTGCTTTTCTTTATAACAATATTTATGGCAAGACTAAGTATATATATATATATAGTATATATATATATATATATACTTAGTCTTGCCATAAATATTGTTATAAAGTAAAGCACGATTTTTTTTTATACGTAACATTTATTCCTTTCATAGTGAGTTAGTTTAATACATCAATATATAACTATTAAAAATATACAATGTTTATTCGAAGTGGTCCCCATTGGCTGCAATACAGTCTTTTAAACGTTGAGGCCAGTTATCAATAGCAGCACGAACTCTTTCTAGAGGAAAATTCTTCACTGCCAACCGAATGGATCGTTTTAGGGACTCCAAATTATCATGGCGATTAGAGCAAGCCTTACTCTCTAAAACTGACCATAAATCATAATCCAATGGATTTAGGTCAGGACTTGACGACGGCCAGTTTTCAGTGCTGATAAAGTCCGGAACGTTAGTTTTCAACCAAGATTGGGTGGATCGAGCTCTATGACCCGGTGCCGAGTCTTGTTGAAAGCACCATTCTTTGTTATTGAACATGGTGTTAGTTAAAGACTTAACTACCGTCTCAAGAATGGTATTTTGATAAACTTGTGCCGACGTTTTAATACCTTTTTCACAAAAATATGGCTCAGTCACCCCTTCATAGCTAACACCCCACCAAACCATCACTGAAGTGGGATAATGCCCACGTTGTACTCTGTTTACTAATTGTGAAGCTTCTTTAGAGCTTCCAGCATAAATACGGTCATTTTGTTTATTAAAATACTGCTCAATTGTAAAAATTTTCTCATCCGTAAACAAAATTTTTTTGTGACCTCCCTTTGCGTACCGCTAAAGTAGTTGTTTGGATTTTACCACCCTATTCTTCTTTAAATTATCAGTTAAGAAGTGACCAGTACGTCTCTTATAGGCTGCAAGTCCTAAGTCATCTTTTAATATACGCGACATGGTTCTAGGAGCTATCTTCATCTCCCGAGATAAAATCTTTTGCTTATGGACAGGATTTCTTCGAATTCTTTCCCTAACTGCTTTAATCACCTTTTTCACACGAACGGTACGTGGACGGCCAGATCTTTTTCTGTCACAAACAGAGGAGGTATCATTGTACCTATCAATAGCCCGGTAAACAAACATTTGACTAATACCAAGCGGGTGGAGGGTTTTAAAAATTGCACTTTTCTCCATACCTACTTTATGTAAGGCAATCACAGCGATTCGGTTCTCTTTATCACCCCACTCCATTTTAATATAACAAAATATTTAACAATATAATGGCGCGCAAATAAGAAAACACATCAAGCAATCATATAAAAATGACAGATTCCAAATTCAAACGTAATATTTTCTTTTTTTGAATAGTAACAGTATTTATGGCCAGACTAAGTATATATATATATATATATATATATATATATATATATATATATATATATATATATATATATATATATATATATATATATATATATATATATATATATATATATATATATATATATATATATATATATATATATATATATATATATATATATATATATATATATATATGTTAAATAAGGTAAATTATAATTTAATATATTTACACAATGTGTATTTTATATGTCAAAGGTTAACTTTTATCAACCTAATTTATAGAGAGCACGTGGGATAAACCCGTACGGGATAGTACTTAATTCTATACCATTATCACCTATTATATTATTATTATTATGGTAAGCGATAGCGATACGAAAACACAATCTTTTCAATGTAGAATTGAAACATTAAATAATGTATGTACAAATTTGAGACTCGAAGCTTTTGACGATTTCTAAATTAATTTTGGTTGACCAAAAACGCTTTTGTGTTTTTTTTTCTTGATTTTTGTATAAATACCCGCTTTTAGGGTAAATATATAAAAAATATTTTGTTAGTTAAATTTAATAACTTCATTCTGGTAAATTTAACTTAAAAAATGAATAATATTATAGGAACAATGGTTACTCTAATGGTAGAAATAGATAATAATTACTATCGACCTACCCGGACTAGATTAGATGTAATATTATTAAAAAATAATAAAAATTGTTGAGAGGACCGTCGTGGCGCAGAGGCGCAACGTCTGCCTGTAACGCGACGGTTACTGGGTTCGATCCCCAGTCGGAGAAGATGGATTTTTTTATTTCCATTTTCTTCGCTCTGGCATCTAAGGCAAAGCGCGGCGTTGAGTTCCGCCACTCAACACGCAATGCCTCGAAAACGGCGGAAAGTGTGGACGGAGTAAGCAGGGACTAAGTAACGGAGTGTCTTAACACTAGATTCTTCCTCTGCCTACCCTGCCATGTGCGGGATAAAGCGTGAAGCTAAAAAAAAAATTGTTTACATAACATACTTATCCCTTATATTTAAACATATAAGTTATCATTTTGTATACAATGTTGTGTTTAAGCCTACTATATTCCAGCTTCCCACATCACCTTCACCACATTATTGAAAAAGGATGCTAGATCTTCACATATTTCAATAAATTAAATAATTTCAATAAGCAAAATTAATCTAATTGGTTGCATCCGGTGATAAATTTTTTAGATTTCTTATTACATACTTTCTGTATATTAATGACATGAAGTGTTGTCACGTTATTCTTTATAATTTTCTTTGAACATCTTCTATTTTTATATTGCATTTTCAATAATATATTATGTTATATAAACTATACTATATAACAATCTCATGCAAATTGTGGAAAATACAAACAATTAGAATTGGCATTATTTAGAATTGGCTCTTATACGTATGTACGTATGTATTTTTCAAGAATTAAGATCTATTACACTTACATGAAATTACAATTGTGTACCAAAAAACACATCCTAACAATTGATTAAAGTTAAGATAGTTATTCTATTCGCCTGGTAATCAAATAACAATATTTTTTATTCTGCTACTAATTATTCTTTTTTCCTTTTTGATCTAAGTTAATTTTATAATTTTTTTACAATAAATTTAATTATTTCAGTCATAAGTCAATGTTAAGTTTTGGAACAGCTAACGTGTAATGTTTACGAGATCATCCTTGCCCTTTCAAAAATTGTTCAACGTGATAAGCCTTAATTACCTGTGGATATGTAATAAGTTGCACAGATGCAGTCTGCGTGTAATAATTTGAATTTCTTTATAATTCAAAATGTTATATTCAAGATATATGAAATAAAATAACGGGATAAATTTTCGTAAAGCCGTTACGTTGTAAGTATTACTACAAGCACCCATGCTTCACTTGATCAGAGGCTTTTACCATATCCAAACGAATAATCTGGCACTCTTCTTTGCTTTCGACAACCCCACCATTTTAACGCCTTTTTAAAATTATGAGGGTATTAAATATCTAGCCAAGTCTGCTGAATAATTTCCATCACTGACTACCAGACTCTCCTACCTACTAAATTTGTTCTTTAATTGTTGCCGAAATGAGTGCATTTATTTATAAAACCAAGTGACATCGCAGCAGAGGAAGTGATTTTATGGCATCAATTAAATATTAATAAGGGCTTCATCAAATAGAAGCGTTTGAAAAATTAGTTTAGTATCCAATTATAAAACTTCACTTCACTTCAAAAAGTTTTTATAATTGTATAAAAACTTTTTAAATGTATATTTATAAAAAAATATGATGGCCGTCATGACGCAGAGGCGTAAGGCGTGATACCCACTTGGGGAAAATGGATTTTTCTATTTCCATTTTCTTCGCTCTGGAAACTAGGCAAAGCGCGACGTTGAGTTCCGCCACTCAACACGCAATGCCTTGAAAAAAGACGGAAAGTGGGGACGTAGAAAGCTGGAACTAAGCAACGGGGTGTCTTAACATTAGATTCATTTGGTTCCTGCAGTTCCCTCTGCCTACCGTGCAATATGCGGGTTAAAGCGTGAAGCTAAAAAAATATTATGTTATAAACGACAACTTATTATAATATTAATTCGATGTTATCCAAGCTTACAGTAAAGTCACTAAGAAATTAATACAAATGAGGAAGTTCGCGTGACTATATATTATTACTTAGTGATAGTCACGGCAAACAAGAAGTTAGCGCGGCTTTAAATAAATCTCATAGTATTTCGATAAGGGTCGATAGCAAAAGATATAAATTGCGCGCGCTGATGTATTCTATCCACTTCACATTTCAAATTTAAACTTTCACACATATCTTGTTAATTGTGTGAATTAAAATTTAAAAATGTTTTTCATACTGGCAGTGATACTTGTTATATCTTTAATATTACTCCAAGATTTTGTCAAGAAACGCAGTTACAGATGGAAGAAGCTTTCAGAATTTCCTGGTGACACACCGTTGCCATTAGTTGGTAATGGCCTCGACCTTGGATTTGATGCAGATGGTATTTAAATTATTTTATTTTTCTCTAATTTTCCATTAACTTATGTTCAATAAATTTTAATTATCAATGAATTTATTCATTGATAATATTTTAAAATTCTTTATGCACTTATAATTATTGCAAGAGAGCGCAATGGCGCAATGGCACAGTGTCTAACTGTAACTGTATCGTATAACGGTTGTGGGTTCTTCACTCCGCTATTCAATATCCAATGTCCAACCAGTTCTAAAACTACTTGGACAGAAATTAAGGAATGAAGTGTCTTAATAATACACAAAATTTCTTTTGACTACTATGTGAGAGTTTTTATTTTTTATAATTTATTTTAATTTATTTAATCTGTGTCAGTTACTGTAATTGTTAACAATAGTATACACGGATTAAAATAATTCAAATGTATTATAAAAAAATATGTATTAGTAAATTCATAATTCAATTAAATTAAATTAAATTTAAAATATATAAAATGTAAAATATCTACAATAATCAATATAAATTTATAAATATTTTAATAATAAATTTGAAATTTTAATAAGTTCTTGTAAACAAATGATTATAATATATAAAAAAATATAAAATGCTTTTAAAGTGCTAATTTGATATAAAATGTTCACTTCACTAGCAGTTAATTAATATCATAATTTTACTGTTAAAAGTCGATTGCTCAATTTCGTATTTTATTGAAAATATCACAACTATTTAATAAAAAATATTTATTTAAAATATAACTAGTAAAGTAATATATTTAATACATTTGTTCACGTTAAGTACGCAAATTTATCGTGAATTACATAAAAATTATTTGGTAAAACTATATTTATAAATTTCTATAAAGTATAAGATAGCTGTACTATGCAAAATAAAAATTCTGTGGTCAATTGATATTGATATGAACTCTTATATTCTACGATTATATGATCTAGATTGAAAATATGAAATTAAATTAAGTAATAAACAAATAATATTAGTTTTCATCAACATCAATTAAGTATAATATAATTTTAATTTTATTTCATATTTAATTTAAATTAAATAATTAAGCCGTACTTAAATATTCTTTTGTAGAAGCGTCTTTTAAGTTAATGAAAATGTGGGAAAAATTCGGCAAACAGAATTTCCGTCTATCTCTTGGATCTGAAGATTGGCTCATGCTTTGTGACCCTGAAGATATTAAGGTACATTGATATTTAAAAATAATAAAATGTTTTTAATTAACTTTCTTATGATGCTGCAATGTAGTTACAGAGTCCAGCGTTAAGAGATTATTTCCCACTCAGGTAGAATAAATATGAAGTTGGTTGGTAAGACATTGGTAAGACAAAGCGCGACGTTTAATTCTGTCACTCAGCACACATTGTCTCATAACTACAAGAAGAGTGGGAAACAAATTTTCTTCACGCTAGTTTCCCTTTGTCTGTCCTGCTTTATAAGGGATACAGGTTAAACTATTTTTTTATTATTTTTTTTTTTATTTTATTTAATAATCTCAGGCTTCATTAAAAATTATTATAAAAAATATTATGATATGAATATTATAAATTATAAATATCCTTTTTCTTTTAGATCCTTCTAAATGACAATTTTGAACTTTCAAAACCTCTGGAAAGAAACGCAGCAATGACTCCATTCTTTGGCTACTCTGTATCTACCTCTGAAGGTAAATTACTTGTTTTTCCTAGATGCTAAAATTTTATGGCATATAATGTACTTATTATTATTATTATTATATACATACAGTTAAATAATATATAAATAAAATTCAATAATAAAGGTATAAAGTTAAATTAATTAAGGAAATAAAATTTTAATGGTTTATAATTCTATACAATTCTGTATACTCATAGTTAAAATTCTATAAATAATTTGATTTACTATATAAATAAAAATATGCAAACTTCTAATAAAATAAAGCCGCTTGTTAATAATCTAGAAACATAATTGTAAGCGTTATAACAATATGCAAAATGCGGTCAGTGGTCGTCAGTGGCAGACAAACAAAGCTCGCGTTATCGTATTATGTTGCGGTGCGCCACCGACACGTATTCGAAAATATGCCACTTCACTAGCAATTACCTGTATACCACATAGTAATCTCATCAGCAACAAATCTTCAAATTTCACGTGAATAAACTAATGCATCTGATAGATTTGACAGGTGATTGTCTATACGTTGATAATTTTCGCAAAGCTATATTATTAATCAAGATAAAAATGTGCTATATGCTTATCTAGGCTATAAATTATAGTACAACTTAACTTCATGTAAATCCGCTTAGCCAAGAAATAAACGTCAAAATTGATTGATGATAAATAGCAATGACATAATTAACAGATTATTCATAATAAATTTGTATAGTTCTAAATATGCTTGAATATCAGCTAAATTATGATTTTTTTATAATATTCAGGTTTTCGTAATATTTTTTACACAAACTCAATTAAAGTCTATTTCATTTTTTATTAAGTTAAAGAAGTAATTCATAAGTACAAGTACATACGTAACACATATAAATTTATAGGAGAAAGATGGAAATCAATTAGAAAGCTGATGACACCAAGTTTCCACTTCAAAGCTTTGGACCGAGCTTCTGACGACTTCAGTAAACATATTCATTCACTGTTTGAGATCATTGATTCTTATGAAGGCAAGAAACCCGTCAATATATACACTTACTTGAAGCCGTACATGCTTGACATGTTAAGCAGTAAGTTTCGACATATAAACCTAATGTTGTGAATATTGTAAAATTTTTTAATGGCACATTTGTTCTAAATATCAATATAATTTCAGCTAATCTATTTGGAGTCGAAACCAACTACCTTAAGAACCGTGAACATCCATACTTAAAATCTAGCAAAAAGTAAGTGAAATTTTGTGAATATATCCTTAATTATTACTTTACAATAATATGGTACATATCATTAAATAATTTCTCGTTTTTTTTACAGAATTATTAAGATTGTAACATACAATTTCTTCTCTTACTGGAGAAATAATAGCTATTTAGTTAGATTTACTCCATTACACGGCGAAATGCAACAAATCATTAAAGATATCAGACAAAATAGTACAGATGTGAGTTACTATTATTTTGATATAGTAATGTTTCAAAATGCTATGTATCCTTTGTTTTGGTATTTTTTGCATATATTTAAATATTACAGATTATTGAATCTAGAAGAAAAATATTGAACAAAATGATAGAAGAAACCAAGAGCAACAACAAGAACATCGACTTGAACTATGACACATTCATTGAGGACAAACTTGCTGGTGGATGTTTATTGGACAGACTTATATTAAGCAAGTCTCCAAACGGTGACCCCATGAAGGATGAAATCATAAATGAGGAAATAACATTGACCTTATTCACTGTAAATATATTTTTATTCTTAAATAACTACTATTCACTTTTGATATACCTTATTTTAAAATATAACCTGCTGATTTTTTTATTAATATTCTTCAATAATATACTTAAATTAAATATGTTCTACCTATCTCAATATAGGGACATTTAACTACATCAATGACGATGTGCAACGCTATGTTCCTGATGTCAAGGTATCCAGAAGTACAACAAAAAGTTCTAGACGAACAGAAGGCCATATTTGGTAAAGATTTATACAGACAAGCAACTACACAAGATTTAAACGAAATGAAATACCTTGAAGCATTAATTAAAGAGACTATTAGATTTATTCCTACAATTCCCAGAATTGGAAGACAACTACAAAAAGACTTGAAATTGTCTGGTTAGTATTACAACACTATATAAAAAGAATTCATTAAATTTGTGGTATTTTTCGTCACATTTAATTATATTATTATGTTTTAGATGGTCGAGTTGCTCCTGCTGGCACTTCTGTTATTGTTTTCTTCAATGCTGCAGCCCAAAATCCTAAAACTTATAAAGAACCAGAAAAGTTCATGCCTGAACGATTCTTTGAGCCAATGCATCCATTTGGATTTGTGCCTTTCAGTGCTGGACCAAGAAACTGCGTAGGTGAGTTCTACACATGTAAATTTTTACATGTAGGTAATCAGTTTTTAAAATTATTTTTAAATATTTTATACTTGCTATATTTTTTACTATTAGACCATCATAAAAAAACTTTATTGTATTATTTCTATTTTAATATTTAACTTGAATTATTTTTATATATATTCTATCATATGGGAATTACATATTAATGTCATGAATATAAATCCCTTTTTAGCTTTCCGTTATGCGTGGATTGTTCTGAAGGCGACTTTGTCAAATATGGTGCGAAGATATGAAATACTTCCTGGACCTGATCCTGACTTTAGATTCCGTCTGATTACTGAATCTCCCACAGGATTGCATCTACACTACAAAAAGAGAGATATTTGTGTATAAATATAATACAAGTAACAAATTTTTTTTTGTTTACACTATTTTAGGAGGTAACGGTAAAAAAAATATAGTTACAATATATAATATTATCGTTTGAAATTACTCTAAAATATTATTACTTACATTTTTTTATTACCTGTTACGCATTCTATTGCATCTCATCTATTCATAATTGTTTTAATTTCATATTTTATAGAAACTGGAACTTTTCAATGCTTTTTTGAGAATACTGTATTATAATGTTATTTTTATTGAACTTTTAGATTTGATGGCAAGTGGCTTAAAGGCGGTTAGTAAATTGATTTCATAACTTTTGTTCTATTAGTGAAAACAAACAGATGTGATTAAAAATGTGGCTCTAGTTATTGTATTATATAATTTACTGTGTAGTTATTAAAACCAATCTTAAGTTTATTGAAAATAACTAAACAGGTATATGTATTTCGATTGTCGATGTGTTAACCTTGCCCGCTTCTCATTCAATTGGGTATAATCGATACATCATGTGCTGTTTTATTTATATAGTTATTATTTCAATTATAATTTTATTCCTATATTATTTACATAAAGTTTTATTTATTTTAATTTTAATATACTTTAAACGTTTCGATTCTTTTACAAGGACTAAACAATACATATTGTATGTTAAATATGTATATTATAAAAGCTTATATTACAAAGGGTTTTTTGTAATGTGTATATAGTCCTTAATGTGAAAGTGTTTAAATATTGTAGAGAAATAAGTCGGATGCAATTTTGTAAATATTTGTGATAGCCACAAACGATGTTCATGTAAGGTTGACTCCAACTGTACAATCTATTGCTTACACAAATTTATTTTTTATTAAAACTGCTGTATTCATTTACATTTTATTCACCATCAAAACATTGTACATTTATTTGGTTTTATAAATAAATATTACTTTAAAAATAAATATCGAATTTTAGTTATTCTTTTGTCTCAAGCCTTGTCATATGAATCACGATAAACACATAATAATCGCTTTCATTATAACAGATTACAAATTTTACGAAGAAATTAGTGCCAAAACTTATTAAAAAACTTAGTCAATATCTATACTATTATATTTCAAATTTTTGTGAAATAAATAAATAACAAAAATTTGTAAAGTAAGCAACAATAGTGGCATTAAATTTACCAGGAATTTTAATATTTTGAAACGATATACAAAGAAAGGATATTATATAAGTCCAAATATACAGCAACGCCACCCAAAAGACTACTAATCCTAATAACATAGCGAGGGCACAATTTCGTAATTCCCAGTTTATTCCGCAGGTTCTAACAGCACCGGGTCAGTATTTAAAGGCCCAATTTCTTTTGTGTAATTACTGTGTAAAGGCAAAGGTTCATATACGTAGAACTGCGAGATAGCTAAACGGCAGGTAGAACTACGGGATCCGAATTTAAGTGATCTTATTTGGCACTAGTTACGCGACAGAGGCGCTACATGTTCTCGCTGAGCGTGTTGCGAATCAGTAATGTTCATTCATACCAAATGTAATTAATACAACAGTCTATTTATGTTACCTTTAATTTGATTAGTTTTTTTACAAAGATATTTTTGTACGTATACCTAAATAGCATGTGCCAAAAAGCAATGGTTTTACTAATTAGATCAAGAGCTACTTTTGAACGCTGATAACTATTTATTGGGCTTTTTAACATATAGAAAGGAAGAGGATTTTCTATACTTGTTAAATATAAAATCTCAGTCTTTTAAGTTAGAAAGAAATTAAGAGTCGTGCATAACTTAATGTGTCCTTCCATAAATTACAAGTGCGCGAAGTAACTTATGATTGCATGTATATAGTCATACATAAAAACAATTAATGTTGCCTATTCATTCTATTGTAGCCTATTCATTTAATTTCTTTTTTAAATTTAACTGTTTTCACTTTTATAATATCAGTATTGCTTTATAATAATAGTATAAATTAGACTAAGTGCTACAGTATATTACCACAGCCGAACATACATAAATTATAAAAGATCCTAATTTTGAGCCAATTTCATTAATATAATAATATAAAATTGTTATCTTTAAAGTTGGAAAGTGAAATATTGTCGATATGATAATATTATAACGAAATTGCTTTTAATTTGTAGAACGGATACTTTTATTTTTTTAGGTTGCCGAATAAACAAAAAGATACGAAATCTTTCTCATTAGATCGGGAACAGAACCACAATTTCAACATCAAATAATTACAAATCTGTAAATAAAGTCAATGAAATAAAAACAAGGATTCAGGCTATTTGAAGCTGCGAGAATTTCACGTCAATTTTTTTTCTTCAATTAATTTAAATGAGAATTTCAATAAAATTAATAACGCCTCAATAAATATAATATTTTTGTTGAATGACCTTCTGAAATGTTATGAAAATAACAAACTCTAAATGTTTTAGGAGCAGTTTTTTATTAAATTAAAGTTTTTTATCAGCGGTCAATATTTTGTAATAATAAATAAAAAAATGATTTCTATAGTAAAACAACTCATAAACGTATTCGAGCTTATACTGCTAGCTCAGTTTGTAAATTACGCCATTACAAAAGCGTCGTCATTATAATAAAAATAGAAGAATTTATATACATTGAACTTAGTTATACTGCGCCTGCCTAATGTATTTTTACATAATTGCCTGTACAAAAATATTCATTTGTTATAAACAAAACTCATTTCGTTTAAAACATTTGAAAAAGCGTAATGAATTACTAATTCATACGCACACACAATACAGTGCTTACCTAGTATACAATTTTCATGTCTGGTTTATGGAGGGAGCTCACTGGTTTTTCATATGCTAAAATTTTATAAATTGTTGATTATAACATTTTTTTTATTTATATGTTTATTGTATTTAATCAAAAAGTAACATGCTTACTGATTGTTGGGCCAACTAAGTTCATTAATTTCGACTTTAAACTAAAAAAATCCTTTTTTTTCTTGTAGAAAAAATGTATGTGTATAATTTGAGTACAGATTAATTATTTTTTCCTGTTTATATATTTTTTCTTGTTCTTAATTCAATTGAATGGGTTTAAATGTTAAAGATTTAAACATGGACATGTGATGTTACATCTAGTATATTCTTAAATCCCTTGTATATGTTATCTAGCACTTGCACGATCATTCCCCTTCTTTTTATCATGTTATGACATATTTTTAGTGTATTAATGAGTTTTTATGTGCACGCCTATGTTTGACAGCCCGTAAATCTAACAGGAAATTTCATGACAATTTTTTTCAGACGTTTCCAATCTCCTATTAATTTCCATATGCATTATGTTTTTATGTTAATATAATTAAATTATTTATAAAAAATCATGTCAATATCACTTCACATCACGTCCTACTTCGAGTACGATTAAAATATGATTGATTGACTAGAATGTTTAAATCTTACTAAACTACGTTTAATATCTGCTCTACTTTAGAGTATCAGTGTTAAATAAAAGCTTATTTTCTTAGTAATAACAAAGTTACTATTTCATTTCTTTTTTTATGAGTCGTTGTAGCCTAATATTGTTTGTGTTGTAAACAAATAATGAATCATAGCAGTATGCCAGGCGCTTAACGGTTTAACCGCGGCGTCACGCAATGTACAACATAAAGTATGTTAATGCGACATTTCTATGTAGTTAACATATGTTTACGTACAAAAGTTCAAAACTATTTGTTGTACTTGAATGCTTTATCAGTAAAAGTTCCGACATAAATTCCGTTAACTTTAAGTTTAATTTAATTTATGATAATAATCGTAAACTATATAAAACATTAGTACACATATAACAATATTTGATTTTTTTGCAAATATATTCCATGTAAACGATAAACAGTTCTGTTTAAAATTATTTTGTATTAGTGGAAATATTTAACTGCGCACACTTAGAGAGGAGAGTTTTGACTTACAATTTTTATTTAGCAGTTCAATTAATAATTTATTGAACAAACTTTACACGTGCGCCATTTGTATTTAGTTGAAAAACATTTGCGTGTACTTTTACAAAAATCCTGTCTTTCCACAAAAAGATTTCTAACTTTATTTTACTTTACTAAAAAGTGTTGTGCTATTCAAAGAAAGCGCATGTGTGCAGCTGTCTAGTTAAAAGTAATTTTACTAACTGTAAAAATTGTATGTTAATAAGAACATATACATCTTTAACAACTTTATACAAAATGTTATATGTGTAAATACATATTACATTAGCACTACAAAAATCCTTATCATTTATCGAGATCATTAGTAGAACAAATAGTATTTCAAGGGTTTGTAGGTTTTGATTGGTAATTTTGAGTTAAAAATTTTGAAAGTTTTCGCTAGTACGATTCCTAACTAAAATTTCAAAATTTCAATAAATTTGATGACGTAAGTGGGTGAGTGTTCAGAACACAAATGAGTAATATATAAGCGAAGTCTATTTAAAATTAATATTTCTTCTTCTTTCCAAGAAATAATTTAATAAACAAAAACAAAAGTCGATGCATAGTAAAGTTAAAACAAGAAGTCAATGTTATTTCACCATAGCAAAGTTTGTGGGTAAACGATGTTATCGCAAAAGTTAAGCTATCGGACTCTTTCCATTTATTAAAGTTTCATCCAACTGGGCCATATGAGAGAACCGATTCCAATATAGGCTGTGAACTACTTTGCAGTGTGTGCTAACTAGTGACCCGCTTCAACACCGCGTGATTAACTTTTTGTTACAAAAACTAAAATCCAATCACATAAAACGAAAATGTAGGTACGTAGTACTTTCTGAGTAAGGAATGGTGGATTTAGTCTCAAATAATATGTATTATATACGTAGATATACATACACCTATGCTTGGATGACCTAAATCGAATTATATCTTCGTTCTTGTTCTTTTTTATGGTAAAGACAAACGAGCGTTCGCGTCACCTAACGATAAGTCTTTCGATGACACCCAGTTTCTTCGGGGCCAACTTAGCCTTGCTTTACAAATGATCGCGATACTGGCAGCCATTCGCTAAGTCCCAATATACTGATGACAAGCTTTAAAAAAGTGTTATCGAAAACTGGTGACGCAATAGATAGTTTTTTTTGTGGCTAACTCGCAAACTAGAGTCCTATGGGGTTGAATTGGCTTATTAGTGCAATCGCTTTGTCTTTTATTATTTAGAAAATTACATAATTATTCTAATGTGGGTACTTATCTCACTTTTAAATATAATTTTTAAACAATTTTTAAATAAGTATTATTATTTCTCAATGTTTTTGTTGCATTCCAATAAAATTTATAATAAAAGATCAGATATATTTTGCACATACATTTTAGTTAATATTATGGCTTATTAGTGATGAACAATTTTTATTAATAAATTTAAAAAAATCAATTGCATATATAACACTGCTGTTAAATAAAACGGTAAAGCTTTTTTCGTGTCAAAATTATAATGTATTGTTATTTTTTATGCCATACTATTATTTTCCATTCTTACAAAACAAATTAGTTTATGATTAATATATATATATATATATATATATATATATATATATATATATATATATATATATATATATATATATATATATGTTTTCAAACATATACAAAATTAGTTTATGATTAATATATATATATATATATATATATATATATATATATATATATATATATATATATATATATATATATATATATATATATATATATATATATATATATATATATATATATATATATATATATATATATATATATATATATATATATATATATATATATATATATATATATATATATATATATATATATATATGTTTTCAAACATATACAAAAATAGTAACAATTATAATATATATATAAGTATATTTATATTAGTTATTAAGACTATATTGTGTTTGAAAGAACAACTTCTGTATTGTTGAAAATTTACTTTAGAAATCTATAAAAATAAGTGGCTATTATTGTGGTAGAGTGCTACAGGCATCCTAAAGTTTCTCGCTCATTATCCAAGCCCGACTCGCTACTATGTAGATGTTAAATTATTCTGCTTTTGTGTTATAAATAGTAGTAATTGTTCACATGTATGTGTATAAACTAACGTGCATAATATAGATAGTAAAGTTGTTGAATACTAAAAAGATAATAAGTATTGTTATTAAGTATATCTTATAAAGATATTTTAACTTTTATTTTGAAATTTTATAGCAGTACAACAAAAACACTAAGGAAAACAAAACTTGGTGTGTAAAAAATACACTTATCAGTGAGATTAGTACTAGTATTATAAAATTGACATTAAAATACTATTAAAATACTTTTGCCTGCATATAATAATATATAATGATATACATTTAAAAGAATGTAACGTCTTTTTTAAATAATAAAAAACAAAGCGATTACACTTTTTTCTCGGGAAACGTTGGAATAAAAGAAGGCAAAAGTCTGTTGCAGACAAGTATTTAATAAAACAAAACGCGGTTTCGGATAGAAGCGAGCACCGATTGCTCACATCGCTGCACGTAACGCCAATTCATTGCGCCTGTTGTTTCATGTTCAATTCGTCAGCGATAGAAAATTGAAAAAGCTTGATTGGCTCTAGTTGGAGTCGGAATAAATCCGTTGGCTATACTCGGATGATTTCAAAGGTACAGCGAAGCTTGTAAAATGAACGATTGCCACTCAAACGTTATGTTTTTGCCTATTTTCTTTTCCAAAGAACGATTTTTTTCGGCGAAATATATTAAAAAAAATATTATTATTATTGTTAATAGAGGATAGACAGACTTAGCAATGAAGAATTTATTGAAGTAAAACAAAAATTATAACAAAGCTTAGATGAAATCAGTAAAAAGCTTCTATAGTGGAAGCACATTAAAAACTCAGTAAATAGACTGATACTAATAATATCGGTGAACTGATCAATTCGCCGTAAAATATGTGCGGGCTGCGCAGGATTTACCGTGGTCAATTCCTTGAGGAAAGCTTGTGTCCAACAGTGGGCCTATAGAGATTGATAATATAAGTGAAGATGATTTTTTACACCAAATTTATGTATTTAGTTAAAATACGATTGTACTTTAACTCATCTAGTTCAATCTAGACCAATTCACTTCTAGTCAATCTAAAAACTATAATTATTGTAAAACGTAACCTAAAGGCCTATTTCTATTTAACCAAACCGATAAAAAAGTAAAAAATAAAAAGTAAAAAAATATATAATCACTCTCCATGATGTGTATATATAATTTTAGATACACACATACAAACACACGCACACATTATCGCACTCTATAATGTCCACACGAAATATAATTTGCAGAAATAACATAATATGTTGATAATTCCCACCACGTTTTAACAAATAGCACTATCAAATACTAGCCAATGCTTCACCGAAACCAAAACCGAAAGCAAACAATATATATAAAACTGTCCAGTGTCCTATTCTGCTGGTCTTCTTAATGAGGTTGCGTCGACAATATCACTATTAGCTAATATAGAGACACAATAACGTACAACTTAGTCATCTATGTACATGTAGTTAAATAAAATTAGGGTCTCGTGTATCGCGTTTCCTTTCTACACAAAGTCGTCCGCTGAGAAACTCAAACACGGTGCTCTACTAAATTAAGTTAGGAACTCTGAGCCATACCTTCCCATGTCACACTTGCCGCCCCCTCTGCCACACATAAACTTGCTCACCCTCGTAGAATCTTATAAACAGTTAATCTATGTAATAGTCCAAAAAGTTAAGTGAAATTTGTTTTATATAGAGTTATATGACTTTGAGTTGTTTACTTTTTCCCTTATTGCTATTTGCTTGCCTATATATTTTCCAAATATTTTCCCTCCAATTTTTCATATATACAGCTATCAATGTAGGCACACCAGCTAATTATTACACTTAAATAAGCTGTAATAGAAATCTAGAACAAAACTTAATATAAGCAAGCAATACATTCAAAACTAAAAAGCTTAAGAGATATTAGTAAATATATTATAATTTCTATATTTAACCACTTCAAATCTACTTCACTTCACCATTATAACGTTATATGTGAATATGCAAAGAAGAACCTGTAATCTATAATTCAATTTGTTAATTTAATTTAGTTAAAATAGTAATAGTATGAGCAACATGAAATTGACCACTAGTATTGAAGTTGAAAACTTAGCGAATTTTCATTTCAATTGACTGGGGAATCCAATTAATTATATTTTAAACTTTTACTTTGAAATCCGTCCCCTATCGTTGGAAAATAGTTAATTGGTAGTGCAAATAGGTCGTGACTACTTCAGAATAAATAAATACGTTCTAAATAATACTTCTTATTATTTATAAAATATATTAAAAAGTTTATTTTTCATATTTTTTTTACTTTTACGTTTTGCGTACTATATGCGATAGTAAGTTAAGCAAAGGGAATCGTGGGCACTTTAAGAACCTAGTGTCAAGACAGTCCGTTTTTTGCTTTTCGAGGTATTGCATATTGAGTGGCGGAACTTAATGCCGCGCTGGCCCAGTTGCGAAAGCGAAGAAAATGAAAGTGAAAAAAAACAATTCTCCTTGAGTGGTATTCAAATCCACAAACTGTCTCTTTGCGCCATGATGGTCTTTTTAATAACTGATTATTTTATATAAAACACAATTTAATAAATTAGGAAGTTAAAATTGTTGCATTATAATTACAGTCTAATTTATTCATTATTAAAAATCCAATCATCTCATATCCAAATCGACACATTGTCACACACACAGTCTTTTGCACTATGATATTCCATTTGTTTACTCTGAAATTTTAATAAAAATATGCAGATAAGTCATATAAATTACTCTAGGTATGTAGTCCATTATACAAATAAATAAATGAACAAATGGAAACATACTACCCCCACGTCTAGATTCATATTCGTCCCATTCATATCTCATAATAAAAATACGCTATAATATAGCAGCCGATAAAGAGACAATCACTGAAATAAAGTGAGCAGCTGCTGCAGAAATGCGTAATCATATTTTCATTCATTTCATACGAACAGATTATTGAAAAACAATACAATTTGTTTTTATTGTTACGTCGGCACAATAATATGTTTTTAAAACATTATTATATTTATATACCTTTTACCTATATTATATTTAGTATTATAAAAAAAATGTTCACCTCGGTTAACTTTCGAAATCACAGTATCGAAGATACTGAAGGAAGGTCACGTAAAATGCACGACGACTCTCCGAAGAGCTACATGCTTTTGTATCTGACTAAATACATTTTATAACAATGCAGAGCGAAAGAATAAAAAATTAGGAAATACTTCAAAAGGGCGCATTTGTTTCGGTAGAAATCACGCATCGCGTCGTGTCGCGTCGAATACTAAAATTTTATACTTGAAAAGTTTTTATATTAAAGGAGAATTACGAAACAAAATTATTTCATTTTGAAATATGTACGTTTACATTATTTATTATTTATATTATACTATGCAAATGGTAATACACGATTTATAACAAAGAAAAATAAATAGTATACAAATAGACCTTAAACATATTTTGAAAGTTAATTTTTGGTAAAAATAAAATAAATTAATTTTTATGAGTTAGTACGGTAAAAAATACTTATACGTGATATATTACTCTAGGCATGTAGTCCATTATACAAACAAATAAATGAACAAATGAAAAATGTGATAATATCAGTAAAGAAATATTCATGTTTTAATATTGCCTACAGTTACAAAAAATCTATAAAGTACAAATAAGCTGTATGTTGCCTGTCAATCATTGACTCATAGTATTCAATATTGACATAGTGCATGTACAAGGATATCAAGGTTGTATATTGTAAATATTTTACTGTGTTTCATTTACGCACATGTGTAATTTCTAATATTTTGTCTTTAAAAGTAATTTATAATATTTGGCAGTCAATGTCGCGATGAATGTCGATCTTTTCACGGATGAATTTAATTTACACGGGTGAATTGAATTTACGGGTAAATTTAATATAATTTCTAATTTCACAACATGGTACATAATAATTTAGTGAAATTAATAAGATAAATGTAGTTTAGTTTTTTAGTTAGGCAAAGCGCGACGTTAAGATCCGCCACTCAACACGCAATACCTCGAAAAAGGCGGAAAGTGGGGACGGAGAAAGCAGGGACTAAGCAACGGAGTGTTTTAACACTAGGTTCATATAGTTCCTGCAGTTCCCTCTGCCTACCCTGCAATATGCGTGATAAAGCGTGAAGCTGAAAAAATGTAATTTAGTTAGTAGGCATAGAAAAAAACAAGTACTTAAGTGTTTAAATAATATACAGTAAGTAAATGTAGTTTGTCTTTAATAAACAGGTATGTAAAGTAAATTTTAACAGAATCCAGTTTCAGGTGGCGATGGACAATGCAATTTTGAAATAAATCCTTTCGTCGCACGTCTGCACGTGCCCGCTTTCTTTTCAGCTGACGTCCCCTAATGTCCGTTTATTAAGTTGTAAGTGCAACTGTTCTCCCAGTTTAAAATAAAACTGCTCAACATTTATAAAAAATATATATTATTTTAAAAAATATATTATTTGAAATAATAATATAATATTATTATTATTTCAAAGATATAGAACATAAATGAATCACAAAATTGCAAACTAAATATTAGTTTAACTATATAACTAGGAAGTAAAAGTTACACTGATGACAACGTGGAGACGAAGTTGAGCAATCACTAGTTTCGTGTATTTGGTTTGTGTGTGTTTTGAAACCCAATATTGTTTTTTCTGTGGTATGCAAAGCATGTTTATTTGACGCGAACGATACTATATGAAGTTATGTTTACAGATTTGTACATTCCATTTTCTTTTATGTTTCTCAGCAGTCAAAAATTGAAAAAGCTTAATTGGCTTCGGTCAAAGCCGGACCAAATTAACTGGTTACAAATTCCACGTCCATTTCAAAGGCACGTTGAATTGACGCGTGAATGAACGATATCCATTCGATCGAAGTCAATTTGCTTGTTATATTCTAGTTACAGCGTTTCTATTTTCTAATATAATATCAAAGAACTAGTTTTATACTTTAAAATGTTATTTTTAGAAAACCTTAGTTTAAATATTACAAGCTTTTAATATATTTATAACACAAGTTTACAAACAAATATTTTAATGTGCTATTTACTATTATTTACTATGTTCTTTGAATTTACTTGTTTCATTGAGGACATTATGGCGCCTTAAAACAAGGTTCTCTCTATCTACTCTGACATGTAGGACTTTCAGCCATTTTTTTATCTGTATATACCATAAACATTAAATCAAATATTTAATTCAGTTAACTTACGAGTACCGTGTGTCATAAATTAATGATTTAGCATTAAATTTGTTTGCAGAAATAAATACAGTAATATCCGAGCATCCGCTACATCACTGCGTCTTACATTATAAAATATGCAGATAAGTTACGGGAATTGATTCAAAGCACAAAAGAGGCGAAAGCTGTCTATACTCTATAGGCAGAGGCGAGATTTCGACAGTAATTTCCCGTGAGGCTACACCTTTATCTCACAATACTGCAAATATTTTGAATTACACATACAAATAAATCTTCCGGTTGCAAGCGCTAAGTTTTCCCAGGGGCAGCTCTGAAAATCTTTTTTGTATTTCATATTTAAATATTTAATCATTTATTAAGTTTCAACATATATTCTTTGTATTGTAATTTTTTTTCCTATGCATATATGCAGTAATACCTTGAACTTTATTTATTTTATTTCTATATTGTGTTGCTTGAGACGCTCGTACAAATCCTCTTTGATAGAAGTGGTGTGCACTAACACAATCCCGATGCAGGTGGCGGCAGAATAGCGCAATTCGGGAACAAATCACGTCGTCTTGCTACATTTTGCGGTTTTCCTTTTCTCTGACAGTTGATTAATGCACTTGCGTTCAGTACAGAATACAAAACTAATAAACTATTTTACTCGTATTATTATTTATTTTAAGCTAAAGAACAACAGATACGGTGTCTATAAGAAATTTAAATAAATACATGTATATTTACTTTTAATTTAGTACGTAATGTGACAAAATATTACTAAAATCTAATTTTATTAGATATAGAATTATCTAAGAATTATCTTTCAAACAATCATAGAAACAAAACAAAATATAATATCTAGAAAATTATAGGGCACGTTCAATGTTTCAAGTTAGTTACGTGGACACACAATATTTTTACATCAATAATACATACTACCATATAAAATGTTACAAACTGTTTATATTGCTACAAAATCGCTCTTACTTTTAGGTTTAGAGAGTTTACATTATTATAAGTATCCCAGTAACCTATGCCAAAAAAATATTCCGAAACTATTACTTATTTTATTTGAATTGAATCCTGAAAAAAACTTAAAATTTTCTTTTATTTTAATATTTTTATAACTATTCCCTTGGCAGACTCTTAAGATGTACCTTACTCAGATACAAAAACGTTTTCTTTAGCGGTGAATAAGATTTATAATCTTCTTGGAGCTTTGTTCCCTAATTCTCCTTATAATTAAGCGAGTTACTAATTGATAATCTGTTTTAATTACTTCAATTCCTCCAGTTCAAACTTAGTATTCTTACTTTTTAAATTAAATATATATATATATATATATATATATATATATATATATATATATATATATATATATATATATATATATATATATATATATATATATATATATATATATATATATATATATATATATATATATATATATATATATATATATATATATATATATATATATATATATATATATATATATATATATATAAAGAAGTAGAAATATATATATATATATATATATATATATATATATATATATATATATATATATATATATATATATATATATATATATATATATATATATATATATATATATATATATATATACTTACTTCGATAAACAATGAAAATTGTTATATCATACGATAAAGCAGAGAAAGCTCCAAGTAGTTTGGCAAGTAACAATGGGACGAGGCACAGTACATCTGCTCCACAGTATTGCAGTAATACGGCAAACATTGACACTGTCCACCCCAAAAGTCTTTTGATTATTTTCTTATTGTTTTAACACAATAGTATATGAATATATGAGATATTGTATGTAAAGTATTATATGTAGATAAAATAAATTGATTATAATAATTATAAGATCATAGCTTGGTATTATGATGATGATGGTATTATGATATGATGATAACATCATTATTACAGTGGAAATTTTGGTTTCTTTTTATTAATTTTGAAGCTTATAATTAATTATATATAATTTTATCATATGCGATAGTAATACACTAATAGATTCAAAAAAAATGAAGCGTAAAAGTTTTTTCATACATCAGATTTAGTAAACTACTTATTAAATTCATATAAAATATTCTCAAAATATAATTTGAATGGATATCAAAATCTTCCCTTTAATTACCGACACAAGACTTTGCCAAAACTAGTAGGTAAAGCAAGCTAAAATTTAAAGCTTTCTGAGAGTTTCTACTATAACCGAAATAAACGAGATTTTACCTTTTATATACGAAGCTACAGAAATTAGAAATTCAAAAGTAATCTAGGAGTTACTAAAATCGATTCTCTTATACTCATCAAAATTCAAAAAACTGCTTATACCTGCAATGTTTCCTTTTTAAACGCTCTAAGGAATATCCAAATTACTATCGCGTCTGAAATGCTCTTACAACTAACTTAACTTCGCCTTTAAAAAATCTTCAAAAATTAATTGAAATAAAAACTTTAAAAATGTTCGGCAGTCATACTTACAATTTGAAAAAAGTTTTGTAAAATTGTAAGCGAACTAATGATAGAAGGAAAGTACGAGATAGACTTGACTCAAAGGGATCCTTCTTTTCAGAATGCACCGCACGCGCCCGAACGTCGGGAAATTGAAAATTTATATTTGAGCACACTTTATCTGACCGAACCTGGGACCCCTCCAGCAACGAATTCATCCATTCAAATAAAATACGTCGTAATTGCTTTAGAACTTTATATAACTTTAATAACATTCGTTGAATTTCCCGAAGGCATCTGTTTATTAATACATAATAATAAAGTTAATCTTGTTTTTATTCTCTTCTTGCCTATGCCACAAGACACGATTTATTTATCCGACTAAAATATGATGTAATAAAATTCTTCTTCTTCTTCTTCTTCTCTTTATTTATAGCGTTTCGAGCGTGCCAGTTGAGCACAATTCACTTCGCCAATGTCACGTTGAATGGAGAACACACTGTAATAAAATTATTAAAACATAATATACACTTCTGTCAATGCGACGTATAATATAATTTAAGAATGTATCCCATTTTTATATTTGACTTTTTTTACCGCTGGTGCTCGACAAGACAGTGCAAGTATTTAAATTTTACTTCAAGAGTAATTTCGCTTCGCGTTAACAGTTCCGTTTTGTTGTAACTTCCTACAGAACAATTTTGCATCTAGACGATGCCGGGAAAGTCTTATTGTAATAATTAACTATATTTTTTAAGATGTAGCAGCGAATGATTTACAATAAAAAAGATGAACGTTTGAAGGTGATAACAAATAAGTAATTTTATAGTGTTTAGACATCTTTTAAAAAGGAAATGCACCTTTGTTGTTATTTTAAACACACCTGTAACCATATGCTTAGAAATATCTGCTTCATAATTGTATAAAATATATATTTCAGAAAGCACATACATATTTTGTGGGACTGGTACAGAGATGCGATATATTTATAAAGTGTAACTTTACGACACACACCATTTCAATCTTGGTGAAATCAACATGAATTTACATACAAAAAGCGCTATCTTTTTAGCATAAATCGATTTACCTATTCTGTTTCAAAAAAAGATTTTTCTTTTTAAATTCAAAGCCAAGTTATTTGTAAACAAAGTAAAAATTGCTCTTGGGTATTACCAAATAAAAGTTACGCCCTTCTCTGAATATCGTTGCGTACAATATTGTTATTATTTATCAGTGTTTGAGGAACTTCAACGTCACTATATTTTCTATTCACTACTATTATTATATTTATATAGTATAAGAATGTACATGCACATCAACAAAATCTACTCAATTAATATTTCATTGACAATTGTTTAATTTTATCTTACAACTAAAGTGCAGACTAAAAGACTAAATAACTCAGAACTAAGCAAAGTTACTCCCTTATCCGTTAAAAATTTGATCAATATGGTTTCGGTTGACTGCGCTGACTGGCTGACAATATATATATATATATATATATATATATATATATATATATATATATATATATATATATATATATATATATATATATATATATATATATATATATATATATATATATATATATATATATATATATATATATATATATATATATATATATATATATATATATATATATATATATATATATATATATATATATATATATATATATATTATATATATATATATATATATATATATATATATATATATATATATATATATATATTACTATTTTTTTGAAATTTGCTATTCCTTTGCCCCTAGGTTGCCTGGCAGAGATTGCTACTGAACAATATATATGCTTATTTACTTTTTCATTATTGTACTTTTTTTTGTATTCTTTGGGTATGCAATAAAGGTTTGTTATTATTATTATAATGTTCTATATAAAACGAGTCAAAGAGTTAAAGTAACAGCTTTAAAATAACGTAAGCGACCCAAGATCAACCAAATCTATCTAAGCGACCGACTATACTCAGTTGCGTATACAATAATCTAGTTCTAGCCATATTTTAACTCATATGTAACAAAAATGGTGGGTATGATCCATATCCACCACAAAACAATTCGGGCACAAAAAATATCGGAAAGCTCCCTGAGGCACATCATAGTATACATTTTTTACGCTTTGTTTACAGATACACTACAAACAATACGTACACTTCAATGTATTAACAATACATACCTGTGTTTCAAAATTTGGAAAATATTGAAATAAAAAAAATGAAAATAAAATCTATTGTGTGTCAATGATTTTTTTTATTAAAGATGTCTATGATAAAACTAATAAGCCTTATCTTGGTTAAAGCTATAAAATTTATAATTTTATTTTTTTTTGTCTATATGAAAATGTAATATATATGAAAAATTACAATAAGCAAACTACAATTTCTGTAGTACTCGGTACTGGTAAAGCTAGATTTTAAGATTTACGAATTAATGTCATCCAAATGCTTTGTGACATAAATAACATAATATACCTGCCTGAACTGCCTCCAGTTCACAAATAGATGGTAAATAGAATAAAAACTGAGTGATTCCATTTTTTACGAAATGTTCACATCTCTCAAATAATTTGAATAATGAGGTCATTTTATACGAAGCGATGATTGCCTGCAATAATCATTTAAATAAGTACAGAGTACTGGTGCCAAATATACCTATTCCTATGTTTTTCAAATCAACCCTTAAATAATATTCAATTATTAAGTAATAATGACATTTTATTTTTTAAATAATATTCTACCACTTTACTATTTTATAATATTTCCTAATAAATTTGTAAATATTCGTATATTGTAATTATAAAAAAAATAAAACTTTGGTTTCAGTTAATTACACTAAAAATATATTTGTTTTCTCTCAAAAATATATTGTAATATCTACTAAAAATATACTAAAACGAAATACATTATCGTTAGATTTATCGTTAGATTAGACGTTAGATTGAAAAATAAAGACACAAAATGTATATTGTTTGTTTGGTATTCAACTTTTTTAAACACCATAAGTCAACTTTACGAATAAAACCCGTTCATATATCATCAAAATATGTTTTTCTAAATATTTATTGTCTTCATTTAAAAAACAAAAAAAGCAACGTTAATTTAAGTTCAAATTGTTCAAAAGTAATTAAAATTAAACAGTGTATTTCGAAATAGAATAATTACAATTATTTACAGTATCAAACGTGTGACGTGTAAACAGAAGAAGACAAATAATTACAGAGTTAAAGCTTTTGAAAGTTTCAAGCATCCTTTGCCGTAGATACAGCAGTTAGACACTTTAGCACTTAAACGCGTAGATTGCGAGACGTCATACTGATCTCGTTAACAACCCTTTTCCGGTTTCACCTCGTCAAACTAACTACGATTTCTACTGGAATAACAAGCTGTCATTTATATAGTATTTATAATTATTATACATAGTCGGAAGGCGATTTTAATAAAAATAATCTTATATATATATATATATATATATATATATATATATATATATATATATATATATATATATATATATATATATATATACATATATATATATATATATATATATATATATATATATATATATATATATATATATATATATATATATATATATATATATATATATATATATATATATATATATATATATATATATATATATACATATATATATATATATATATATATATATATATATATATATATATATATATATATATATATATATATATATATATATATATATATATATATATATATACTTAGTCTTGCCATAAATATTGTTATAAAGTAAAGCACGATTTTTTTTTTATACGTAACATTTATTCCTTTCATAGTGAGTTAGTTTAATACATCAATATATAACTATTAAAAATATACAATGTTTATTCGAAGTGGTCCCCATTGGCTGCAATACAGTCTTTTAAACGTTGAGGCCAGTTATCAATAGCAGCACGAACTCTTTCTAGAGGAAAATTCTTCACTGCCAACCGAATGGATCGTTTTAGGGACTCCAAATTATCATGGCGTTTAGAGCAAGCCTTACTCTCTAAAACTGACCATAAATCATAATCCAATGGATTTAGGTCAGGACTTGACGACAGCCAGTTTTCAGTGCTGATAAAGTCCGGAACGTTAGTTTTCAACCAAGATTGGGTGGATCGAGCTCTATGACCCGGTGCCGAGTCTTGTTGAAAGCACCATTCTTTGTTATTGAACATGGTGTTAGTTAAAGACTTAACTACCGTCTCAAGAATGGTATTTTGATAAACTTGTGCCGACGTTTTAATACCTTTTTCACAAAAATATGGCTCAGTCACCCCTTCATAGCTAACACCCCACCAAACCATCACTGAAGTGGGATAATGCCCACGTTGTACTCTGTTTACTAATTGCGAAGCTTCTTTAGAGCTTCCAGCATAAATACGGTCATTTTGTTTATTAAAATACTGCTCAATTGTAAAAATTTTCTCATCCGTAAACAAAATTTTTTTGTGACCTCCCTTTGCGTACCGTTTAAGTAGTTGTTTGGATTTTACCACCCTATTCTTCTTTAAATTATCAGTTAAGAAGTGACCAGTACGTCTCTTATAGGCTGCAAATCCTAAATCATCTTTTAATATACGCGACATTGTTCTAGGAGCTATCTTCATCTCCCGAGATAAAATCTTTTGCTTACGGACAGGATTTCTTCGAATTCTTTCCCTAACTGCTTTAATCACCTTTTTCACACGAACGGTACGTGGACGGCCAGATCTTTTTCTGTCACAAACAGAGGAGGTATCATTGTACCTATCAATAGCCCGGTAAACAAACATTTGACTAATACCAAGCGGGTGGAGGGTTTTAAAAATTGCACTTTTCTCCATACCTACTTTATGTAAGGCAATCACAGCGATTCGCTTCTCTTTATCACCCCACTCCATTTTAATATAACAAAATATTTAACAATATAATGGCGCGAAAATAAGAAAACACATCAAGCAATCATATAAAAATGACAGATTCCAAATTCAAACGTAATATTTTCTTTTTTTGAATAGTAACAGTATTTATGGCCAGACTAAGTATATATATATATATATATATATATATATATATATATATATATATATATATATATATATATATATATATATATATATATATATATATATATATATATATATATATATATATATATATATATATATATATATATATATATATATATATATATATATATATATATATATATATATATATATATATATATATATATATATATATATATATATATATATATATATATATATATATATATATATATATATATATATATATATATATATATATATATATATATATATATATATATATATATATATATATATATATATATATATACATATATATATATACATATATATATATATAATGTAATAGATAATGTTCTATAATAGATAATTAATTTTACATTCAACAACATGTGAACAAATTAACGTTAAACTTACGGGTTAAATTTTCAGTACAAACATGAAAATATGAAAATGATAGCTTTATTGTATTTTCCTGCTCAAGAGACGGTGCAAAGTAGATGTCCGACACTCAATTCACAATGCTTTCTCGATTTTGAGTGAAATATATAAACGCATATGTAACCTCCATTAAGGTAGAAATTACTTACAAAATCATTCCATATTTATGATTTTGCATAAGCATGTGCGGGGGTAGTACTTTAGTTGGCGTAGGCGAAATCGTAGGCGACGTAATGTATCCTACTACGCCCACGCCCATTTAAAAAAATTACACAACGTAATGATTAACTTTATAAACTTTTAAATATATATATTTTTTTTCAATTCATATATATATATATATATATATATATATATATATATATATATATATATATATATATATATATATATATATATATATATATATATATATATATATATATATATATATATATATATATATATATATATATATATATACTCTGTTATGATAAATTTAAAAACACAAATAAGTAATGTTACATCCGAACGGCATACGTTAATTAGAAGCGTTATTCGATAACCATTAATTACGGCATGTTGATTGAATGATTGGTCAGAATGCGAACCTGATTGAGACTCCCCGAACGTAAAATTAAATAACCGATGAAAACGTTTCACTGAAACGCTCAACATATACTCTAATTGCAAAGTATTGAATTAAATTATTCTTAACATTTATATAAAAAAATATATAGTGTGTAACTATAAATTGTATATTACATTTATAATTACATCTTATAATAATATTTAGTATACTATTTGTCATTTATATTACGACCGAGACCGATTACAGAGGACCGTCGTGGCGCAGAGGCGTAAGCGTCGCCTGTAAACGCGACGGTTTGTGGGTTCGATTCCCAGACGAGGAAAATGGATTTTTCTATTTCCATTTTCTTCGCTCTGAAAACTGGCCAAAGCGCGGCGTTGAGTTCCGCCACTCAACACACAATGCCTCGAAAAAGGCAGAAAGCGGGGACGAAGAAAGCAGGAAAGCAACGGAGTGTCTTAACACTAGGTTCGTGTGGTTCCTGCAGCCCTCTGCCCTGCCATGTGCGGGGTAATGCGTGAAGCTAAAAAAAATATATATATATTACGGTCAAATCCGATAGGGCTTACTAATTTCTATCGTCCTTGTCGATTAATAATGAAATCCTAATGAGCTTCTGTATTCCAGTAACATTTATTTATGCTTGCACATACATGGATTGTTATAATTAAATTAAATTAAATTAAATATTCACATTTTACTATAATAGCACGAATATTACGTATAGATGTTAAATATTACGTAGATATACTGTATAAATAATTTATAGTTTTATTGCGAAATGTTATGTTGTGAAATTTAGTTTTCAGCATTTTCACGTTATATGTATGTGTGAGTATCTTGTTTAGAAGTCCATACGTAACTGAAACATACATATAGGCACTACTGTTCCTTCTACATAACGTTTCAAATCTCATTATAGTCTGTCAGTCCTGACTTACCACAATCTATCTGGTAAGGTGAAAACTTTAAAAGATAGTACAACCGAGCCTCTAGGTACTTTAAGCGGCAAATCGCCAGAGCCAGGTCCGACCATGTCACGAAAATCGGTGAGAAACTTGTGGGCTGCCCGTCTTGAACACGTCAGTTCTGGGCGCTCTCTAAGGCAACACTTGGCAACTTCAGCCGGCCCTCGTTTCCGCCGTTACGCACAGAGAATGACATCCTCGGCCATACGGCCAAAGAGAAAGCCGACCTCCTGGGAACTCTCTTTGCCTCTAACTCGACTCTTGATGACCAAGGCAAGACACCGCCAAAAATCCCGAGATGTTATGTAATTAAGTTCAGTCAAAAGGCTGTTCGGCGAGCCGTCTCTTCTTTGGACATTCACAAGTCGAGTGGACCTGATGGCATTTCTCCTTTAGTGCTCCGTTCTTGCGCTCCTGAGTTGACACCGGTACTAACGTGTCTATTTTGGCTTTCCTATTCAATCGGCGTAGTCCCGAACTCGTGGAAGAGCGCTCTGATCCATCCGATCCCAAAGAAAGGTGACAGCTCGAATCTGGAAAACTATAGGCCTATCGCTATCACCTCCCTGCTCTCCAAAGTTATGGAGAGTATAATAAACAGCGAGCTACTGTCGACCTTAAAGGCCGGCAACGCTCTTGTAACACCTCTGCTGTTACACAGGGCCGTGGGCGTCGGTGATCACTTACCATCAGGTGACTCGACCGCTCGTTTGCCTTGTTCTTCCCATAAAAAAAAAAAAAAACATTAGTCTTAAATTTCAATTGGTGAAACTGGATTTTTTTTGGACAAAATATATAGTACAAAAATAACATCTTTAATTTTGTCTTTAGAAATATTTAGTTCACATTTCTATTTTATTTCAAATAAAACTAAAAAGAAATTGCTTTCGATACTATTGATTTTCTAAACAAACCGAAAACTTAATTACACAATCGTTGATTAATACGTTTGTAGAGCGATGGAAATAGAGTGATCAATGTGTGTACATTAGTCAACCATCAATCGTGAAGAAACTGTAACGCCAGTGCAGGCAGGCGATTTGTTCTTGAATTACATTGCACCTACGACACCTGAAACTTATTTCCTTTTTAACCATGAAAAAGGATTTTTTGAAAGAATTTATATGGTACTTTAGCTGTTTTTTGTGAAATGCTCAACGCATCACATTGAGTGGTAAATCACAATGCTGCTAATATTTTTTATGTTGTCACATTTAGGACTGTACCACTCATTTTGTATTTTTATATAAAAAAACCTACCGATATAAGTTTGGTTCTTTTCTGAGAGATACCTATATTATTTTGTGTTTTTTCCTTACTATAGTTTATTTTCAAATTTCATAAATCTGTAAGTGTAGACAATGGAAAATATGCCCTGTAAGTATTGATTACGTAAGGATTTTCATATATATATATATATATATATATATATATATATATATATATATATATATATATATATATATATATATATATATATATATATATATATATATATATATATATATATATATATATATATATATATATATATATATATATATATATATATATATATATATATATATATATATATATATATATATATATATATATATATATATATATATATATATATATATATATATATATATATATATATATGTATATATATATATATATATATATATATATATATATATATATATATATATATATATATATATATATATATATATATATATATATATATATATTATTTTCACGTTGACAACTCAACGTGTTTTAAGAGACAGACCAGCAAGAGTGATATGCGTTGATGTGTATTAAAGAAATTAAAAAGGCTACATACACAATTTAGACAATATTTTAAATTTGTTTAACTTTTATTTCTGTAACAAATTTTCTTCGAGACAGCCGCTCGGTTCAGTCAAACAAAGTTCACTCTAATATAAAACTCCAATTTCGACGTTCTCGACACGTGCGGCGCCATCGAATAAACACGCCCTTTGATCTGACCTTTCTTCATTGTGGGTTATAGTTTCATTATCGTGCATTCCATTTTAAATTGTCATATTTAGTTTGAATATTAGAATAGTCGTAAAATATATACTGTAACATATATAGAGAGCTATATAAACATTATTGTATAAATTTACTCATTTATATTTATAACCACGGAGGCTTATAAGACATTTAAAAAAAGATATAAACAATACCTAACTATAAATACAAGTCCTCTTCAAAGATATATATATACAGTTTAGACCATAAGAATCTGTGACGCAGTTTCTGTGTCATGTACCTACCTGTCAATCAAAATAGCAGAATTAAAATAGAACATATGAAAAATATCAAGTATTTTCAATCGCTTCTTGCATTGTAACAACAACGTAATGAATGACAATAACATTCACATATATCATGAATAATTCTCAAGCATGGTTACCTGAAAATTCAATCTCCGAACAATGGGATCGTATTAGCATACAAAAGGTTTCACATATTTTACGCAAATCCGTTATATTTCGAGTTATCTCCTAACAAAAAGGCACGGCTTCTGACTTGAGAAATAAATTTAATTTGAGACTACGTTTTGCGATGAAATATTACACTTTAATTGACGTTGGAAATAGGAGATCTGTTGACGTTATTATGAAAATGTTAAATGTCTGGCACGACATCAAACTAGAGTAAAATACTTCTCGCGTAACGGAAGAATTTATTATATTTTATATGTTAATATATATATACCGATATTTATATACGATTATAAGCCACTTATAAAACATAAATTTAACATAAACTTGTTATTTACATTCTTTAAAAATATGTTTACTCTTAAATTTTGCATAATGTCATCGAAGAGTAACCTTTAAGTAATTATGTCAATTCGAAGTCCCCAGCGAAATTCAAATTTACATTAATATTCAATTCGTAAGTCCACTTAATCATTCTGCACCATATCATATCTCTTATTGTAATAAAGTTATTACGATGCTAATTCAGTTAATTTATTACAAATGGACTCATAAAAGAATGAAACCTTATAAAATGATAGTGAATGAGACTAGTATACTAGTCATAAATAGGAAAGCCAACGGTATAAAATATTTGTGACATGACGCCGTAAAACTCACTTTTTTTGTTTATCAAAGCTGGTATATATTTTAAAAATGTGCATTGATCCATAAAAGTCCACTATAAAGTATATATTTATTTCTTCTATTACCTATAGCAACCAGTTTTATATTTTATATACTAAGAAAACAAAACTGGATATTTACTTGGATTATTATAAGCAACATAATATTAATATTACTTTTCTGAGTATGCAAACTCAACTTTTTTAAAATCTTATTGAAAAGTTAAGTATTACTTTACGTTTACGTGGTTTATCGTGGTGAATATATTAAAATTATTTGAAGAAACAGATATCAAAAATGGACGCCTATTGAAATCTGCTGTGTGTGGTTACACAATGTGTAAATTGAGTTATCCCTATGTAAGGTCAATCATTACATCAGGCTTATTAAACGCATATACTCGCTAGGTGCAAAATTATATCCTTAAAATAATCGATCGAACGAGACCGAACGAGGCTATTAAAATACAAAGATATTCCAATTTCAAAGGGAAAGATGAATTGAAGTTCTCTACTATCTGGGACCAGCTTATAAGAACTTCAAATTCTAAAACCACCACTCTGAGGATCAAAATACAATCATCTCATACTGCGGGAATTCAGAGTACTACACGAGACAACATAGAAATCGTTGACGCACAAACTAAACTGAGAAACAAATGCTGAATGAAAGTGTTCAAAATGTCAGATTTCTAAAAATATTGTTAATATACATGATTAATCTGGCTAAATTATTTTATCAAATGCGTGTACATGTTGCAAAATCAAATATATACATTATATCTACACAAAATCTATTTTTATAGTATTCTTGTGGCTCATGCACTCGATCTTCTTCCTACTCTCTTTTACATATAGATAGTCTGGATATATGTTAGAGATAAGTTCAATTTTTCGAATTATATTTTAATTTTGTTTTATTTTTTTATTTATGTTTATATTTACATGTTATACAAATGATATCTTTATATTTTTAACATATAAATCCATATTCTTTTTGTTCAAATAATTTCATTTTGACAAATAATTCGATGGAATCGATAATTTTGGTGTAATACGATGGTATATATAATAATTAATAAGAATAAACTGTTATACCACCCATCACATGCGTGCTTATTGAATTGTATACGAAAATTCACGCTAAGGTTCAATTAAGGACGCGACTAAGCGTGACCTGAAGAGAAACGGCTTAGAGAGTTGCTAACTTAATTCATTTTCGCGCTGTGTTTGATTTTCTGAGTAGACTCGCTCGTAGTGGATGAAGTAAGTTGCTATTAGAAATTTAATTACTTTACAAAGCCCATATTTATGTTATAGTATATGTTGCATATATAACTAAACAAATTTAGTTTGCATAATTTATGACTACGACCGAAGAAGATTAAAGAGACCAGGGAAAGATGTTTTCGAACATATTTTCATATATCTTAAATATATTTAGAATAGTATGTATTTTGTTATATTATATGATCTTTAATCTATTTCAAGACATTATTTAACTCTATTTAAGTTTAACACACTGATCCAACAGTGTACCTGTATAATTTAGATATCTACGTAACCGAGAAACTCGAGAATGAGAACACAGTTGCGAGAACTAACCGAAAATAAAACAAATCACAAAGTTAAATTGCCTTTCGAACCAGACTTATAAATTTATAATAAGCATATAATGCATGTTTTAATATAAAACACATTTGTTTGTCACGTCTTATTACGCCGTCACGAAGTTGGCTGTGATATATATTGTAGGTGGTAGGGATACTCTTATATATTTACAATAATATATATTTGTAGGTATGTATATTTGTATCTAAGGACATACATTGAAATATGTTGAAATATTTTTTCTTTTAGTACTAAAATGCTTATACACTTAAAGGTATATTCAATTCAAGCCCTCTAGACGCCTTAATGGAACTTATATAACTAAACAAATATTTGGTTATCGAAAATACGCTCACAGCTTTACCACTGTGTACCTTTCAAATGAAGTACGTCTTTCAAACCGGGGACGTTTCGGATATTTAGTGTCTGACCAAAGGTCAAAGTATAGTGGTATATAACGAAATCTTAAGACGAACCTGTAACTTAAATTTATTTACAGTGTACTAAATTTTTTTATCAATTTAATCTGCTTTCCTTTATTCATAATATATCCTTCAATATATCCTAAAAACTAAACTAGAAAAGTAAATCTAAGTATGTATTATGCTATGTTATAAAAAAGGCTTACATTTAATAAATCCTTACTTCCATTCTTAAATAAAATAGTTTGTATTTGCTCTTGGAATTAGTTTATTTAGTCTATTTATATATAGAATGAGCCTAGATCGATTAAGTAACGTTAAATATTATAAATACTTAATGGCAGTTTACTATTAAAAAATATTTGGTGATTTTTCCAAATAATTAGACTAAATTAAAACTATTAATAAATACTCTAGTTTACTAGTCTTATTTTTATTTTATTTTATTTTTTTATTAAATAAATTCTAACAAAAAGAATGGCCAATGTGTATACATTACTACTTATACGCCACGTCTGTCTGTTCGCAATAATCTCTAAAAGTACAGGAATTATCATACAAATTTCAATATTAAGGGGAGTGATTTGTTAGTAAGATTTTGGTGTATGATAACTTTAAACTTTGTTCAAAATGATAATATTACGATGGCATTGCTTCAACGTGTCGGAAAAATTAAGCTGACTGGGAGCTTTTCTCGAAAACGGTACCAAAACCTTATGAGTTATAACGAAGCAATGTATGGCGGGTATGTATTTTATCTCTTTTACACTCTTCATGTTTTACATGGACATTCTCTTCATGTACATGTTTATATAGACTGTTTGTCTATACAAACATGTCCACTAAAACTTCCAAGTATAAGCTACAATAACAATTACTTCTCACAAATTACAAAAAAATAATGGATTATTTACAATATAGTTTCAATCTTTAGAATATAATTTTACGAATAAATGAAAATTTACAGTGTGATGCCTAAGGTCTAAAACTTCAATACAATTGTGATTCAGTTGACTTAGGGAGCGAAGTCGTGAACAGGTCGCTAGTTAATTATAAAAACATTAAATAAAATAAATTCTGTAGTTGTAAGAGCAGTGTGTGCTCTATTACCGGAACTGTTAAGTACAAGGCTTGAAACATCTTATACAGCTAAGTCTATGTTAGTAATAAAATGGTAATCATGCCTGAAAATTCTATTAAATATATTCTTAACTTATTTTATTGTATAATACACAACAACATTTTCTTAATCACTTATTATTATTATATACCCTTAATATAGTATCAAATATTTAGTTTTCCGATTTATAATATATTAGCATAAAGTAATAGCTACACATACTCTCACGGGAAATTACTATCCAAGTTTTATTTTTGCTTAAAAGTACTATAGATAATTCACACATTCTTCGAAGTGTTAGATTGTACATTTTTGTTTTTTTTTGCTTCATAGGGAAATATATTCAAGCTCTTTTCCTCGTATAGCTGGGTAGGCGGAGGGCTACTTATTAAGTCACTTCATTCCTCACTTATCGCCTTTCGAAACATTGCGTTAAGTGACGGAACTCAGGCGTCACATTGACAGCCAGACTGTTCCGCTGAGGAACCACGGCTCTATAAACAACCATGTATATTTCTTATATGTACCAACATTTAAGAATAACCGAAATATATTTAAACTATTTTGCTCATATTCTTTTTTTAAAGAAAATAAAAAAGATATAAACCTTTACTCCCTTTTGGACATCTAGCATGTGATATAAGTACATATAAAGTTCATAGTAACATATAGAACGATACTAATATCACCTATTTATTTTTATACTGAACCTCCATGATGAAACCGCGCTTCCATTTCACACAAATGACTAGAGATAGAATGTTTCATCCTCGTACAAAGTCCACATTCTGGCGGTAAGCCCCGAGTTCCCGAGGCGTTAGTAACGTTTTGTAGTAACGTGCATTTCAACTTTAGCAGCAACTGGCGCGGGTCGCAACCGCAATAGGATTACCGACAGCCCTAGAAGCCTGAGCGCGGCGGCTAATACGATTTTATTGTCAATATATAACTTTTTACAGCTTTCAACTTTACTTTCAGCCGTTTGTATACAACCCGCATATAGCAAACAGTAAATAACAATAAATGAAGAATTACAACTGATTTATATATTTTTTTAGCAAAGAAAAAAGATGATAAAGAAAAAAAGAAAAGTTGAAATTAAATCTTGGCAATACTTGTTACTTTCACAAGGATAAGGCTTGGAGCCTAAGAGCTACTAAATCGATATAAACAATTCTTTCACAGTTAAGATTCATCAGAACATAGGCGATAGAATATTTATAAAAAAGCAAGAGGTCCGAATGGAAACTTTAATAACTATAATAGAAACGAACGAACTTGAGAGCACCAGTGCGTGTGCTGCGTAAATGGTTAAAGATACGTATAAATGACACATACTGTTAAGACAACTTTAGCAACCATTTTAATGTTACACGAATAAAGGAATAAAGGGATATTTACTAAATTATCTTAATGAATACCATTATTGTATACCCAAATAAACACTTTGCGAAATTGCAGTTTATAGTATATCAATAAAAATGGTGTTTTCAAAGACGAAAAAATCATAGTTTTAAAATACGAAACCTTTAATACTTATTAGCTATTATTTGTGTTATACTGCGTCGATTCCAGGAGTTAGCGTTAGTTACAAATATTTTATGTAACCATATTTCTTGTTTTGTTTCAGTAATAACTTTAAATAGTTTAAATTAAAATATAATAGCATACTAAGCATAATTAATGTTTATCTAAATTACTATGTATTTATTCAGAATGCTTAGTTTTATGAACACTTACAGTACAATTGTACTTATTCAAATTATTACAATTTTGAAGTCGTGGTAAGAATAATATGCTGTCGCTATATTTCAAACTATTGCGTTTTGTAGAATAACACACGTATATGAGACAGTTTTAAATACATTACACAGTTATAAAATCGGTATAAGAATAAAAATTTATTATTGTATGTACCTAATATATTAAATTACTAAACAACATGTACGTACAGTAAAACAAAACGACACAAACATCAATCTGTACATGAAAATATTTTGCCATTATTAATTTATTTCGCATAAAAAATGAATATAAACATAGTTTATATATGTAACATGTATATAATATACTAGAGAGATGTACAGTGCTATTTTATATGAAACTTTTAATGAAGTCTCTAGCGGGCCTCTAGTCATTAACAAATGCAAATTAAAAACAAAAATTATGTATAACTTGCAACACGTTTGTTTCTCTCCCTGACATATTATTGTTAAATGTATTTTGCATGGGTACATTATTAATACTCACAAGTTCAAATGTTTATATTGACTATAAAGATCCCCAGTCTAGTTAAGACAAAGCGCGCCGTTGATTGCCGACACACAATTGCGTGCTTAGTGTTTATTATAGCTTATTATTAGCAGGGAAAAACAGGCCAATTTTTTCTACTTACCTTGCCTAGTATCAAGAGAAATACATAATCACATTGTATATATAGTATAGTACATATTAAATTATTATTATTTTTTTTAATTTTTAATAGACTGAGCCAAGTATGAATAATCCATATTTTAAGTGATAGTTATTAGTTGTTTGTAAGTTGCTGCATATTATAATTGGATTATTATAGAAAAATGTATGTAAGTTTAACTTAAATTAAATATAAATTTAAGATTTATCAAATTCTTATTTACCTAATTATGAGAATAAACCGTTACTGAGTTTGCACAAAAAATTGAAGATGTAAAAAAGGTAATAATACTGAAAGTTAAGTGCCGTAACATTTACAAGCAGCTCAAAGAAAAGACAAGGGCCTTACTTAACGGCGTCTACATTTAGGGTACTGTTACTTCGAAAATCTTATTTTTAACAGCACATTCAATAGAACAAATAAAATATATATTTTTAAACATTTTTATCTTAATATAAATATATATTTAAACAAAAAAAAACAAATCTTTTGTTATACAATACTATAGCAATATAAAATCTGGACATAAAGCTTTTTTTATTTATATAACATTGAATTTATTACCCTTGAAACGAATGACTGTTACAGCAGACGATTATGTGTTGTTTATGTATCAATTTGACGCCGGCCATAAAAAGAATGGCTTGATTTACCGCACAATTTTACAACTGTCCCTATTACGCATTGGGCCACCTTCACAAAAACGTATATAACTGTATATACTAACGTAACTGAACTAGAAACGGGAAATGCAAAATTTTATAATTTTATTTTACTAAATTTACTAATTTTTTTGCTTTAGTGGAAGTTTTTTCTATTTCATTTTTCATTGTAAGTTTATTTTTAGGTGTTTCAAATATAACCTTCATCTGCTTACGAGTACTTATATTTTCAATAAGCTCTACTTATGTATGTCCATTATTTTTAGAATGAACGTTATATTCTATTTTCTTCATATAGAATATAGAAATCTATAAATTACTAGTCTATTTTCTCCATAAATAGCTATTTTTATGTTTGAATTTAAAATAAAATATCAAAATACGTAACGTCTTTTAATGTTGAAAAGATTGTCTAATTTATTCCCAATCATGGCTATAACTACTGTAGTTATTTATAGATACTTTAGGGTTTAAGATGTATTGAGTATGGACAGATTTTTAAGCTATAATAATATAATCTTTTGACATTATGTATTAAATAAGACTCGCCCGCATCCATAATCACCGCTAAACATTTGATACGCCAATGCAAAAGCCATCTGATAGGAAATAACAATGCGCTAATTTCTATTTTTAAAATTCTCTTTATGCCTTATTGACGTGACAACGTCTTAAATTAGGTTGCGGCTCGGAGTCACATATGAAAAAGGTAACGTAACGATGTGTCAACTGTCACCGAACTATGATCGGTCCGCCGCGCGTATCACTTGACACATGTACAATGTTTTAGTAAACAAAATATATTTTCTATAGTTAAAATTTGTGCAATTTATATTATAATTATTAATCATATCAATAAATATTCTACCGAGAAAAAGACGTTGTCACGTAAAATTTTTTGCCCGTAAAACCCACTTTACAGGCAACCATTTTTTTTTTATATTAATTTCAAATATTCCTTAATTTTTTTAATAAATAATAAAACATTCCCTTGTAAAAATGTGGTTAATCTAATAGAAAATTCACGATGAAAGAAACCCTCACAAAAAATCTGCCAGCCCTTGTCTCTATAAGAGACGAAATTGCTCGTAAATATTATGGGACTTCACCGGAACATTATTACGGCCGTACCTTTAATCTTTATTACTAGATACTTAATTTTTAACGTAAACAACAAATTCCCAATAGAAATGTCAATAACAAGTACAATAAGTTTTATACTGAGCCTATTACGTATAAAGTATATAGTAGTATTGTGTTTTCTTTCCTTTAAATTATTAAGCAATCAATATTCTTTTTACTGTAACATATACTAACGTTTAAATACATGTTACGTATTTATACAGTTGGTTTGATTTAATACGCTCATCACAAGAACTACTGGATCGGATTCGAATGGCCAATGTATCGAGAAAGACAATAGTATAGCCTATTTATTATATAACGTTAATTGCTATAATGCAACGGACATTGTCCGTGGACAGAATATCTTTAAGGTCTTGAAATATATAAAATAGACAAAAATTATGTAATTATATAAAAAATCTATCTATATAAAAAATCTATATCTTTTTTATGATAAAAATAAACATTAGAAGACACAAAAGCTATATTTTAAAAGAAATTGCTAAAATATGTACATTACAAATATTTTAGGCTTCCTAGTTCAATCACTTATTTTTCACATCGAACCGCGATTAGTGGAACAATAGAACAGATAAGGCAACCTATGAAGCTGAGCGCATAGACGATTTAATACTTTTTCTTTCTTTGCTAACGTATCGCCTGCTCATGGGGATTTCATTGTCGTACTTGTACCCATTGTGCTACAATACTTTTTAGTCGTTTGTTTTGCCTCCCTACATTTAACAAAGCAAAACCTGTTTTGTTTCAAAAGCAATCGATTTTTCACGCTAAAGTGATGAGAGTTTTATTTATATTGCAAGCATAATTGTAGTGATCATTAAAATAAATGCTTGGATGAACATTTGGAGCTTTCACATATGCATGGCGAAGTGCTGCTGCTTTGCGAGGGTGAAAAAAATATTTTTATGAATACAATTGTACAGAAAACTGTTAAATCATTCTGATAACTAAACCGCGAAATGTATGTAATATGGTACGATTAATTTATTATACAAATATAATTGATTTATAATTATATAATATAACAAAATAATACTCTACACTATATTGTGAAACCAAGTTTATACGATGAGATTAATTATATGTGAAAATGTATTCAATATATATCGCCGGTACTTCAGTGCTCTTGCATAGAAGGTATGGTATATTTTAACTGAACCCTCCCTAACAATGTATTATGCAACTTAATTATAATATAATAATTAAAGTAGTTGTACTTATTCAAGTATTACGAGTATGATGTTAATTGGCAATATGCGTTTGTTGATTCGATTTCTTCTTCAACACAACTTTTATTCATAAGGATTTAATTCTCGCTCATAACCGTCACTCAATACGTGATGTGTAGAATATTTGTGAGGAAAATTTATTGAGAGAGAGAAAAGGTATTTTAACTCTAGGCTTCTTCACAAAATATTTCTATACGCTAGCACAAGTAATAGTAGTTGCTATCCGTCTCTTTCCTTCTTTTTTTTTCAAAATAAGTGGTGACAAAGGATATTTTTATCTTAAATAGTCTATAATAATTGCTAATTTAGATAGATAGATAATAGATAGATAGATAAAAACTTTATTTGGATCACACCACAACATGAGTAAAAAATAAAAAAGAGAAAATATTAAAATACAAAAAAGAAAAAAATTAAAAAAACTTATAGCTAACTTACAAAAACTGTTTTACTTCTATTTTGACTTAAGCTAAAATTAAATTATATAAAAATATAAAAAACAAATCAAGCAAAAGAAAACAGAACTAAACTAAAATAAAAATAACAATAAATTTTGAAGTGGTATGGCATCCAAAATGGAAACCCCATCAGTTAAAGCTGGCATACTATTATACCAGCACTGATTTTCAAAGGCCTCCATGTGACGGTAAAATATTTGCGATAAAGTGTAAAACAAAAAAAGTATTAATCAACTGCTATAAGTTTGATTATAATACGTACAAATAACTTTATAAAATTGTGTATAAGTCCATGTTTTAAAAAATATAGATTTACCATAAATATTTTAAGAACAGTATTTATCTTCACTAATGTTATACTCTAACACGTTTTTAAAAAAATAATTCATTTATATTAATAAAAACTAGTACACGTGCCCAAATTGCTATGAAATAAAAATAGTGTATTGTATTAATAGTAGAAATATTTTTCAAAGTAATTTTGAAATACTGTGACGCGTTTCCGTACAAAGCGGTCACTCTTAATTATAAAAGCTTTTAAATTTTTGCTATAAACTCTATTATTCTTTTTAAGTATTTGACAATCAGACGTCCGAAATTTCTTTATTTTTTAACATTAGTTGGCAAAAATTTTAAGTAAACGATTGTTCATATATATCTTGAATATATATATTTACATCACGTTTACGGGATACGTTTTGTTCTGTCCTAGATTAAAAAGCTTACAATGAAATATTTAATATCAAATGAACAAATGGTTTTATCCATATTAGAAATATATAGTAGGTACTATAACTTAACATTTATTTGCTTTTTAACACTACCTACTTACATTTTTATGCTTTTAATCTAAAGGCATCTAGTACCGAACATACCGTACAACTTTTTCACACAGTTACAATATATCAATACTGTACATTAGTGGAGAAACAAGAAAACAAGTGATGAGAAATGAAATTAATTTATTCATAGTATTTTAAGTTTCACATTTCAAGAATTAATAAATAAAAAACCTCCAAAACCTAGAATACCGGCCTCCATTTTGTAACTATGTAAATAGAGTAACGTATACCGTGTAATAGAATCCCAATTCTGCAATTCTATACATTCATATTTTTCTTAATATAAATAAATATTTCCTGTAAAAACTAAGAAACTGTATGGACACACACGTTATAAAAATAATATGAATAACTTAAACAAAAAAAACACTTGAATGATAGATATCTTGTTTATTGAAGATGGACATATCCGCACGGGACATGCCATCCATTACTTCCTTTGTTTAACTAACACAACACAAGCAAGACAGAATGTATGTAGAGCAAATGCTTATGAAATATTTCATCTAGCATGAGCTAGTATTCCAATTAGTTTCAAGCTTAACCTATATTTCAGGTTTTAAACTTCAATCAAAAATACTCTCTACGCTAAAAACAAAACAAAGCAAAATATAAAACATTCATGATACGACTACTTGAAAAGAGCACTGATTATGATTATATATTAGTAGAATTGTGCTCCTGTATGGTTTTCTGGCACACAATAAATTTCCAATTCAAATATCTAACCTTTAAAGGTTTTATTAAACAATGTACTAATATGTTGAAATAGAGTAATTAGTAAACTCCCAGTGGCGCTTCATAAACGTGGAACTGAAACTCGGTGCTCGGTGGTTTATTTTGCCCAAAAAAAGCGACGGAGCTATATTGAAAACTACAGACCCATAGCGCTCTTTAGCCACATTTATAACCTTTTTTTCGAAAGAAAATACCAATCGTATTGCGTGAATAATAGACGGCCTCTAGTCCCTCGAAACAGCTACAGGAAAAAGATATAAGTAGTGACTACAGGATCGGTAAGGAACTCAAACATATGCTATAATTACCACTATGTAGCCTCTCTGCCACTATGCGTTGCGTATGTGGACTATGAGAAAGCCTTCAATTCCATCAAGACTCTCGTATTTCGGATTGTTTATTTGTCAGTATTTCAAAATTATACAATAATATTGAGCTACATTAAAATTTTCATAAATATAATTTAACATTCATACTTGACTATTGGTATATTAAATTTCTATAATTTAATAACATGTTGTTTTTGTCCCAACGAGTCATTTCATATTTCACTTATCTCGGAATACCTTATTATATCGAAAGAATATTTTTTAAATAACTGTACAAAACCAACACACATACATCATGTAGTAAACGTCTTATATATATAAACATATAGTCTGATAATAATGAAAGGAGCGCACATTTATATTATGATAGCTTCTGAATATGTCGCACTTTATTATCATTTAGCCATTAAAGAATCTACTACGAGCTTTCCAGAAAACATTTAAATGATCAAATGGCAGTGTTAAATTTAATATAATATATATAATTATGCTAGTCTTGCTTTATCCCTGCTCTTCATAGTATAGGAGAGCTTTATAGAATCAGCACTAGTTAATTGGTTGGGATTGTAAACATCCGATTGTTGTACCTAAGGCGATTAGTTTAACTTAATCCCCAAAGTTCAATGTTAATTGGCAAAATATTCAACGTACTTAACAAATAGAGAAAGCAAAAGGTAGCCTACTCATGAAAGCTATAACATTTTATTTAGTTAGAAATAAAATAAAATATGACAAAATTTCTTTCCCGCACTTAAAAAAAAATCAACAAATCCAAGTATTTTTCATCGTAGCTTCGTTAACTACTACCAAAAATAAAACTTACTACTTTTTTCCACCATGTTGTTTATTTTTTCCGTTCGATCCAATCGTAGCTGTCAGCTGTAGCTAACTGTCATCATTAGTACTGGTCTTTACCTAACTTAACCCTAATAAGCACGTCTTACTTTATCTCTGAAAAGTAAAAAGCTTTTTTAAACTAGAATGAATAATCTAAAGATGTGCTATAAAAGCACTTCAATAGAATCGAAGTAAGTATGTAAAACAAAATTACAATGTCTTCGTAGTGGAATAAAGCAGTTTCCTCAAATTGACAAAGGCTCTACATAAAATCACTCACAAAAGACGGAAAACAAATTTTGCTTTTAGTTACAAAGGCATAGGGACTTACTTCACTCGAATTTCTGAATTCTGTAAAGCCTTAATAATTAAACTGAGAATATACATTTTATTGAAGATACTTTTTTGCAAAAAAATCTATATTATTTCCTAAAAATATAAAACACTTTCTTTTACAACTTGTAAGAAGTGATCCAACGAAATAATTTCTTAAATTATATGAGTATAACTATATATGTAGTATAGCTGAGGCTGAAATAATTATTGTAAAATCTTTCAACGTCACTTAATTAAAGCAAAAATCATTGGTAAAAGGTAATTGTGCAAATGCAACGTGCAGTGCTCGATCAATATATCGCTAATGAATACGTGACGAGCTGTCCCAACACGCGTGAATGTGACACACGATTAATCGGTTTATCACAGCGATGATTTTTGACAATGCACGTTCTATATGAAAAACTTCATTTGTCGCTGTTGTATATAAATTAAGTAAATCGAATTAACCGTAATATTAGCGTCAATCTGGTACTTTTATTTGTGATTATTACTTGTAAGTTGTAATCAATAAACATTCTATCTTTCTAAGAAATCATCATTAAAATCATGATAAAAATATAACATGTTTTTTATATATATATATATATATATATATATATATATATATATATATATATATATATATATATATATATATATATATATATATATATATATATATATATATATATATATATATATATATATATATATATATATATATATATATATATATATATATATATATATATATATATGTATATATATATATATATATATATATATATATATATATATATATATATATATATATATATATATATATATATATATAGAAAGAGAGAGAGAGAGAGAGAGAGAGAGAGAGCACTTTTGTACCGCCGAATATAAGTCTTTGACTGGAAAATATTCAATAAAAAATGACAAACATAAATTTGAAGTTGTATCCACTCATTATGTACGGGTATAAAACCAACTAAAAATGTACAATCCTTAGTATGCAAGTGTCATTCTACTTAGATCATGAAAAATAAACCGTTGATAAATTTAAATTTGCAGTCGTCTGCATTTTTTTTCTATTATTTATATAGTATAAATTTGTAGCGACTTCTTTCAATATTTAGTATATTCTGGATATATTTGAAACTATCCAATTTTTCTTTGTTTAAACTGTAAGTTTTAATTTATAATAACAATCATAACTCTAGGTCAAAGATTAAATAGATACCCGGTAAATGAAAAAAAAAAAACAAACATATACACTCATATTTTTTTAATGTAATTTAGAAACTAGACTTTTCCGACGGGCAGAAGCTTATTTAATTTTAAGACAAGATAGTCTTGCCAAACGGACTGAAAGACGATAACAACGTATGAGTATTCCGTTTATTTCCTTTTGAGATATGCATGTTACCTATTTTCTGCTATACGAGTAATTTCTATACCTAAATACGGAAGTCTACGCAACGCTTTATCTTATTACCAGATCAATGAAAAACTGCAAAAATTTAATTATATTGTCCACGAGAGCAAATAGAACCTGCAACTGTAAAATTTACAGTCGCTGTACTTCTTTACGACAACCATACACTATTTGTGAAATTCATTTTATGCAAAATATATATTCAAATGAAAATAAACAGACTTAATTATTATTTTAATTTACTAATTTAAATGCTTTAATAGTTTGCTCATCCGACAACATTGTAGATTTCATATGAAACCGCACAGTGCGAATATAATCTTATTTCACGAACCAGTTAGCAACCAGCGGACATGTTCTTATTATATGTGATTCTGTATATAGTTTCAGCATGACTCTATTCTATGTGGATACTCGTAATATGAAAATCCCGTTTTATAAATAATGAATCATTGAAATTTTGCAACAACTTTTGATTTCTACATAATATACCAGCCATATCACACGATATTTAATGAACATAACACACTACACACACACACTATATATATATATATATATATATATATATATATATATATATATATATATATATATATATATATATATATATATATATATATATATATATATATATATATATATATATATATATATATATGTTCATTATATAACTTGAATGATTGATCAAACGGTTTATATTTTGGACGAAGCTTTAAATATTGTTTAAAAAATTAATTCAATTGAGGACCGTCGTGGCGCAGAGGCGTAGCGTCTATCTGTAAACGCGACGATTTGAGCTTTTGTGAGCTTTGAGATTTTGTGAGCTCGATTCCCACTCGGGGAAGATAGATTTTTCTATTTCCATTTTCTTCGCTCTGAAAATTAGGCAAAGCGTAGCGTTGAGTTCCGCCACTCACTACGCAATGCCTCGATCGATAAAGACAGAAAGCGGAGACGGAAAAAGCAGGGACTTAGCAACGGAGTGTCTCATGCGATGCGATGTGCGAAATAAAATGTGAAGACAAAAAAAAATATAATGAATTTGATAAATTTATCGGTCTAAGCGAAGAAGTATTTTTTATTTATAGTTAATTACTAGGAATTTTAATATTAATATTTCATTCAACATAAAACATAGCATTACAGCAAAGTTATCTGTATTCTGAAATAGACTTACATAAAGCAACTTTAAATTCTAAGGATGATGTTTCGCTCTAGTAGTAGTAGTAGTGATTGTTTCGCTCTAGTTGAAATTCATTACTTATTTATTTATTGCTGTTCTTTCCCAAACTTAAAAAAAAGATTATATTTTTTGTTTCTTGTACTATAAAATATATTTAAGTACAAGTATTCATTATTATAATAAAAGTTTACTTTAGTTTACGTCTTAAGTACGAGTATTTAAACAGAAATCTTTAATAAAAATAAAACACAATTTCCAAAGGCAAATTTATTTATGGTCCAAATTATGAATGAAAGGACCCATTCAATGTAAAATTCCGCATTTACACTCACTTATGGTACAATATTTACAGAAATAGATTGAACACTGAGGGCAGTTAACTGTTGGCAAGAAAAGCTAATGTCGACAAAATAAAAACAAGATGAGAAACTAGCGCCCGTCCAGCACTAGCGCCAGCAGCCGCACGCGCTCGCGCACTTCCACCGCCTTCCCCCTTACACGCAGCACCAGCTGCACTCGCCAAACTTCGCCCACGGACTTTAAGCGGGGATATACACAAATTTTCATCTGCAAAATCCGGCATTATAGCTAATGGATTCGTAAGAGGATCACGACCGCACTCGCATGGCAAATGATTGCCTCGTATCACTATGTTTTCTACCTCCAACAGCACGGCTTCGGGAGTTTCTAGCATATGATTGCCCGTTAGCTTAAATGTGAGAACGCTATTATTCTGAATCAGAGATAGCTCTTCAATCCCATCAATTTTATTATTACACATTTCTAACATTTCAACTCGTCGTAAACCGTCGAATGCACCGACTTTTATAATACCTAAGTCAGATTCTCTCAACGCTAAGCGGCCTACGCGAGTCAGTCCAAAAAATGTATCAGGCAAAAGTGCCGGTAGATCCATATATGCAAGTTCAAGTATTCCAACGCCTTCTAGGCCGGCAAAGGCCTGTGCTTCAATAGATCGTATACCGGACGGAAGTTCGATCTGAGTAACATCATTAAGTCCAGAAAACGCATGCGATAGAATTCTTTTAATAGGATTGTTTCTTAAAGATATAAGTTTTATAAAATTGGTTCCTGCAAATGCATATCCTTCAATTTGAGCGATTCTATTGTGCGTTAGTACAATTGACGATATATTTTGGAGTGCTGCAAAAGCAAATGCGTCAACTGTAGCAAGAGGTGTATGTTGTATATACAGTTCATTAAGACGGGGTAAGCCTCTGAACGCAAACGGTCGAATGCGAGTTAGATTACAGGCATCTAAAGATAGTCGCCGAAGTTGTCGTAAATGAGCAAAGGCATCTGATCGGAGTACACGCAAATCCGCCCTCGACAACGATAGCTGCATAACACTCGAGCTTAGAGCTGAAGGAACTCCTCGTAACGTAGCGCTGTTGCATACTACCTGAAACAAAAAAAATACGTAACGAATTAGTAAAAGACAATAGATCTCTGTTAGAAAATGAAAAAAAAAATGGTTTGCTATTATTTGCGTAAGATATCCAAAACAATGAAAGTAATTTAGCAAATCCGCTTAGATAAACAACATGCGAAGGTACCGAGTCGCGCCGATAAGCAGAAATTACCTGTCCCTCATAATGGACGAGGTATTGAATGTACCAATTGTATGTAGTAAATGAAATGGTCGCCCGATTCCACGTGACAATCGAGACGATTGGTGTTGTTTTGTCAATAAAATTAATCCACCCTCCGAATATACCCCTGACGCTCACGCTCACACCCATATTTTAATTGAATTGTTCCAAGCTTAATCTTCACAAATAACCAATATCAATTTCATTTGTGTATTATAATACTATACAATTTATAATATCATCTGGATCATGTTCAGTTCAATACGCCTCTGACATAAGTTGCGGTTAAATAAATCAGCCATTTAATAATTTAATTGTGAGATATAACTACAATCATTTTGTTATTACTTGATATAACGTGATCAATTCTTATTGGGCATACTTTAAAAAAATTAAACCAATTATACAAGTAATAAATGTCAACTGTGAATAACACGAATAATATTTACAGCAATAAAATAATAGTTATTATGACACAATGACAGAAGACAAATTGAAAAACTTCAATCATCTTCAACAATCTATTAATATAATATTTTAATTTTATATAATTAATATATCTTTCTCTAATACAAAAAATGTTATTTATGTAAGTCATTCTTCTTAAATATAATCTTTTTACTATTCACAAGAACCAAATAATAATACTGAAATATAAACTACGGTAGCGATAGCAGAATTAACACTTTCAACGTGACCATAATGACAGTTCCATGTTCCTATGAATTAACTTAAATTAGTTTAGAGGCCCCTTTTTTCGTTTAATGCTAGAGTTGTTAATTGTATGTCACAGCTTGGGGTATGCTGTGATGTATGGCACTCTTGATGGTCTTTATTTGGATGATCACTATCGACTCTTATGTTAATCTCTGGGATTGGGCCTCCTGGCTAGGTCTGCTTTCTCTGCGGTCTCTAGCAGGTACAGTATACGTATACGTTTGTACGTATTTCGGAATTTGTTCTGAAAGTTATCCATTTTTGTCTGTTCTTAAATCCAATCTTCTAAATTGTAAGACTATAATTACAGTTTGTCTACGTGATCTAAATGAAATTTGCGTAACATTTTAAGCGTTACTTGCTAACTACAACGGCTATACCTGCTCCCTTAGGCCCACTTTTGCTTCATATCTTGTATGTAATTGCTATTTGAAATAAATTCTATATTTTAAATACAATTACATATTTTTCTATAATTATTCTTAAAATTTGTTTGCTTGGAAATGTGAGAGATCACTGAGTGTTTTAATACTAATGAGCAAGTCTATAATATTGATGTCACTGTATTTTTTTCCTTTTTAGCTATGTATGTAGTCGCTTGCTTTATATTTTCTATCTACTATATAGTGTTAATGTTACCTGTGACTGTGACAGACAGATGCACTGTGACGGGCAGGAGGGCACAATTGTAGGCGTCAGTACTTGGCTGCTGGCTTCGCAGACGATCACCCACAACAATGTCGTGACCACCCAGCGCACCACAGATCTGTGACAAAGTATAGAAATTTAAAATTATTTATAAGTTATAAATTTCATGAATTAATAATAATTAGTTCATGAAATTGTACAGTATAGTAATCGAACAACGAAGTGATGAATCTATAGGAGTTATATCCTTGTAATTAATATTATATTGAGTATTTTATGCATTATTAAGTATAGCAAAAATTTCTATTATATATTTTCCAACCAAGCACAAGAAACGTAATAAAATAAATATAATAATTTCCCAGGTGAGAATCGAACTCAAAACTATCACGCTTACATTCAAACACTATCGCAAATCACGCAAATATTTAACATTAAGTTCAATTTCTACTGAAGAAATATAAATATAACTTCAGCTAGTTAAAAGCAGAATTGTAATAAAAAGTAATAAAGTTCAGAAAGTTTATCTGTTTATAATGTTACTTTACTGAAATTCACAAAGTTTGTAACTTTCCTTAAAAAGCTTTAGATGTGCTTACTAGAGCAATAGCTACTTTACCTACTCTCGCCTGAATTTGTAGATGGAATATATTTAATAAAAAAATATTTGTGATAAAAAGCCAATTTTAAGGCTGTTGGCATAAGCTAATCTTTGAAATTATTGAACTTAAAAGTATTAAAGCAGGCTAGCTAACAGGCAGCTAGGCATTATATAGGATATAATTAAAGAATATTAATATTATTATAGCTGTACCCATAAAGTAGAGTAGGCACATGTAGCCTTGTTTAAACATTCCATTCCCCATTTTTTGACTAATTTTAGAGACGCTGTCGTACGGATGGCGCACTAAAGACCGCACTTTATTTTGTTGAGTGGGAATCTAAACCACAATGTTTACATTCAAGGGCAAATAATATTCTACCTGCACTACGACGGCATAAATACTGTTAAAATCTGTCAATGAATGAAATAGATCCTTAACTATAAAGATAAAATAAATAATTTCTTGTTTGGATACTTCGGTACATTAGAAAATTTGTATAATTTTCCATTTCAGTAAAGAACTTTATTTTATACCATATATATTAACCAAGGTATAACCACTTATATACGTAATCATATATAAACAGACATTTTTCAATCTTTTCTAGATCTTTTTCTGAATCGAATCTTTTTCTGTGAAAAGAAATATTTTAGCAATTTCGCTTTATTTAAAATAATTTGTGTAAGCAAGATTTAGCAGGTGCAATCTTATGCATAGATATTAAAACTGCACGCTCAAGACATTTTCTATATTAGAATATTCATACTGTTGATCCAATATATTTATTTTAAAATTCATACTTTATGTACATTGTGAAACATTTTTTAATTATCTATTTAATTGTAAATAATATTGTACTGATAATTATATTATATTATTGTAAATTATAATATTTATTAATTCATAAGCTGCGCCTTTAACTTTGCTTACGGAGCAAAGTAAATTTAAGATTTTAGCTTTAATTAAACAGTTATTATGTAGCAGTTAAGTCATATATATTTTAAAATTATATATGTTTTTATTTATATACCGATTGAAATATAAACTAAATATTAAATTGCGCTTACCGTAATAGAAAATTAAAAACTACGTTCAAATGAGAATAATCGTCTCTGAGATTATCGTGCAGATAAACAAACAGTTTTAAATAATCATTATTTTATATATTAATGTACTAAACCCCCTAATAATATTTTTTTATTAATATCTTCTAGTTACACAAAGCGATCAGTTAATTTTTTCGCTTATACTTAGATTTTTACTAGACTTTTCTAAGTAGATTATTTCTAAATTATAACAGTAACAGGATCTGCTACTAAATTTTATAAAAAAGGATATTTAATAAACAGTATCATATAAATACATATATCTATAAACATCATTCAGAAGTCACATATATACAATTCAAGGACGAGAACATCTCGCGTTTTGTGTGAGAAACTCGTAACAAAAACAGTTGTATTGTCCTTATGAAATTTGTATGAACAAACAAACGGAAGGTCGGTAACCACAGAACATTAGCGTACATTTTTTATTCAGGCGATGTACACTATACAGCTTGTTGAGAAGGTAAGAATATATTTGACAATAAATACTAATATGCGAAAAAAATCATTGGTTTCAGTATTATTAAAACTAATTATACTACTAATTTTAAGTTAAAATGCCAAGTATGAAAACAAGTAATACTTTATATGTGTATTTTGAAACTTGAAGTTGTTCTTAAAATCGTGTTAGGATAAAATAAGAATTCAATCATATGTATATTGTAATATACAATTTTTAATGTTATATGATCATCGCGTCTACAGTAAGATCATAAAGATGTTTTTTACTATACGAAATACTAGTATGTCTTCGCAAGTTGGTTGGTTGGTTAAGTGGGGTTCCGTACCTCAAAATAAAAAATGAAACCCTCAAAGGTTCACTCTGTTGTCCGTCTGTCTGCCTGTCTATATATAGCCTGTCTGTAGATATAGCAATAATCAATAAGCCATTACAAACTTATACTGTTATTCATTTTATACGAAATGAGTGCATGAGACCGCAAATTTATGTTTGTCGACTCATATTATTTGTATTTCATTGACCTAGACTATTAAACAATGACGAAAAGTGCAAATTTACAGTAAATATATCTCAAATTTGATAAATTCAACGCAGAAATAAATAACTGCAATCTTATATTACTTAATTTTTTAAAAAAATTGTCTTTTTTGTACGTTATATTTTTCTCAGAGAAATACCTCAAATCAGGAAATTTATATGCGATAGTATAAACACATATTTTTTTTATTTTATGTCGTTTATAAATGCTCATCAAACAATAACTTTGGTTAAGACACTATTTAATATGAATGACGTAATACATATTAGTTATAGAATTGATGCGCGTGAATATTTCTATAGTTTATCAGATCTATTATATTTCTAATCTTCAAAATCAGCATTACCCTATGTATATCCAAAATCATAGAATTATCTGAGCAAAAGATTACTTTTTATTTGACAAATTTAAATATTGATTCAAAGAGTATAGAAACATTCAGCTTCTAGTGTTTTAATATAATATAAAACATAGATAATTTGACTGCAAATGGTATAAATATTTTATAAATATAATAATTTCAATGTATAGTATATTAATTACCTCACACTAAGTATCGCTGCCATGGGCGGGCGCAGGCTGGGCGCGACGCCCGCCTTGCGCCCTCACCTACGCACTTCCATTTGATAATCTACGCCAACCTATAAAAGAGATATTTTTAATAAATTTGACATTTAAAGGAATTTTTTTTAGCTTCACGCTTTATCCCGCACATGGCCAGGTAGGCAGAGGGAACTGCAGGAACCATATGAACCTAGTGTCCCGACGAAGACACTCCGTTTTGCTTAGTCCCTGTTTTTTTCCGTCCCCGCTTTCTGCCTTTTTCGAGGCATTGCGTGTAGAGTGGCGGAACTCAACACCGCGCTTTGCCTAGTTGCCAGAGCGAAGAAAATGGAAATAGAAAAATCCATCTTCCTCTAGTGGGAATCGAAGCGAGAAACCGTCGTGTTTACTGGCAGACGCTTACGCTTATGCGCCACGACGGTCCTCAATATATAAGTCCTCAATATATATATATATATATATATATATATATATATATATATATATATATATATATATATATATATATATATATATATATATATATATATATATATATATATATATATATATATATATATATATATATATATATATATTGAGGACCGTCGTGGCGCGACGCATACATCGAGCATACATCTAAAACAACGTATCACTATGTCTCAGTGGGTAAATGAGTTTAGTAATTATAATAATCTTGATTTTCATTTGGTACCGAAAAAACATATTGCTTAGAAAGAGAAACGGGCAAAAGTATATAATTACGTTATTGTATGCCCAACACTGAGATGCTACCTTCAATAACATGATTTAAGCAAATTGGTATATTATAATTATTAAACCCAGATATGATAAGATACTACATTACAATATTAGCTAGCTGGAAAAGGTGATAAATAAACTCTTGTTTTCGTTGAACTAAATCTATTTTTTTATAATTTTTTAACACTACAGTAAAATATAAATAAAACCAAAATTATGAATGATTATAATATATATTTTTTTGGTTTTACAAAAAGAAATTAAAACGTTAATAGTATTTAGGCATACATTCAAATGCTCAATTTACTACCTACCTACTTTACCTACCTACTTTGTCAAGGTACATGCAATAATTTAAATATCATAAATCATCTATAATAGATTCTCTAAGAAACTTGATAAAAATACCACGGAATATTTAAAAGAAAGCAGGTAACAAATATATAGGTAATATATCTAGATTGTAGAGAATTGTAAGGAACGTTTTATTGCAGTCTAATTCAATTATACTTAGAAGGAAATTGAAACTACAGAGTTCATCGTCTCGTATTCTGCCTAGCGTAACACATTCACGCTGGAGTAGATATTTATTCTTAGATTGCTAAAATATTTTCACTGAGTATTATTTTCGCTCTGTTACATTGAGAACTACTAATGTTGACTTCACTTACAATTTGTACTCTCGAGAATACTGTGTACAGTAATATTAAATCTACAATAGAAATCTTTTACTTCACATTAATTTGCATACTATTTTCATATTTCATGTAGGTTATTCAGTTACTTATCATTGAACCGCAATGTTAAGTAAAAGCAATTTATTTTGTATAATTATAACGAAAAAATAAATAACTAAAATAATTACTTCAAGCCTTAATGAAGTTTTTAACATATTATTTATTATATCAAAGAAATATTAAAACAAAAGTAATTTTACGGGGACGGAGAAAGCAGTAACTAAGCAACGGAGTATCTTAACACTAGGTTCCACGGTTTCTGCAGTTCCGTCTGCTTACCCTGTCATGTGCGGGTTAAAGCGTAAAGCTATAAAAAAAAGTAATTTTATATATACGTAAGAATTAACAATTTATATTGCTACAATATACAATTAAGTCGTATAGTTCGATGAATTTAATTATTTCTCTTAAACAATAAAATAACGTTGTATTTATAAAAACTGGAACAAAATTCATTGGGCACATTCTAAGAATAAGTTCAACAAGAAAATTAAAGCTTACTTTATATCTAGTGATGCTCAAAGCTCGCTATAGTTGTAGGTCACAACTTACTTTAGAAAATGCCTGTTCATTTTAAAATATAGATGAACTCGGAAAATCATATGTTGTGAACCTAATTGGTTTTTCAAGGCAGGTCAACTAATTCCAGACCTAGCCTAGGCTGTTGTGCTTATATAATATGCCTATGAATCTTGATACACTACACTTTACAACGCTTTATTAAATAAAATATTCAAAGATACATTTCTTATTGCCAATATTATCTTCATTATAACAATTTATATTTATTTATTTAGATTAAAAGGACTAATCAATAAGTTTCTATTGAAGTCATTTGCCAACTTAGAAACAAACCATTTTTTATTTATTATATCAAAAACGCCACGCAGATATTACATACATCTCATCTCATATCTTCTGTATAAATTTGAATAAAAGATCAGGGAAATATGAAGAAAATATAAAGATTAAAGGAACGGCAAAGATATTCTAACGGGTCGCAAGTGCATCCACCGCTTAATAACGTCTAGAAAGATAAGAAAAGCCTGCGCGAATAACTCTGTAACACACAGAAATAAAGTTACTATATAAATTTTCTATGAGCTGAAGTCATCAAGTACTTTAACATTGTTAGGTCGATTTTTACCCCAGTAACAAGAAAGTTTACCGTGAGTATGTTTTATACTTGTAATTATGTTTTACTCTATTTTTCATTAGAGTGGAAATTAAAAGGTTAGCTAGAATTACTGCGCTCCGTAACCTTTAGTAGGCAGTGGTATATTAATTTATAAGTAAGACGAGGTCGCATAAGTTGGCATTTTCAAGAAATGCGAAATATCATGTTCTTTCATCGTTAGAAAAGTGTAATTATTTTAAAAATTCAAATCAGAAGTTCTCAAATAATAAATGCGTATATTTGAATTTACTTCGTTCGTATTTCTGGATTTTAACTGAAGATGTTGTGTACTATTTAGATAGGGCTGCACATCACTTTATATTCAGTCGCAACACGTACAGTTCCTGCTGGCAAAGATGAAGTTCCAGCTTTTTAGTGACCCTACGGCGCCTCAATGTGGGAGGAACACCGACTTAAGGGTAGCAAATGCCAGTATAAACAGTGTACGCAAGCCTCATCTGAGGTACCATTGAATGGTAGCCATCATCGTTGAAATTATTTTAGCCCGGCGTCGTCGTTAGGGAAAGGAACATTTCATTTAAATTTATAAAATCATAATCGTTACAATCATAATCAATTAGTCATAACTAAATCAATTTAGTTTTGATAGTACATATGTTAAAAATATACAATTTACAATCCCCTACAAAATCTGTCAAACTATTTAATGATGAAGTGATATTATAACTTTGGTCGGAGTAAATTAGGTTTAAGCAAGTTAAATTTTCTTCACTATCATAGTAAAGATTACCATGCAAAGGATAATAATAAAACATAGAGAAAAAATATTCGAAAACCATAATGACAAAATTTTATACGACAGACAATATACTATACAATTTGTTGATAATTTTAAGTTGAAATGTACTCATCAAGCAAATTGACATCATTTATACTGTGTCAATATTTACATAAATCGACATATACAGAATTAATTTCTTACTATTATCGTTTAAATGTAAAACAACTGAATATTATTAGTATTCATATTATTTTTTTTAATCTGTGATTGGTTATAAGCCGACAAATACTAACTACCTAGTCGTTGTTACGATATAAACGTTTCCACGGAAAAGAGAAGAATGTACAATACACGGAATCATCGTGCGGGCGCCGCGCCCAACATATGGCGCCCATGTATCCACACTCACCTTGACTGTACAAGCTGAGAAACTGTGAGGACACTACCATCACCAGTTTTTTTTTCTAGAAATAAAATAGTAATAGTTCTAGACAGTTAAAAATCTTTTAGAAAACTATCGCAATTATTCCTCTTATCCTCTCGCTCCTATTTAAACTGTATATGAATTATTCCTAAACTTGTTCAGGAGATCAGACAGTTAGTAAGTATTTGTTAAGTTTAAAGGCATAACTTTTAGGGATATTTACTTTTCACAGAACTATAAATTCTACCAGTTATGGTTCTGATCCAGCTTAGCTGGCAAAATAACAATACCTTCAAAGCCTTTATAAAGAGTTCTTATTCTTATTCATCCTAAGAATACAATCAAGAGTTGGATCAAAAATTGAGAAAGGCTCTTGTGTGATTTTTGTGCCTGTTTTTAAAAGGTCTTTATTGTTATGTTACTGTCCTCTATGTGCTTGTTACCGAAAATCTAACTAGTATAGAACCTAAGTTTGTAATAATAACAAATTTAAGATTGAAATATTTTTTCGTACGAAGTAAAAAGTCGCCGAGACGTCGCGCTTTCGTCGCGTTTTGAATTACTTTAGAAAAGACAATCAATACGAGGTAAAATATTTTATAATAATTATTATTTTTATGAATTAAATACTTTATTTAAAAATTTACACAAATTCACTGGAATTGTAGTTATATGTATACTGTTCCGCGGACGTAATATAATAAATTTATATAAAGTTTACTCAAACAGTATTGCGAGTAGACAATATACATATATTCATAATTTATCATTTAGTCATCCGTCATCTGTCGGCCAGTATGTCTATCGTTAATTGTTGGATTGATCGTCAGATAAAGCCAGAATACTATACATATAACGAATATTGTTGTTATGTCAATGCTAAAATAATTTATGTTGTAAATTTTAAACATTTTTTTAATTTATTGTGAAAAAAACTAGTACAAATATAGTAAATTATTGCTTGCTGTAGCCTATTCGAAGCCTTATTAAGCTTCTAGTTATAAAATAGTATAGTACACCTATTTCTCTTGAAATGAACATTAGATAAAGTCCAGATCAATTGTTTTTTCTCATTTATAAATCTTAATAAATTCAAATAAATATTTTTTATATATATAATATAGTTGTTTAATCAGTATACCGATAACAATTTATTATTGAACTAATTATAAAATTAACAAATATTTACATCACCTATATATGAAACATATTACTGTAACAGCGGCAAACAAGCCACGTTTCGAACTTTATACTCGAAATAGTAAACAAGTTCTAATTAGTGAAATTGTTAACTTTACAAACAGTATTATTGTCCTCATAAAACGTCCTATATATTCGTCAATATATTCGCAAATTTGCCAATATATTCGTTTGTGATTATCAAAACTTTCATAAGAGTGATGCTACGAATTTTTGATGATGCTTGAACGTTAACGTGGTTCTATCGCGTTGACATGGTTCGCCACTTCTGTGATTGATCGAACACAGTCGACAGCCAATTAAAGTTGTCCACTACGCTGGATGCCGTAAAATTTGCTAAGATTAATTGGACAGGATCAATTTAATATGACAAATTGTGACGTAGATGTCAGTGCAACTTAATAAAATTATTATGTTTTAGAGCTCTATATTGATATAGAAAGTAATTTGTAATTACTTTAAAATTATTAGGAAATAAGTTTAAAGTGAGCTTATATTCGGATGAAATAGGAGCGAGAGTTATAACAGCGAAATCTCTCTATAGTTTACTAAAAGATCTCGGCCTGTCTAGAACTATCACAAATTCATTTCTAGAACGCACTAAGAAGGCGGTTTTGGTAGAATCATTCAAAATTTGGTTAGGTAGTGGGAGGAGCTCGGACAGTGAAGGTGAGGGGCCCTTTAAACCTACACTTGGGTCGCAAGTCCCAAGCGCTGCTCGGAGCTCCTCTTCCTACAACACGATGGGCCCTGCACCCACACGGTGAATCCATGGAAAGCTAAGTTGTTTCTTCTCATTATAACATAACAATGTTATGCATCATAAATTTTTATAAATTATACATTCATAATATGTTATAATTATTTATTATATACAGCCAGCAAAAACGTTGATGTTTGATCTAGATAGTATTTAAAATTAAATTATTTTTCATTTTCTTGCTCTGACGGACAAAATACCACCGTTGTATTTCGCGACTTGTACTTCTCGGGTATCCCATAAATTCCGACTTTAATCTTTATATTAAATAAAAAAGAACTTCACGCCTTTTTTATTCCTATTGCAGGATAGACAAAGGGATCTTAGTGTTAAAACACTTCATTATTATATCTCTATTTAAGTGCTGGTGCAAGTTGAATGGTGATATTCAACACAGCACTTCTTCTTATCAGAATGAGTGGGAATCGAACGTTTTACCGCTACGCTGCGACGGCCTCATTATTTTACATTACATTAATGATAAAAATGACATTATTACTCACCATGTCTAAACTAAAATGTATAAATTGTAATGTAATTGCAAAAATAATCAAACGAGAGACGAGAGACCTGCAGCACAACAAGATTAAAAATAAAATTATATAAGTAACAAAACTTTGGACATTATTTTTAATACGCAAAAATATATACTATAAAGAAGCTTTAGTTTACATAATATGATAGTTAGTAAGCCTATTTAGTTGATAACATTTTTCGTATAATTTAGGCGTGGTTTAGTTTAAAAGCTTGTGTCTCGGGCGGGTGGCGTAATGGTACTCGAGGGAACAAGCCCCGAGATCTCCATACAACGAGCGTAAACACACTCTTGCAATTTTAAGTTTTTGGCATCCGACTCCGACATTATTCAAAGCGGCATTTTGTATTTTAAGGAAACATGACGTCTGTTGCTCATTATTTAGAACTTGTACTTTATTATGACCATTTTAATGAAATGATTTCTGCGCTCGATAGCTTTTTACAGAGCTATGGCTTTATTTTCTTAGGCCTACCTGAAATTATTTAAAGTATGACAATCTGAATGGACTGACTGGTAAGCAGCAGGCTATACAAAAACATTTATAAAGTACTAGAAACGCCCACAATTTTAATCCTGAAGCCCCTGCACCCACCTTACTAACATGTACCTACTACGACGATTAGACGTATTTGTGTTTATATTACTGTTAGTAGTAGCACATTTGATAGGCATATGTATTTGCTTTTTGTTATTTATATTATAGAGACATATGTAGGTGAAAGATGGTAATGAAATATGTGATATTTTGTGTTCATGTAAAGAATAATAATAACCTAACTAAATTATAAAATAAACACTTAAACTAATATCAATATCCTTAATTATTAATATACTTCGAATAGGAGGACAATTTAAGGAGACTATAAGCATAATTTAGGTGGTTTAAAGAGGTCCTTTATAAATGTTACATATTATATGTAATGTCCACAAAAGTCCTGACCGCTCAGGCATCGTCCAGCTTCTCTTTGTATGTTTCCAGGCAAGCAAGAAGGTGACTGCCTCTTTATCGGGACTCCTCCACAGGACCTTAATATGGTCGACTTCAAGAACGGAGCGGAGGAAGAAAGTTATGGTCAATTAGCCTAGTCCTGGTACAGTTTTCTTTCTCTTCCCGTGGGGCCGAGAATGATGCTAAGAGCAAATTATTATTGAAATATAGATTTAATCACGTTATTGTAGTTTAAATTAATGTTTAAAAAATATCTACTCTACCTCTGTTAACGTTATGATTTCAATAGCAAAATAGATAAGCATTATATACGCAATACGCATTTATGCAAAATCTTAAGTAGATAATAATATATGAATAACTTTAAAATCAAGAAAATTAGAAAAGGAAATTATTTAAGCTTATTTTTTTTAAATGTATATTTTTGAATCTGTAGTAACAGAGCAAAAATAAATAGGTAGATAGTAATTTACACCAAATAAGGTTTACTATTTTTTTTTAAGTAATTATTAAATTCTACTTTAATTTGTCACACATTAGACGTTGTAAAGAATAATAACTATGAATTTAAATTAAGAACGATGTTATTACAAAGTTATCATATTTCTGGTAATATATTTTTAACAAATTGTCACTCAGATAACTTATTTTACCTAAATAATATTGGGTCACGAGTCTAGGTTCTTATTGGGACAGAAATAGGGAGATTAGTTAACTTGCGAAGTTTGGCACAATCGGTTAACCCACTTTATAATTTATGATTTTAGTTTGGCAACCTTGCAAATAATTGTTTACAGTTATATATTTATTGACATATTAAATATTTTTGAACAAATATGCGTCTCGAATATCACACTTTACCGAACTTAACAATTTTTCCCTTATAGCAGGGCAGACAAAGAGAAGAGGGCAGAAAATCTAATGTTAAGATCTCATAGAGATAGCTGATCCCTTTAAACTTAAAAAATTGCATGTTGAGAAGGTGGAACTTAACTCACAATTACTTTGACGAAAGATAAATGTACATACCATATCTTTATATTTAATAGGGATACCATATCATGTTTAATTTATGCCAGTTGTTGCAATTTTCAATGAGTCACACATCATGAGTCTGTAAGGCACATTTGTCCTGTAATGAATAATCCGCTTAAAAGCATTTCCAAACGACAAAAGAAATGTGCACCATAATGGGTTTCAAAATGGCTTACTTTCAACATTATAATACTTACTTAAAATACAAAAAAAATATCTAATAAATATTCAAAGATCACAGAAACTAACGTTTCTTTTTTGGGATTTCGAGCCATGTTTCATGCAATCCTTCTTAAAATTCTACTTAAGATGCCTCTCCCTAGTGAAGAAAGGCTCATGTTTAAGGGCTTAAGGACTTAAATTTATGACGAAGGAAAACAACTCATATGGTTTATGAAAAGTTATATTAAAATGGTATGCTAAATAATGTATCTATGTGCATGACATATTAGACATATAATAGGGATTATGGAATATACAAAAATTCAACTTATACCATATTTCCGGAGACTTACAAAATATAATATCGGCCCAGGGACAGGAACTAGAAGTTTAAAAGTTATTTCATAAACTTTAAAGACTTCATGCATTGTACTCATATAATGTAAATATTGCAACAAATTGCGTAACTACTTGTAAGTTTAAGTAAATTTTATATTTTTAAAGTATGCTATACACTATGTAGGAAATTTAATATTTTGAAGAGGGCACTTATCTTAAGATGGCATTCATTTAAGTGCTTCTATTTATGTACGTAATTGGATAAAAAGAACCCGGAACTGGCATCGACCAAGCCAAATAAACCTTGATTTTCGTTAATATGTACCTACTAGTTATTTTTTAGTAAACGTATATTAATCTGATAATCCGATTTTGAGCATATATATGTTTCACATAAGTATAACTCTAGTTAATTGATATCTACACGTACGTATTCTGATTATCCTTATTTTTCATTGTTCAAATGCCTAGTTGTAGTAATAAAGTCAAATTCAAAGTCAAAACAATTTTATTCAAAATAAGAAGTACAAGCTTCATTTTTTGAACGTCAAATAATTAATTTAATTTACCACCGGTTCGCTAAAGTTAATGCCTCAGACCTGAGAAGAACCGGCGTAAGAAACTCAGCGGGACTTAATCTGCTTTTTTTTTATTTCTTTAATTTACTAGATATTTACCATTTCACAATTCCTATTATTGACAACGATACTCTTGAACTAGACTAATAGTCTGGTAAATCGAGTTTCTACTGTAATAATAAACAATTAAGGCTGGAGCCCAGTGGCAGTATTAAAAACAACAAATCCTATAATTTTATTTTTAAATATATTCTACATTGTTTTTCTTTTAACAAGGACTAAATTCCTCCCCCTGTTTCGCGATAAACGAGATGGTATCTGACATATGTAATCTCACGCGAGGCGACGTTAGATTACCTGTTTTACAATTCGTATTACAACGAAAACCAGTAAGCTGTGGTGAAATTGAAATAAAATTAATTATTAAAATATTTGTTTTGTAAATTGTAAAATTTCTGTATACATATTATTTTCGTTGTTTTGAAATAAAAGAAAAGTTGTATAATTTGGTATATACGCGGGAGTTCGATATATATACAGTTTTGTATTTGAGGACCGTCGTGGCGCAGAGGCGTAACGTCTACCTGTAAGCGTAACGATTTGTGAGTTCGATCCCGCTCGGGGAAGATGGATTTTTCTATTTCCATTTTCTTCGTTCTGGAAACTAGGCAAATCGCGTCGTTGAGTTCCGTTACTCAACACGCATGCCTTAAAAAAGGCGGAAGGCGGGGACTAAGAAACGGAGTGTCTTAGCACTAGGTTCCTATGGTCCCTACAGTTTCCTCTGCCTACCCAGCTATGTGCGGGATAAAGCGTGAAGCTAAAAAAATCTACTATATAAGGCTGACCCTAACCATTACATTTATATCGTTATATTTTCTATTTATATTTTATCTTTAAGTTCATAGTAATAATAAATAGTATATAGTTAGCATTTTAAAAAAAAACACTATTGTATTCAGTTTCTATAACACTACATAAGTATACATAACATTGTCTTAAGTAAATATTTGTCAATATTGTAGATACATCACGTCTTCTTCGCGATTTCGCCGCATGTTCGGCATACATAACGAAACAAGCTTCAACCAATACGCAAATGTGTTTCAGCTTTGAATATAAGATATAATTCAATTTGTGCGTTTTGTTTGTTTAAGCGTTTATATCCTATGGCAGTATAGTGACGTAACACCATAATGAAATTAAATGCAAAAAATATTACAAGTACCTATGATTATAATTGTAAACATAAGCCTAAAAGTAAAACAGCTACCCTTTTTTTCCCGCAAAGTAAAAATAATGTAAAGACACTCCATTCTTTACTTTCTGTCCTATTACGGAGACATTGTGCGTATAGTTTAACTCTACGCTCTATGTATCAAAGTGGGGAATTAAAAATAATCTAAATAAAATCATTTCCCACAGCGCGATCAAAGTCTGTCGTTAATATTTTACCATTAGTCTTAATATTTTATATCCTCTCCTACATTAATATTTTTATGTAAAATTATTCGATTATTCATAGGGTGAATTAATTTAATACTAAGATATTCACTTTTATAATTTATACATATAAATGTCTTTAGTCCGTTTCAATTAATTTGCTTTTGTATAAATGGATCTTTACCTAAACGAAGCAGGCTAAATTTATGACACTCCGTAAATAACATAGCAGTGCCTAAGATTTAATGTAAAATTAAAATAACTTAAAAAATAATAAATCTACATTATTTTAATTTTACCTCGTAATATTTAAAAGATTACTATGCTATACGTTTGTCTTGTTAAATAAACACATTAACGTGGCTTCAATAAAACTCGTTAGGGATTAACTCCTCATAAGTAATTGAATTAAGGTCTTTTGTACTTTACTTTAATCTCATTTAGGGCGTTTTTGCTGTTCAATGAATTGACATTAACGTTATTAATATTATGAATAAACGAATATACATTAACTTATATGCGCCTGTCATTAGTGTTTACATATTTATTATTAAAAATGTATATTATATATTGTATTCGTCGTGGCACAGAGGTGCAGCATCCGCCTGTAAACGCAACGGCTTGTGGGTTCGATTCCCACTCGTAGAAGATGGATTTTTCTATTTCCATTTTCTTCGCTTTGGTAACTGAACAAGCGCGGCGTTGAGTTTTACCACTCAACCATTGTGTGTTGAGTGGTAAAACTCAACGCCTCTAAAATGGTGGAAAGCAGGGAACGGAGTATGTTAACACTAGGTTACCATGGTACATGCGGTTCCTTTTGCCAACCCTGCCATGGGCGGGGCAAAGCGTAAGTTAAAAAATTATATTATTAAATGTTTTCATATTGTAATAAATTAGTTTGTTACTAATGGTAAAAAAAAACAAAAGTATATTATTTCTTTCATTCAGTATAAAAAGTCTTAGTGACTTTTAATTCATAAATGCTGTAAAGTAAAAATAACGATGTAGTTTCATAATAAATAATACAAATTAAATACAAATCTTATTCAGATTACCTATTTCCAATATACGCGATAAACAGAAAACTCTACTGCAACTATTCGAACTCTCTAAAATAATAACGAAATTTCTTTACACCAAAGCTCTTCTCCAAATAGTTTTACGTGCAGTCGTTTTATTAAGTTAGTTTGAAATAATATCATACTCTTGAAATCTCACTCTACACTGCATTTGTTTCAAAAAGTTTACCCTTCTCGGATTCGCCTTCATTCATATGAAAGCAGGAAATGTAGAAATGAATTACCATACAACAGTCTAAAGCTTGTTTAAAATTCTATTTTAATATCATATAATTATCAAGCGTTGTTATCTTGTAATTGATTCTAGAAAATAAGATCCTATAATTTAATAAAAACCATCCGAATATTATCTAACTGTAAATTATTTTTGTTAATCTTACGATTACATTAAAATTGCTTTGACATGAAGATTACGTGAAGAGAAGATGACTTATGCAACATGCTTGACAAAGTTGTGAACGCAAATGCAGTTGATTACGTCAAAATCAATTATTACTTCATTTAATAGAGAGACAACCCATCTTTAAAATCTTATTACTACTAATCTTACTATTTTAATAAAGGTGCAGCTGTGGCCTAAGAATTATAAAAAATAAATTAATTAAAAAACAGCTTAAAAATCAACCTCATTAGGTCAAATATCATTTAGGACAAATAATACATATATGTTATAACATACACGATTTAATTTATAAAAAAGACAAAGAATACTTTGTTTTTCTCATGTGAGATAAATATTTACATATATTAATATACAAAATGTTATTTGAATATTAATTTTATTCTCATATTACTTTTGTGGACATAAGTAACTTAATAAACAATCCTGGATTGATATCACTAAGGCAAACGTAATCCGACTTATGGTACATACTCGTATATAAACGTTGCTTTAAAACTCAAATAGAAACTATCTATCGTGTACATACGATACTATAACTAGGTTAATATTTTACTAACAATATATGTTTTAGTTACAGAACGTGTATTGTTACAAGTTAATATAAACTTGGGTGGTGTTTACGTGCACCAGTATATGCTAACAAATCCTGCCGGGCTTGTTCCAGCGTTCCGCATGGCGACCTTCCTATTATAATTCATCTACAGTAAAGCTTTTTAAACATTCTCTAATTTTATTAGACCGCGGTTCTCGTCGAGAAATTTTAAATCTTCCAAGCGGAAATTCTACATAGAAAAGACGCGTCAAAGCGTCTTTGAATGAAACTGGAATGGTATATGGGAGAGAAATTTTAATTTATTTAATGTCTCACTTTTGTGTCAGTTGACTAGAGTAAAATTACTGTTAAAATGGCGTTAATATATTTCTTGTTATATTTTTTTTTCAATGAACATATCTATATAGATACTCTAATTACAGTTCTAAAAGCTTCTGAATGGATTTTATACGTAGTAAAAGCACATAAAATTACATTAAGAATGAGAAATTGAATAAAGATAGTCTGAACCAGCAAAGAAGCTAATAATGTTACTCTGGACGCTAAAATAATTCTCTAGAGATATCGCAGACTCGAATTACTGATGGCCAGCGTCCCCTCCGCTTGATTAGCATTCTAGCCTCGCGACTGCTTCTCTGTATTCTTGTAACAATACCCGGTACAAAATAAAACCTCTGCACGTACATTCGCTGAAAGGCGGACTTCCTGAACTTACGTCGGTCCAGTTTTTACTATATATCAGGGAAAATATTAAAACACTAGCTATATAATTTAATTTTTTTCGTCATAAGAATAAGACGACCTATTTACTGAAAACCTGAATAAGTAAATATAGTAAGAAATGCATTCTATCAAGTTTAATTAGGACCTAATTTTAATATTAATTACTTAAATTTTTTGTGTCGATACTAATACACTGCAATACTAAATATTTAATATTCAGCTTCACTCTATTATGGCAGGATAGACAGAGGGAAATGCAGGAACCGTGGAACCTAGTGTTAATGCACTCCGTTGCTTAGCCCTACTTTCTTCGTCCTCGCTTTTAATTTTAATTATTTTTAAATATTTATATTTATTTAATATTTACTTATGTAATTATAAATATATTCCTCAACTCAACGAACGGGAAGTACTTATATTACAAAAAAATATATGTAAATAATATCGATTAAAAAAAACAAGTGATACGTCATTGTCTGGCAGCACTCAGCACTCTATGTATTTTAACTAAAAATAACAGCGAAAAACGAGAAAACGTTACTCCAACTTCATTAAGAATAGAGCAGTTGTTGGCTTTTATAACTAATAATAACTAATTGAGAGATTCGGACAGTATTCATTACGGCCCCGTCTATTCTTAAATAAACATAGAAAAAATTTATTACCCTTCTAAATATAATGTAAAAAATAATTATTTTTGACAATATACTTGTATAATTCAAAACAAATTTCTATGTTATTTTTTTTTATTTTTCTATTTATTATTCTTTCTTGATAATATATTATTTATATTTCTTTGTTGACGCTGGTGAATATTTTAAATTAAACCAATTGTGCATTTGAAGTAGTTGAACGAATGATACTACAAAAAATATATATAAATAACAATTTGTAACTTAATAAATGTATCAGAATTCTACAAAAAAGGTACCGTTATACAAACAAAGTTTGCTTACACAACATATATTGATCTTTTTATTGCAGTTATCAATATAATGTTTCTTTATTGTACTTTAATTAACTGTACATATAGTATATAGATTAGATTGAAATAAAGAACTTTATTTTATTAACACTAAGATAAAAGGAGCTTGTTAAAAAATCAAAAGAAACTATTCGTATTATTTTGTCTACAGTAAAAGCACAATAAACAAAGCTAGTAGAAGTTATAATATAATTTACTTTCCTTATTTCAAACGTTTTGCACATAAAAGAAGTCAAAAGCCAGAAATGAATTTCACAACTAAAAAATTAGTTCGTAGCTCACATTATTCGCTGACGTAGTCGTGCAAAGAAAATACCATTAGCTTATTGTTTGACAGAAAGGCAATATTTGCTCGCTTAGAAAACGTTCAAGTGGAAATCTATTGAATAAGAGATGTGAAAATAATAGAGAAATTTCTATTTTAGTTTTATATTAAATTTTGCTTATGAGAAAAATTATATACAATTAAAATATTATTGCGAATTAATGTTGTTTAAACTCTGACATAGTGTATATATATATATATATATATATATATATATATATATATATATATATATATATATATATATATATATATATATATATATATATATATATATATATATATATATATATATATATATATATATATATATATATATATATATTATATTCCATAATAATATATGGATCACAATTCAAGGTAAACAAATAATTTAATTTATTCACTTTAGTAATTAATAAATCATATTGAAATCCAATCGCCATAAAAGTATAATTTACACATCAATAGTATCCCGACAGTTCTTCGATTACGAACCGAGCTCTAAATTTACATTTGAAATCATCTATCACCAATCAGGTGAAAGTTACACTGATCTTTGTCATCACAGAACGAAAAACACTTTTGAGTGAGAATCGAACCCACTACTTACAGATTTACACCGCGACATTGTTGCTTCAGTATCAATATATACATTAATACAAAAATAAAAACTTCTTGAATTAAATTATATTATGCTTTCTAAAGCTACAACCGCTGAGCCTGGACCAACGTACTTGACATTCTGTTCAAATGAGAAATTATAATTTATTTGAATAAAAATCTCTTTTAAAATAAAAATATCCGTTGATAAAAATTTTATGTTATGAAAATTTCACAAGTGACGAGGTTATTATTGCCTATTTAAAATATTTAAAAAGTCATCTATAACCATAACACATAACATAACTTAATACAATTTTGGCTTATTAATAATATGATGACTTTCCTTATGAACAACAAAAGAAATGCATTATTAATGAGATCTTGCCTCGTCATCCTTTAGATGAACACTTATTTAGCTCTTCGTAATAGTAGTCTCAATTTGAATACATTAAAAATATCTAATATACGTGTTTTTCCTCTAAGTGTTGGTCTTTATTTCAACCCCGTTTTATTATATAATTCAAATATTATTATATAGTTCCTACTCGGAGAATGGGATATCTTTCTCCTTGGATGCGCTTTTTTTATTAATTTCACCTCTCAACACGCAATAGTATGAATTTAGTGTAGAAACGGAGACTAGAGTGTAATTCATGACATAAGGTTCTTGCAGATTATCCTGCTTTCTACAGCAAAAAAGGTTCAATAATGAAATTACTGAAGCTCTATTACACGGGTATGTGTAATGACTAATGCTAAAAGCATATGTGAGCATAAGTAATTTTTCTCGACGTCCTCATTGTATTGTAGATGGACTGGCAATAAATTCATTCTGGAAGTGAATATAAAATTTTTTTCTTCTCAATTAGATACAAATAGACATTCATTTATAATACTTAAAACATGGACAAAGTGGTGGACTTAGCCCTTTCTAAACAGCAGTAAAGAAATAAATGTGACTTTATTAAATCATTTTGAAGACTTCATTTCCTACAAACAAATAAAAATTTCAAATGAGAGGGCTATTGATGATTATTAGAGGCATTAGAGCTATATGATAGCTATAGCTTAGTAATGGAAATAAATATAAAACAAAGTGTACACCACTTTGTTAATATACTAACATAATATGTTACAGCACTTAATATATACTAACATAATATATTAATATTGTTAGTCCATTGTATATTATCATAATAATACACTATCTAATAATTCACTTTACCTTTTTACGCCAACTAATATTATCTAACCAAATATATCAGATCTTTTGATGTGTCAGGAGTCACGTAACTAATTTTCAGTGGTCAATGCCCGTACATACATCACAGGAGGCTTTGTGCGTATGACATGTTAAATTGCTATTAAATTTATGACCAGTATTTTATTGCGCTCATTAACAGATTAATACTGGCGACAGCTTAAAAGCATTAATCCACGTGTTACAGCCATTTTTATAGTTTGCTTTATATTTTTTTGTAATATTTCGCGTCATACTGGACGAATTTGAACATATAAAATACAATGTACATAGGTACAATGCGATTTATAATTTGCAAATTGTTTTAAAAATATGTTGTACGTTAAATCATATATTTATTTTTAAAACTGTACATATACCTGTTGATATTTCCCATCAAAATGATTTTATTTTATATAGTAACAATATAATTAAGGAACTTGCTGACATGCTGTATAGTAGGATCATGTACCAAAAATAGTCACAGATAGCAGTATAGCCAAAATGTATATTCAATAGTAAATTGAAGACGTTTTAGTAAATTGTTATTGTTTATAATATTGATATTGCATTTTCGAAATAAAGATATTTATTATTTTAACATTATTAAAAAGCCATAGCATTACACTCTTATAGGCCATTAATTAGAAGTATAAAGTACATTTTTTTCATAATTGGCGGCATTCTCTCAAACAGAGTGTTTTTCACCCTATATTAATTTAATAGTCACTTTGAAAAAATTATACAAATATATGCGCTCCACCATCTTGGTGCGTTCTCGCCCGCTTAAAGTTTATACTTATATATTTAATACTAGAATTCATTAGTGATTTCACATGCTTAGTCACACTTTTACTCTAATATAATATGTATATTGTACATATTAGCAAATATCTATTTTCCTTTCACTTTGTCTGGGGAAAATAATGTAAAAATCATCGTATATAAATGAATTATTTATTTATATATTATTTTATATGCAATATTTTATATGGGTGGCAGGTAATCACGCATCGTAAACGTAGTCAAACGTGTAAATTCCAATCCCCTGAGAATTTTGGAATAAAATATAGTACATATATTGCATCATAATTTCCTAAAAATAATAAGTCCTATGAAAGTCCCACAAAAAAGTTTCAGAGATTAGCCCTGACAAGAGGAAAGACGGACATACAAAACTGTTTGTTTGTACTTAAAAATTTAAAAGCTAAATTTTATAATATTGTTTTCTTTTAACTTAGTTGTCTAATATAAGAGTGTTGTCCCCTAGATAATTATTAATTCTAATACCTTGTTAGCGTCACATTAATAAACTGATTGTAGAGCGACAAAAACTAAATCTTGACAAAATTTACCCGTAATGTAGTAAATAATTTTTCATCATTTAGGTGTTAAACTTAAATATTTATATCCAAAAATCTCATCTTCTTTCTAATTAATACAACAAATAAAATTATAAGCGAATTTTTTCGAAATCGAGTTCATTTTTTATAAATATTTAATACATATAACTTATTATATAAGTATTATCTAGAAGGACCACGTAGTAGCTTGCAGTATATATAGGTTATCCCAAATCCAGATCTCATGGATTTCCGAGACAAAAACTCTTTGTCTTAGCATTGTAACCCATCATGGGCCATTTAGCATCTGGGAGTACTATTCCTACTATTAAAAAATGTCAGTCTCACCTAAGCATTATGAGCTCATTACTCTTTTGCGGTGAAAACCGGGCTTAACTATATGCACTTGAATAAATCCAGTTATTTTGATCCCACAAAAGATACCTCCATTCTATATCTATATTTAGAATAGATTGTTACTAAACTCATACATTGCCAATGGAATAGCAAAATTTCAGCTCAATCGTTAAACTATGCATGGATTATATATAAAATGCAAGATTTGATGAACACGCTAAAAACATATGAACTGAAATAAAAGCTTTTAAATATTTTTTCACAAAATATGAAACTTTGGTTTATAACATAATTGTGTGTGTTACTGCCCTGAAAGGGGAATTTTATTACTTCTATGTGGCTGTAAAATATGTAAAAGAAAGGACTGACTATAATTTTGCCATTTTCAGCAAAATTTATTTAACGTATAGTTAAAAACCTATAAAAATTCACATACATCATATACGAGTGACCGCTCAGCGCTCGCCGCCCGCCGTTATCCGTATCCAAAGCCTTTTTAAATTCCATTACCGGTTTACACATTTTTCTCTGGGGACAAAGCGTGCATGATCTTTTTCACAAGTTAATCTAATTAATAGCCTGCATTGTTAGGTAAAATAGTCTTTTTTTAATAAGAAATAAATTGTCGACTATACGATATCACTATTTTAGTGGCTTTTAACTTATAATATTAATAATCAATTGAAAAACCGCACGTCACGTCACAGTCAATTTTCGTTTCTACATTGAATGGTGAACTTAATTAGGAAAATAAATTATAATATTTTTTTGCTTTTACCTCTTAAGTAAATAACAAAAATTAATAAAATATATAAAATTTACGAAATCATGTTTATTATATAAGAGATATATGTCATGATAAGATTTTATAGCCATTTTTATGAAGCGAGCAATTGATAGATGTTGCTACAGGTGAATTCCGCTCCTGGGATTAAATGTACGATTAATGTGTGTCGTCCAAATGTAAATCTCTACAAGCGCAGCAAATAAATATTTTGTAAAATGTTTTCTCTCTCCGGTACACAACACCTGATAAATGATAGCTACGGGCGCTTTATGAAAATGTGATGCGATAAATGTTACGTCACTACGTAGTGTATTTGCTTATGAAGTAGGAACTCACACGTCGCACCATTGTTTCTCATTACTCTCTTTGTTTTCGAGGGAAATCATAAATATGTATATACATTAATTATAAATATATAAAGATACCTACAATATGTAAGAATAATACGTATAAGTATCGTATGTGTTCGCTTATATATATATATATATATATATATATATATATATATATATATATATATATATATATATATATATATATATATATATATATATATATATATATATATATATATATATATATATATATATATATATATACACATACGATAGCTTACGATAGCTTCACGCACGCACATGGCAGGGTAGGCAGAGGGAACTGCAGGGACCGTGCGAACCTAGTGTTAAGACACTTCGTTGCTTAGTCCCTGCTTTCTCCGTCCCCGCTTTCGCGATCGCTTATATAAAATGTAATAAACTACATGTATCATAGTACAACTAAAGTAAAACAAACCCGTGTTGATTAGGTGACATTAATGCCACATCAACTTGTTTCAACCTTGTTTTGTTTGTGGAGAAACTGTCAGTTGCTATAGATTCTGGGCAGACCATTTACGTCAAATATACGCAGTACAGTAACGCAGTGCAAAATAGCTCTTGAAATGCTTAGGTTGTTCCTTCGTAACTGAACTTAGAAAGCTTTAAAATATAATTTGTTTATATAATGCACGAGTTCGTAGTATATCAGAATATTGCAGCGTGGTTTGCAAATCCGCTTTATAAGAAAAATATAAAAGGTTCTATCCAAAAGCGGTGTCTATGGCACATCGCACATCACTGTGGAGTCGTTAAGCATGTGCATAGTTATGAGCACCGACTGAAACATTTTAAAATGCGCTCTTTATCTGATCGAAGAGGTCTGCTTAAATTTTTTTTCTATTATTCACTCACGTAAAAGATGTATTTCATTCATAATTACTCTTACAGACAATCATGCTATTCAAACTACCTAGATTTAGTCATAATATATTATTTCGCCACAAACTAATAACCTTAATCTTTAGTACACCGATATTTTATTATTTCTTATTTTGTAATGTTATTTTACTTTAGCTAAACTATATTTCTATATATGTTAACTTTTATTTGTTGTCTATTAAATACAATGTTGCTTTTAAATACAGTGTTTCTTAGTATATTTTTGTCTCTTGTGTATTTTAATATAAGAATGTATGTTTTGTTAGCAATATGCAATCACAGAATTAATGATATAAGGTATTAGTGCTATATATTTATTCTGTGTACTATTGCAATTGAAAATATTTTTTTATTTATTACTATACACGAAACAGATTGAAAAAATAACTTTAAAATTACAATCAAAATATTTTTTTAATTTATGAATTTATATAAAAGTGTTAATCCTACGGGAGCCAGCTCAGAGGCATGTTCTGCTTATCATAATTCTGTAAAAGCTTACTCACGAATTACTTACGAATTGATTACGCGTAGCAACAAAAATAGTTTTCATTTATCACCAATGTTATTCTCCTACAGAAATGCTAACAAGATAAATAAGTTATAACACGCATATATGTAAGTATTTGGACGTAGCTTGATGAGAACTTGAGACTTTTCGGCCAGATTGCCTAAACGTTTTGTATGTTAAGTTATGTATTTTTTATATATCTTAAAAAAGATTTTAGTTTCGTAGGAGTGCAAAAACACTTTATAATGAATATATCTTATATATAGCTTACTATTAAAACCAATGAATACTTACTTTTAGTTATTAGAGTTCAAACTAAGCGTGATTAGTACCAAGCAACAACCTTTTTTTTGTTAAGTTCATTCTAATCTGCTAAATTTATAACCGAGTTAAATGACCAACTTCCTCTTTTATTTAAAGAGGGTACTTCAGGAAGATCTTGAACGTGTTTCATTTGCAACACCCCAAAAGTTAAATAGCCTCAGATGATACAAATTTCAGCAACATTTTAAGAGAATGAGTTGTGACAATTGCAAGAAGGCAGCGAAAGGGCGGACGGCGCATAAGTCACTGTCAGAACCTGCGTCCGTCGACACTTTTTTGCTGTTTCGCGTCTTTTGTAACTCCAACAATGATATATAATTAAAGTTTTTTTTATCAAAAGGGATACGAACATTAGCTACGTAATTAGCCCTTTGAACATTTTTACAAAAATATTATTTTTGTGATTTATCTTTATGTTAATTTGTTATTAACATAGTGATCAGACACTTTGCAAATATAATTTTAATACTGTTATTTGGCTGTAAATGTAGATTTAACTTGACGAAAATGTATGTTCATTTATTGTCATTTCTCTAGTCTGTTGTTATAATATATGTACACAATTTGAATCTATTTGTTCTCAACAACTTAACAAGGTCGATAGTATTCTGTAATTAAGTAAAATTATATATTATAATATTACTTAATATTATATATTACTATACTTATTTATATAACTTTAGGATTAGATATTTGTTTTTAAAGAAGTAATAAAATTAATATTCATGCAAACGCACTCCAACTGATGCCGTTGATATACATGAATTCCTGACAGGATCATCACACTATAAATCTATATACCGCATAGAGTTTCTTTCCTCTTATTTTGTAAAAGCTTTCGATGTTTTAAAATAAAATTATTGGCTTTAATAGACTAAATAAGTTTCGCATATTAAATTTATTATTTCTATAAAAGCTAATTAACAGTATAACATTTGACGTTTTTAATATTTAACTAAAATATATATTATTACGCCGTTTTACAGTCAGTTATTAGATTGAATTTATTAACGAAATATATATATCAAATATATCTAATGCATACACCTAATTCATGTATATAAAATCTATATACTTTGGAGTATATTGAACTAGAGAAGCCCTTACTTGCTTCATAATAATAGGTAAGATGTTGGTATGTACATTAATTATGTAGTTATGCATAGATTTGCCACTTACAAAGCGAGGCTACAAATCAAAAGATATGTGCTTGCCTTTTTTTTATAAAAAAATATTTTACAGAATATTTATCATTATTTATGTAATGCTTTGCTTTTTAATGTTATTTAACAAGAAGTTAAGTTATTTTATTATATATATATATTGTTTTAATTATTTTTTAATATCTCTACAAATAGTATCTGTTATTCTTAAAATTATACTTTTTTCAAATAAACTTCACAATATTAATAGAAAAGTTCATGAAGCCTTAAAACAAGACTTTAAAAGTGTTGAAGTTTTCAAAGGAAAAAAATTGTTCATGCAAAAAGTTATGAAAACACATTAACAGACGTACCGAAAGTTTGTATCCCTTAAGTCTAAAATTTCTTTTACAGAAAGTGCAGCCATTCGTGAAACATTGTACATATTAAACTGATTTACATAACAAAGTTCACTTTAAATGTTTGAATAATCACTTTAGTCACAGTTTACTGGCGTACAGCATGCGATGCAAGAAACATTACGCGCACTACGAAGAGGGGCCGTAACATGGATCTCGTAGCACAGCAGAACGTCGACTGTCGAGTGAGAACTGAGGACACCACTACTCCGAGGCTACGCTTCAATCTCCAGGCCGCGCAGTCGCAACACTTCTAAGCTTTCATCCCCCAATGGCCAATACCCATTAGGATACCCTTAAATATTACTTTATGTACATACTTATTATTCGTTTTATAATATTCTAATAGGATATTTAATTGGTGAAAACAATTGTAAGGAATCTGGGTTGTTTAATTTAAATTTTAATAGTCTAATAATTATGATAATCCTTGAGATATGGATCTTTTTCTTTTATTGCCGAGATATAAGTTTATTCGTTTCCTTTTTAATTTCTTTATTCTAAAGTACTTAACGGAGTGTCTTAACACTAGGTTCATATGGTCCCTGCAGTTCCCTCTGCCTACTCTGCAATATGCGGGATAAAGCGTGAAGCTACAGTATTTAAAATATTTTCTTTACTTTTTAGTATGTATTACTTTGTAGATGTATGTAGCTTGGTATAACATTGAAGGTTTTTGTTTGCCTGCTTGTAAACTCTTATATTGAGCAGTACTGGAAGGAAATTTTTAATTTGAAAGATTTTTGATTGTGTTACTTTAAGGCTGGTACATCCACCACTGACCACCATCTTATCCTGTATAGTACAGATAAAATAGTCAAAGACAAACGAAAGCCAGATGACTATGTCTTTAGCACTAAAACATGTCATATTGATATTGTAGAAACAATTATTTTTGTTGTAGGTATTTAAATCCTTTAAATTTCCAAAGACAAAATATTGTGATATTTGAAACGATACCGCATGCGCGGGTGGAACCCTAGCACTATCGGTATCCATGTGCCGCGGATAAGTGACTAAATTTTTTATTTAAAGTACTAAATTATATTGTAGAAAATAAAAAAACAAGTCCTTACATCTTCTCTCTTAATTTGACAAAGTATTATTTTCATTTTCACACTTTTGTAAAACAAAATGTTGCGTCGGTTTCCGCCAATTTATGCGGAAGTTTTCGAAAAGGAAGATGAAAACAAAGTGTTTTAACACAACATTTTCTCTACTGTCTGCAGAATATAAACTAAAAAAATATATACTTAAATATGTACGTGATCACTTAAATATGTACGTGACTAAACCATTTCAATCCCTAACTAAATAAATTTCAAGTACTGTTGACAAAGTTATGGCTCTTGTGAAAACTATATTGTCCTCAATCCTCGGTTCAATGAGTCTTAAGGACGGTTAACACAAAAAGCACATAACTACTAAATACCTACCTACAACAAACATAATCATATAAAATGATTTTGATAAAATACCTAATCAGCACAAATTCCAAGAAAAATATATTGTTTAGTAGTATACTAAACAGAAGAAAATATATTAAATTATTAGTAAATTCGTTTATTATTTTTATAATTTTCTTCATATAAAATAACTACAATATTTTATTTTTATTTTTTAGTTACTATTTAAGTTCGTATATAGGTATAGCTCGACATCATTTTGAAATTGGTTTGATTTATTTTATTAAAAATAATTTTCATGTTTTACTTGGTATTTTTATAGGACATTTACCAAAGAATATTAATTATTACATTTACTAAGTTTCATTATTTAAAAAAATCATGTGCGTGATGTCAAAGAACTCAGATCATCTCTTTGCATGCAGTTGAGTTCTATAATTGCTATATTAGTGATTACATTGGTAGATTTTAGGGAATAACGTTTTTATCTAAAAATGTCATTTGAAAAAATATTTTTTATCTTCAACTACCTAGAATGGATGGATTTTTGGATGGATGAAATGGATTTTTCTATTTCCATTTTCTTCGCTCTGGCACCTGGGCAAAGCGCGGCGTTGAGTTCCGCCACTCAACACGCAATGCCTCGAAAAAGGCGGAAAGTGGGGACGGAGAAAGCAGGGACTAAGCAACGGAGTGTCTTAACACTAGGTTCCCACGGTCCCTGCAGTTCCCTCTGCCTACCCTGCAATGTGCGGGATAAAGCGTGAAGCTGAAAAAAAAATTAAAAAAAAACTACCTAGATATACTATAAACGTTAGACTATCATTCTCTCACTAACAAAATAGTTGAAGGAGTTCTGTACACTCCCGGAAAACTTCTATAATTTCTAATCGTTTTCAAGGATATTTCTCTCAATTTTACTTAAAAATATATTTATTTCAATATAAATTTATTTTCATTCTTCAAAATAGCATTTTCACAGGGGATTCATGTGAAGAAAGCACGTTAAAATGTCTACAAGAATACAAAAATATCGTTGAAATGAAAATTACTTTAAGACCATAACTTACACTTAAAAGCATAGTTAAATTGAGAGATGTTTTACAATAAACGAATTAAATTAAATAATCTTTTAAATTAAAATTATTTGGAGGCAAAACACGCAAACTGGCCAACAGAGCTAACCTGAATACACGATATCTTGACAAATCTTAATATAAATCTGAACGATTTATATAACAAAATTTTATATAACAAAATATTAAAATATTCTCTCCCACTATTAGGCAAAAATTTTGAAATAAATGATTTAATTTTTAAAAATATAATATTCACTTTTATATAAAACACCGATTAAGTACGTTTTTAATGGAAATTCACGTAAAAATGACAACAGAGAATAATAGAATAGAATATATTTTGTAAAAAAAGTCTCAATATAAACTGTTTACATGAAAAATAATTAATATCTCATAATATGTTCCTATGAGACTAGAACTTTCGTTCCTACAAGGCTAAAATAGAAACCCAGATGTTGGAGCGGAGTTGATGTAAAAATATAAATATAAAAGTTATTGAATTTAAAAATATGTATAAAAATATATCTCGTTTAATTCTACTAGACTAAGCTATTCAATATCTAAAAAAATATAAACTTACACAAAATATTAGTAGTAGAGATGTAGGCTTTTTTTTAAATAAATATATGTCATTGTCACAGTGACGTTGACATAAAATTTCATAATTTTTTTTTTCTTATGTACGTCCGACATTGACAGTAAAGATCATTTATTATTCGCATCATTCTTGTATTTTCTAACAATTTGCACAGTTGACAGTACTGATTCAAAAGTACAACATATAAGACGTACTCTTTGGTAATTTTTTATTGTAGTGATTAGTAAAATCCCGATAAAATGAAAGATAAATCAGGCTTGACCAGATTCCGCGATTGTTATATTCTTCGCAACAGCAAAATTATTAAAGAGGATCTTTGGATACGTGATGGCAAAATTATGAACCCTGAGCAAATATTTTATGTGGAACAAGTTGAAGCAGATGTAACGGTAAATTGTGATAATTTACTTATTGCTCCTGGATTTATAGATATTCAAAACAATGGTAAGAGACAATCAATTCTTGATTTCATATTCAGGTCGCCTGTAATAATTATGTTAAAATATTAATTATTAATATTATAGTTATTTCAAATATTTATTTACTTGTTATATATTGATTTTACATTTTTATTCAATATTTTAATTTCATATTAGGTGGATGTGGCGTAGACTTTTCCTATGATACTGAAGACATTGAGAAAGGAGTGCAAAAAGTGGCAAAAGAATTATTGGCCTATGGAGTAACCTCATTCTGTCCAACTATGGTAACATCAGAGAAAGAAAAATACTTAAAAATATTACCTAAAATACAAAAAAAACAAGGGGGAAAATCTGGAGCAACTATCTTAGGTGTCCATCTTGAAGGTCCATTCATAAGTACAGCTAAGAAAGGAGCCCATTCTGATAAACTAATTTTAAATCCTGAAAAGGTAAGTTATTTAGTAATAAAGTCTTTAATTTTTATTGTTTCTGAATCTATTTATTCATCATAATAGAATACCATAAATAGGTCAATTGAGAACAATATACTTCTTTTGCAATTATTGTTATCATAAGCCTTATCTGTAACCTACATTTTCTTAACAACAATTAATAAACAGGATGATGAACTCTTATCAATACACATAAATGAAATCTCTTTCAAATGTTTGTATTTAATATTTACTAAATATACAAATACAAATATGATATTATTTTAATAAATATAAAAAACCATTTGAAGAACATATATTCAAAGTTATTATTCTTCTAACTAAAATACATTTTTTGTTGAAAATGATTTGTTTTTTATTGAGTAACATAAGAATAGGTACAAGGTCCTTTGTAGACATGACCTTTATTGTTTCAACCTCTCAAACAATATTGTGAAACAAAATGAGTATGATTCAGATAAAGAAACATTACTTTTTTAGGGCTTAGAATCCATTCTCGAAGTGTATGGATCATTAGATAATGTTATAATAGTTACTTTGGCACCAGAGCTCCCTGGTGCTTTGGCGGCAATAAGGAGCCTAACAAACCTTGGCATCAAAGTAGCACTTGGACATTCTTCAGCTAGCCTCATCCAAGGTGAGGAAGGTGTAAAATGTGGGGCAAACTTAATAACTCATCTCTTCAATGCTATGCTACCAGTAAGTTATTTACATATATTATAGAAGTAATTGTTAACCAACAGTCAGTTCTCTTTTTAGAGAAATGAATCTTATATTTAAAAGATATTAACAAAATTTTCTTCTAGTTCCACCATAGAGACCCAGGCTTAGTAGGCTTACTAGCATCTTCCACAGAAAAACAAGTATTCTATGGAATTATATCTGATGGAATACACACTCATCCAGCTGCACTAAGAATAGCATGTAGAACAAATCCTGAAGGTAAAACTATAAATAATTCATTTAATAGACTATTCAAATAGTACAGTTAGAATTATATAGATATAGATAGTTACTCTATGTCCTATATAGCAGGGTAAGCAGAAAGACCTAGTGTTTGTCATAACACATCCATTCCCCGGTTTCGAATACTTTTGACGCTTAACGCTTTTGATGCCAGAGCGAAGAAAATGACAATAATTCATTCATCACGACTGGGATTCGAATCCACATACCGTCGCATTTACAAACAGACTGTGCTGTTGTGACACGAATTATTTAATAACACCTTATATAAATATCAAATTATTATTAATTATATTTCAGGTTTAATATTAGTAAGTGATGCTGTAGCTGCCCAAGGTTTGCCAGACGGCAGCTACAGGATCGGCCCACAAGCTGTGAACGTGGAGAACGGTCGCGCCTATGTTACTGGCACAAAAACATTGTGTGGAAGTACTAGTGCCCTCAATCAGTGTGTTAAAATATTTAAGGATGCTACAGGTTAGTGTTTCAAGAAAACATAAAAAGTTCAATGCAGCGTGATTGAAGCTACGCCCTCTTGCGAACCGTGCAAGCGCCCTCAAGAGGGCGCAAGTTCAAATCCCGCTGCGTTCAAATTTTTATGTTTTCTTTAAGTATTTTTCTATGCTCAGAGTGGATTAAGAGATTAACACTTTAAAAATCATAAAAAAATTTAAGTTAGTATTTCTTTTGCTTAACGCTTTCCTGTTATTAGCAGGGTAGGCAGAGGGAACCTTAAGAATTGCGAGAATCTAGTGTTAAGACACTCCGTTCAACGCTTTCTGCATTTCGAGGCCTTACGTCTAGAATGGCGGAAATATTCCATCCTCCCCGAGTGAAAATTGAACCCACAAACCGTCGCGTTTAAAAACAGACGCTGCGTATTTGCGCTATGGCGATCGTCGAATTATTTCTTTTTATTTGTATACATTTTTGTTTTTAGAGAGAAGTTCTTGTAAAGTTTGTTCAGCACAGTTCGTTATCCACATTTCGAGTATCGGGTTTTGTTATATGAAAAATAATTCAAATATTGTCATCATTCTATCGAGTAGGGATCGTTAGACATCCTCTTTGACATATTATTTACCTGCCTTGCCTTTATTTTATTGGTAATTCAGCTTTAGTTTCATAAATTGCAAAAAAAATGTCTATAATTTTTTTTGATAAGCAAAGTTATTCATAGGTACTGATTTATTTTTTTACAGACTGCTCCTTAGAGTACGCATTAGAAACAGCGTCCCTACATCCGGCTAAGGCTTTAGGCATAGATCATATCAAAGGCACTTTGAACTTTGGATCAGATGCAGACTTTATCATGTTAGATCTAAAGACCCTCGACGTTATGTCTACTTGGATTGCTGGCGAATGTGTTTATAAGAGTTCCTCATAATATAATGACCTCTCGTGGAATAAGTTACCATATTGTGATATATACAATTTTTACAAAAAATATTTTGAAGTGCACAAAGTGCTTTTTATTATGACACTATCCAACATTATAAAATTATTGAAGATTTTTATTTGGAATAAATATAATAAAATTATTCAAGATTTTTATTTATTAGTAAGATTTTTTTTGTTATAAAGAGTGATAAATAAAAAGATGTCTTGATAGTGGCATGGAAAATCTTTATTGAAGTAAATATATTTATAAAGTCAGTACAATTTAAGTTCAATAGTTTCCAAAAATATTAAAGTGCAGGTTGCTGATCACCTGGCAATGTTAAATATGATTATTTCTTAATTAAAATACAAGCTAATATTGAGAAAACTGTAATATGTGAATAATAACATGTATATACCTAAATAAAATCATGACAAAAATATATTTTAGGCAGGCTCTGAATTACACTGCTCTGTGCTGTTGTTATCCTGGCCACAGTTCACGATACATAATAAACTTAATCGTTAAGAGGCCGCTGACGTCACGCGACAACCGGTTCTCGGGTGACCCCAGCGACGAATAAATTTGGTCAAAATAAGATGTGCAACTAGTCAAATAAACGAATCTACGTGTGTCCACACGAAAACATCGCATGCCGAATAATGTGACGATGACGTAGCGCAATCAATTCCTCCGGAGCGTAGTGGACAGACATACGAACTAGTTGGGCATCTTAAATTTACAATAAAACCAAGTTACAAACTACGCAATGTATATTCATGTATACAATAATTACTAAGTGTATGAATGTATAATAATGTAAATACATTTTCATGAAAAACAAAATAATATCATGGAATATTCAAAGAGCCAAAATATTTGAGATTAACTCTACCTCGATATTATTAACTTCTAAGATCTAGGCACAATGCAGCAAAAACTCCTGTATGGATAACAATATTTCGTTGACTGTGGGGCAAAATAGTCTAATAATCTAGCCAAGACCACCTCCCGGGACGCTCTGAAGCCCTTGCCTTACCGCTGCCGACATACGAGCGAACGACTACGTTATTATATTAGTTTTAGTTACGTTAGGAACAAGCCTGGAACGGAGCAAGCATGATTAGTAATACTAAGCAGAGAAACGGATCACCAACGATTGTGTAAACGCTCATGTGATTATAATATAAGACTTATAAACAAAAAAACATACGGTGATCATATTATGTACTTAATTAAGATAATGATATTGATTATTTATGTATGTATGTATCGTTGGTTATCCCCAATCAGATAAGGGCGTCAGGCAGCGGCCCGCGTGTGGCGAGGCTCCCCTTGCAACTTGCTCTTACCGCAAGTCGCTGTGAAGGCAACTACATCTAATAAAATTTTAACGTTTACAATTTTCAAACTTTACGGAGGGTATTGTCTGTTAGATATATTTTTGTGTCACTGAAGTCCACTACAATACGTACACCCCATGTGGACTACATCCTAAGTTTAAAATACTTTAACAGAATAAAATTATTGAGCAATATATTCCTAAGAGAATATAGTAGACATTTGCTCAGCTGCACCAACACTACAGAAAAAATATTTAAATCCTAATATCAAATACCAATGCACACTCCACAAATGTCATTTTCATATCAAAAAGATTAAAATTACTAATTAAATTATAAGCATTATAGATATCTTTGGATCAAAATTAAAATATGCATCAAGAACATGCACCTTTCACACAAACACAAATTACAAAAAAAATTTTAAATGTTAACATAAAATGACAAGAAAATTAAAATGTGTAAACTTAGCGTATACTTAAAACTAATTTAAAAAACAAACGCCATTTTTATATCTTAACGAGATGAAACTACAGATGTTGTAAATTTATGCAATAAAAATAAGAGTCCTTCTCACATTACGGCAAATGTAAGCAAATAAACGAGGTGCATTAGTCGCGTCATTCCTACTGTTCTTCAATGTTTAAGTAGTTAAGACTACAAGAACAAGTGTAAGGTACATTTGTCTGTCTACATGTGGCGTATTGTGAGATACAAATAGATTCATTATGATATGTTTCGTTATATACTGAATAATTTGCGTGATGAGAACATCCAAATGGCCGTTTACGTGAAAAAATTATGCTTACATTTAAAGAATCAAATGAATAAAAATAATAAGATACTACAATACGTAAATACCAAGAATTGTATATTAAAATATTTGTACTTTTACTGACTAAAGGAAAAAACATTGGCAACTGCTAATAATCCTACGATTATAAAAAAAAATAACTTGTATAATGTAGATTGAAAATGGTCTTCTCAAATTCGTTCACTCTACATGTGGAATGCAATTAGAATTCTTTAACAATATTAAAAGGTATAATAATATATTAAATTTTTATAATCAGCTCAACAATGTATATAATCTATAATAATTTAAAAGCCTAGATCCAAACTGTGATATTTATTGCACAAGCACTCTGTGGCTTATAAATTCCGATTGGAATAGAGCTCACAACCTTAATTGTTGGTTTTCAAAAAGTGGAGAGACCAAATAAGTCGGTGGTGTTAAGGTGGGTGAAGAAATCTAAATACAATAAAACATGCCTAAACAACTTAAACACGTGATGAAAATATTTGATGACTATCACTTCGGTATATTCATAGATAGTACTTTTGAACCATATAGCGATACCATACAATAACAATATAATATTTCGTAGATCACTATACTCGTTAGGCAAGCAGGTGATCAGCTTACTGTGCCCTAACCAGACCGAAGACTATATGAGAAAAGTAAAATTGGCCAAACCCCACCCACAATCACAATGCGGTCCAATCACTTGCAAATAAACATTGGACCTATGTGTGCAGCGATGCAACGCAGTCAAAAAAAAACGTCTGCTATAAAGAGGTACCTGAATGTTTTTCAATTATTTTAGCCACCGTTACATACGATCCAATATGTATTCGCAAGTGTATTGGTAATGCCACAGCTCCACCAGAACCATCGACCTGTGCTTGGTGCCACAAAATAGGCAATACGCCCACCTCCAATAGGGAGGGTAACATTAGAGCTCACCTTGTGCGCTGCGAACCCTACATATATCACACTATATGGCACTTGAATATATTTGCTTCGACAATAAATTTTCATAGCCACATATTTTAAACAGCGCCAAATTTTAAACAACACTCGTTAAATATTCGGGCTTTATATTATAACACACTATTTTTATTATTTATAGGCGTGAACATTATATAAGGCCCAGAACGACAATCGAAACTGGTACAGTGAGTGCCTTATCTAGTGCCATATAATGTAATAACTACATCTACTGAAGTTATTATTGCTGGATACATAAGGGAATATAGATTCAAGAGAAATATATTTACCAAAAATTGCTTTAAAGTGTATATAGGTAACTTTTAAGATTCCCGAGAAAGGCTACTGTAATGTACTCTAATGATACAATTATTATCAAGTAATGTCAATGGACAATAGATACCATTTGACCTGCCATTACCCCATGACTAAGTGCTTACTTGCTACAGCAAGAATATACAGCCAATGGGAAGGTGCCCTACCCCCGCCCCCAAACGTCAACCCTCCCTACCCCTCTACCCCTACCCCGCTACCCACAACAACACTAACAACACCACGCTAGGGCAAACACGCCATACTGCTCATTGTATATCAATTGAAAAATACTAACTTCTACGTAAACTTCTACATCGACACCTACATAAGATACATGGCAAGAACAAAAGGAAACATTGTCAAGGGTATATCACCAAAATAATTTAAGTGAAGAACAAAGTCACAATATACAAATGATAATACTTTAAACACACGGCCAAATAATCGAGCCGACGTAATAATAAGAATAATCATTTGAAAAATTACACATATATTTATATATATTAAACTTCAAATTTATTAATATTGAAATTCACACAAAATAGTATAATTTGTAAAATTATCCAAAACTTATCACACCACTTTTTAATAATTTTATGCAACCCTAAGCAATATTATTAATAGCGTCAAACGCTCCCTTTGGGGCTTATTAACTTCTATTTCGGTTAATTTTACGTCACTAACACACAACAATTTTGATCATTGGACAACAAATAAAAAAAATTGAACTTTATAATAATATTAAAACCCTGAATATTAATAAAACAAAAATAATTGGCAACAATTAGTAACTAATTTTTTAATAATTATTATATAATAAAATAATTACTATGTGCATGCACAAATATCGTAAGAAAATAATTTGGCAGTAAAAATTCGTAACACTAAAGGCCTATTCGCACTGGCCAAAAACACTATAAATATAGGCCCGGAACATATAGTAAAACGAAACAGAAATCAGAGTATTATAATCAGATTTCACGCCTATCATCCACGAAGGGTAATGACTCATTTATAACCTAGTTAAAAAAATAAAGAAAATAAAATTCCCTAATACTATCGGGACAAAAATCCTGAAACAAATAACTTAAAAACAATAAGAAAAAATAAACCGAAAAGTTACTTACTAATAAATAGAGGATTCATGAACAACGTCACGCCGGTGATGCCCCTATCCCTGCTGAGGTCTCTCTATTATTGCTTATATCACATTAAACGTTGCTATGTATTTAAGAAACCTTCCAATACACAACAAATTAAACAAATTAATTAGTAATCTAATTAAGTACATACATTAAATTACGCGATACGTTACTAGTGAATTGCTATAATATTTTTTTATATGAATGATAATAATATGGCTCAGCAATACACATTCATTTTGGTTCCACATTAAAATTATATTAATATAAATAAAAATAACGTTATAGCTATATAATATTATAGGAATCCAGGAACTTAAAATGTTTAAAAAAAATTTCAAATTATACAGACGGTCCTCGCTTGTCTTTTAATTTCACAAATATCCAAAACAAAAATTAGAGAGCACTTTCCATATAACAACAATTTGTAAATAAAATATCACATTCCATAGTAGGTGGTCTGGTTAAGTACTTCAAATTAATACAAGGGTTGATATTGCAAGCCAGTGACTCTAATACTAGACTTTCGTTTTCTTGCGATAAAAAATGTTACCAATATATAAAAGTTAACATCAAATTTTAACATATAAAATAAAGTAATACAAAATACTAATGATCTTTGGAAGACGAAAGCCGAGACGTGTAAATTAAATGTTTCAAAAACTTCGCGTCATCACGATTTGCAATACTTCGTAAGACCATATTATTATCAGTGTTTATTTATCATACATCAGACATTTTAATTAGACAAAACCGACAAATATTAATTTGTTTGATGTAATATTTACTACTAACCACAATTTTTTATTTCATCTACTATCTAAAAACTTAATGAATCTCAAATTTTGAATATTAAATGTGGATAGCTATAAAAATATATACTTTGGCGAACTGTATACGAATTTCAAACATATTAACTTGTAGAAATAAAATTTGTTTATAATGGCACGTTCATGAATATATATTTTAAAATGTATATATAATATTAATATTCAACAATAAAATGCGACAAGTAAAAAGTGCTAAATAGCTTTGTGACGCGTAATACCCGTGTTGCAACATGTCGCTTTGTATTCATAAAATTTCAAAATCCAATGTTTCATACAATCTATATACACGAAGATGCCACATAAACGGTTGTTACTTTGTAGTGATCTGTACAAAATTATGTTCAGTACCGGTGGCTCCCAATATAATAAGATCAGACATAAATCAATCAAATCGTATATAATATCATTAATAGCCTACCCATGAAGTTTCAAATATAGGCTCTTAAAACAAGAGTACGTGAAAAAACGTTTTGTATAGACACAAGAAATCTGTAAATGGTAAATATATTTTAACGGACAAGATATAATATTGTATACGCGATTAACCTAAACTAGATGGCACGTTATTTTAGTGTCGCCTCCTTTGGTCATAATATAGTAATAATAATAATAATAATATGTAATAAAATTTTGCTAACAATAACTCAATTGTGCGTAATGACGTGTCCGAATACGGGCTGCGATCGTAACGAGTTTCGAATTACTTCTCCGAATAAAATCGACCACGAAATGGTAAATTGCTACAAAATATTTAAAATGCAAATATTACTTATCTTTCACTCGATTGGTTATAGAATCAAAGTTGACTATGCGATAGTCGTGGTCGACAAAAGTTGTAAGATATTTTATTTTAGACAAAACGTATGTAAATTTACGGAGAAATGCAATTAATAATGAGGCGACACTCCCACGCAGACCCCTAATTGACATGTAATATCTTCACTCGAACTAGGAACCATATCAGCTGCTAAATTTAGAAACAAAATCGATATACCAGCCAACAATCTGTAGTGCAAATACTGACACTGATGTTTGATCGTAGACTGACCACATTGGGCAGAAAATAATAACTCGCTACTTGCTTAGCTCTACAGAGCTATAGTGTAAATATATAACCATCAATAACGCCAAACCAATCAACTATATATAAATTAGTAAATCGATATCTCAATATTCGATTATAAACATGGAAAGTCTACGATCAAATCACTTCTTTCAATTTCACAAACCTATTGACTGGATTGTAACATATGTAAAAAAAGATAATAGCCTAAACTTTGGATTGTATGTTATAACTAAATGCAACCATAATAAAAAATGAGAGATGAATTAAACCGAAAACGTAAGTATCATAGTATACTTTGGGAATATATATCCACAAGCAGGAACTGTTTAGATCCTAAATTATAAATCCACAACATAGGATAATAAAATAAAAAAAAAATTACAGTTCACTTCGAGTGGATGGTGACTAACATGAAAAAACACAAAACAATAAAACAGTCAAATACTGGTTTAGCAAAAATGTTAAGCTTTGTAAAATCAGCAATTAAATATAATAATAAAAGGGAATAAATGTGAGATCTTGTAGTATGCAGACTTACAGCCATTGAGTTATTCCTCAGACAATGTATAGGGTGTTGAGGACTAGAACATGGTGATTATTCTTAGCCAGAGTGACTATATAACCTTCTGACGTTATTTTAAGACCGCAGCAACGGGATACCTGAAACACAAATTGATACTTTTAATTTGTATTGTACAGAACATATATACATATATATACTAAATATATGACCCTATACACTTGAAAATCGTACGACTACAACTCACCTTAACATAAGGGCACTCAAATTCAGTGACCAAAACGCCGTCCCTCGTAAAGACGGCCACATGGAACTTGTTGCCGTGGGAGTCCCCGATGAGGACGTCGCCGGCGTCCGACACGTCAATGCCGTTGGGGAAGTTGGTCACGTTCTCGCAGCCGATGCGACGGAGGAACCGGCCCTCGTCGTCGAACACTACTACGCAGTGCCCTTTGAAATCGCACACGTAGAACTCCTTGCCTGGAAAATGTTGTTTGAATTGAAATTGAACATGTTGTCACTTTTAAAACGTTTCCTTTGATTTGATTTTTAATAAATTCTGTTGTGAAAAGGGCCTATTGTTTTTAGCATATCGTTTTAACCCGCACATGGCAGGGTAGGCAGAGGCAGCTACAGGAACCATATGAACCTAGTTAAGACACTCCGTTGCTTAGTCCCTGCTTTCTCTGTCCCCGCTTTCCGCCTTTTTCGAGGCATTGCGTATTGAGTGGCGTAACTCAACGCCGCGAATTGCCTAGTTGCCAGAGCGAAGAAAATGGAAATAGAAAATTCCATCTTCCCCGAGTGGGAATCGTATTCAGAAACCGGTCGCGCGTCGCGCCACGACGGCCTATTTTATGATATTATAAAAGCTTCATCAACGGCTATTCAATGCACACACCGCTAATGGCGATATCAGATGGCTCTCGCATACACTCGCTGCAATCGAACCAACTCATGAGGTCTCCTTCCTCGGACAGTATAAACACAGTAGGGGTGACGCTGTCGACTGCGACGATGAGGCCTTCAGCGGTCACGGCGAGGCCCGCCACGATGTCAATAAATCGAACCTGGAAAAGATTAAAAGAATATAATTTTCATTTTTAAATTGAACTTGAAATACTGAAACATTAGGGAGCACTTCTTAGTGCTAGTTAAAGTAACAACACTACACATCATTTTTATGACATGATATGAAATTTGACGGCGCACTAACCTGCATTTTTAGTACGATTTTAACATAGGCTACATTTGTATCTTCATAAACAAAAGGTAGATACTAATCAGCAAAAAAATGTATCTACTATTTTCCGATAGTGCAAGTGTGTGTTCCTCCCACAATCTTGTATTGACTAGAGAGTATTCGTTGGTAAAAAGCACAGATTACGATGCTTCGAGAACGTATTCGAAAGTTTCGGCTATTTGAATTTATCAACTATCCGTAACTTAACGAATTCGAAATAAAAGTTGCAGATAATTTTGTTTTGGTGAACCCTAAATTAGAAAGTTGGCAGGTAGTAACAATAAATATAGTTTAAAAAAACACGCTTTTTTACGTATATAAAACTAAAAAGTAAACAATAATTCTTAAAACAAGTTAAAAACAGTAATGACCGAAAAATATTAATATTATTGTGAAAAAGCGTGGGGCGCTTTGTGCCATATGTTTCGTATATTAAGCAACTGAAACTATATAGTGCATATTTAAAGAGATTGAGTATGAAGGATAAGGAAAAAGGAGTAACCAACTCAGTAAGAAAATATGGCACAAAGCGCCCCATGCTTTTTCACAATAATATTAGTATTTTTCGGTCATTACTGTTTTTAACTTGTTTTAAGAATTATTATTTACTTTTTAGTTTGATATACTTAAAAAAGAGTGTTTAATAGAGATAATAGAATATAATAGAGAGTGTTTGATATACTTAAAAAAGAGTATATTTATTTTTTATTTTTTAGTTTAATGTGTTCTTTTTTATTTAATAAAGTTTTTCATTTTCTATTGGTGAATAAAATAAAAATTAAATAAAAAAAAGATATTATAAAATAAACAAATACAAAATAAAAATCAAATAAACATAGACTAAAAAACAACATTTTCACTGGTACGGACGAGATTCGAACCCACGACAAGTTGCTGCAAACGCTCACTTCAGACCGCTCAGCTAACGAGACACATACGATATCTGAGTATACTGACAACTTATATAAACCAGGGTTTCTCAGTCCAAGGAGATTTACTCAGATACAAGCGAAACTAATAAAAGCGTTAATTAAAAACGAGCTCTGTTTCACGTTGTTTCTCTATTAATTTTATATATCATCAAATTATTTCAAACCCTTAGTGGGCAAATCTAATTCACATTTGACCGATTTTGTCTAAAAATTAATGCAGCATTTCCAGTTTAGTATTTTCAAATTTACTAAGATCGTTGTCAGTACATGAAAGAAATAAAAAAGAGTATATTTAAGGGGCATTTATAAATTAAACAGAACCCAAATCAATAATTTTTAAAATGTTTGTATGCCTGCCTGTTCGTTAATATCTGGAACGTGTTAATTGATTTTAATGCAGGTTTTGCTATTTTTTTGTGGTAAACCAATGTTTTTTTCTTTTTTAAAGGGAATGTAAATAAAAAAACTTATATAAAATGCACAGTATATGTTAGAGTAGATCTGGCAACATCGATCAATCGAGAAGAGCGAACCTAAGCTCAATATAATTAAAGGTAATCCTAAAAAGACTAATATATTCGAAAAAATATCGCTGAATAGATGTGTAATCAGAATCCAGAATCCCACTTACGGAGCTTACGCAGACCTTACTGCATATAGTAATCAATAATAATAACTTGTACAACATTCAGGTGTACGGAAGATCGTCACAAGTACAAATAAAAACAAATTTTTCAAACACAGCAAACAATCGCATTACTATCCTATAAACTTAGAAGCTAAATCCGTAGCAGAAAACCGAGTCTGAAATAGTAATTTTCCAACATCCGTCCCCTTATCCATATGTAAAATGTTACATCCGCAACAACCCTGCTAGTTAGTGAGATAACGAAAATAGTAACATGTAAATATTGCCAAATTATAATATGCCACGCTAGTCTTCACGCTCTATCCCTAGCGGGGTAATCATACAGAACGGGGCGTCAAACGCTGCGATTTCTGCACATCTCTTTCGCCTCGTCCACTGTCATTAACCTCTTCATACATGCTCTCCGGGGAGTCCTCACGCTTTTTACATGACCTTCTTCCAGTATCTTCGATATTGTGTTTTGAAAGTCCGATGTCTCCCCTTATCTCTCTTACCATGAATCTTTTAAATAACAAAAAATAGTTTCAAATTCAACATACAGCAATCTTCTTCAAAAAGTGTCCATTCTTGGTGAATATCTGCATGCGTGACCGCTCGTTGCCGCGGTCGCACACCACGAACTTGCCGGTGGCGCGCACCACCGCCACCTTGCGGGGGTACCACAGCTGCCCCTCCTCTTTGCCGGCCACGCCAAAGTTGAACTTGTGGTTGCCGGATTTGTCGAATACCTGGGCAAGAACGTTGCATAAACAGCAGGAATGTTAGGACTGTGGATCAATCATTTCAGTCCCATAAAGCCAATCATTTCAGCCCTATAAAGCCTCACTGTGACATAATGTTATTTACTTATAACACATGCTTACATTATTGATCACAAAAGAAATATATATTTAAATGTATCAGGATTTGAACCAGCACCTTTTTCATTCTCCTCCAAGAACTCCAGTCCACTAAGGTGTATAATACAAAATAGACTCATATTGTTACAGAATAGTAAATGTTTATATAGGTATGTATAGCCAAATCTTGACAACATAGCTATTCTTTTCAACACAAAGGTTGTATAAAAAATAATAACATTGTGAAGCCTAAATATTGAATGTATTTGATTTAAATTTTGTGTACTATTTATATAATAAGTTATTTAGATGTAATTTAAAACAATTTTCTACATTAAACAATTAAAAAAATCATACCGTTATACGATGGTTATTGGTATCAGCAACAATAATATCTTCATCATTGCCCAAACAGAACCCATGGGGAGAGTTAAATTGCCCTTTTCCTGAGCCAAGTTGTCCAAATTTGAACCTAATATGCATTGGGGTGGCTTTTGTTGCACGAACTAGGGGAGCAGGGGGTGCAACTAGTCCAGCCTCCTCCGCTGGAGTTAAGAGAGGCCTGCCTGGGGAAACCCCACGTGGACCCACGCTGCCAATACTACCCACACCGCCGAAACCGTTAACTTCTGAAATTTATTATTATGTCAAGTTATTTTTTTATAGTATTCAGTATGAAGTATATTTACGTAAATAAAATTTTATAATAATTATTAACACAAACAAATCTACACTAATATATTATTATACAACAAATTACAAAATTTACATTTGTGATGTATTATGACATACTAAATAATGATTGTAACTAATGGCTATTAACAATGGTACTGATAAGCAACATGTGTTGGAGCATTAAAATGTGGTGAACACTACTAGTTTTATTATTTTTTTAATATTTTCCTGTTTGAATTAGTGGGTAAAAACTTTCACGTTAAATTATTGGCACTAGTTATACAGCCTATATGTCTAAATGTATATACAGCCTATAAATTCACACTTAACATGATATAATCAAGAATGTGTAATCAATATATCATATTGTAAGTATAATTACAGTAAACGTAAATATAAACTACAGATTAGAAATACATATAACCTACCAGTATTAAGTCCAAGCTTCGCGAGAGCTTGCAAGTTGTTGTATGCTTGAGGTGAGTTGAGATCTCCAGCAAGTAATTCAGCTAGGGTGAAAGGAGGCGCTGGTGAGGCGTGCTGTGGCGGCGGGACATCCTTCTCTGCGATACTCGCCAACTGCTGCAAGTTATACTCCACCATGGATGGTAGAGCTGGTACTCCTCCTACTCCGGTTACTCCTCCAACGCCAGGAAGGTTGTTCACAACACCAGAGATCACACTCGTGTTAGACACTGCCCCGACGGCACCCACACCTGGCACGCCAATAGACGACACCCCTCCAACTGGAACTCCCACTATACTACCAACGCCAGTAACGCGACGCACATTCCCAAGTGGAAGATCATCGAAAACTGGCGCATTAGTTACAGAGACGGCTGGCGAATGTGAATTAGATGCACCGGAAACGATAGCTGACGATTCACTGGCACGCTTCCTCTCTTCAGCTCGCGTCGCTTCAGTACGAAATACCCCGAACGTTTCCTCGGCTATCATATCAAACTTATCCATTTTCGTAACAAACTCTACCGAATAATCAACGTCAAATTCGGGCGCTCCTTCTAAAAGCCGTGCAAATTGCGATGCAACGGTTTTCTTTAGCATCACAATTTCAGTGCCATCTCCCCTGCGTAGAAGTCTTGCGGCGAATTTGCACGCACAATCAATGCGTTGGACAGTTTTGTCAACACGATCAAATAAGTCCATTACTTTAAGCTCTCTCTCCTTGTGCAGCTTTTCAAGTTCTTCCAAAGCTTTTTCGCGACATCTTTCGAGCGCGGCTTTATAAGCATGAAAAGCTTCGTTGACAACAGTTTCAGCGTCATCTCTTTGCCGTTGTAGATCTCCCAGGGCATCATCGAGACGCGCGGACGCACTTCCCGCAGCCGCTGCCCTAGAGTTCGCTTCTACGATGAAATTTCTCAACTCTGCGCGTAAATTTGGTTCGGCATCAACGATGCGCTCACAGCGGTGCTCTCCAACCTTGTGGTCGACGGTTAAACATTCAGTGCAGGCTCCGACTTCACATTCGCAGCAATAAAACTTGAGACTTTCTCCAGCATGACGAGTACAAAAGATAGGCTTATGTACTGCAGCCTTTTCCTTGGAAGATCGAAGAGCATCAAATGGAACAACGCGGTGGTTTTCAAAACACCTCATAAATTCGTGAGCAGAATTGCAGTTCGAACATAAGAAGTGGGAGCAATCAGTGCACCTTGCGACAGCTGGTTCTTTGCTTTTGCAACAAGTGCAAACAACAGATTGATCCATGGATGACACATCCAAGATATTAGTAAGGACATAGTCAGATGGAAGTGATGCTGCTCCACCACCCGGTATCTATATGAAATTACACAGTTACTAATTAGCTTAAATTTAATGTCAAACATTTTAAGTAAAAATTTAATTACCACCTTGGTTTCTTGCTTGCACGAAGGACATTCAACAGCCAAATCATATTTAAGAGAATCCCCAGCTTCATTTACCATCAATTTGTCAATACATGCTTCACAGAAAACATGAAGACATGACAACACTCTTGGACTGCATAATTTATTGCTGTAACAATTATATTCAAAATATTTGTGATAGGTATGGTGAGACACTTACATTAGTATCTGCATAGGCTGTTTTAAAAACTTATTCAATGTCTTATACAATTAAACCTATACTTACTCGCATATTTTACAATTTTGTTCCTGTTTACCATTATCAGTAGACTCCAAAGAACCTTCATCACCGAGACTAACAAGACCATCTCCATAAAGCTCACCGTTTATTTCTTCCATTTTAACTTATAATTATAGTGGTGTATAATGTATAATTTTTACTTCAATCAACAATAATCTGAAATAAAAAAGTTCACTAAGCAAACAATTTACAAATTTCCTTATTTTTTTTAGACTCATTAGACAATTTAAAATGCATTTACTTAAAATAGCCTGTTTAAAACGTTAGCAAAGATTAAAAAAATAAAATAAACATGAAAAGTAAAATTTTAGCATTCATGACAGAAAAGTACACAAAATACATGAAAATACTGAGTTGTTATCCATGTGGTTTTATGTATATTATATAATTATTATACAAAAACAAGAGTAGTTTAAGCAAAAGGAGTTATTGAAAATAATTTGTTAAATATAAATGCAACCACATGTAATATGTTACAGTTGAACATTAAGTTAATTAACAGTGAGAAAAATGTATGATCAGCCTAATTTCTTCAACACTCACATCCCACTTATAATATGAGACTCTATCACTATAACATTATGGCAATAGTATCAATAAGTGTCCTCAAAATCCTGACATACTATTAGTAAGTTAAAATCCTTGTATGTTACTACATATTACTTTTAGCAATGCAATGTGAAAAATATAATCTTATTAATGTTTATAAATAATTTCATTCATACTAAAGTATTTTACTATTTATTATATAATAGTAGCCACTGATCTCTAATTAAAATTTTCATTGTGAGAAATTTAATTCATTAATATTTTTACATATAAGTGGTACATACTTTTATACTACTAACTGTATAAAAGTAAAATATTATTGTAGTTGTTTAAATTAGACCTTAAATAAATATATACAAATACAGTTCTTCAATTTCAGTATAACATGTATTTCCTTTTTGTCATTTCTTTGTAAAATTTTTTAAAATATTTTAAAGATTAAAGTTATAAAAAATTGATAAAATGATTTCTTATAAATTAATTGTTGCTATACTAGTCTTTATGGCTTTATATTCAATAAACATGTCATATAAAACATCATTAATTTTTAATTTATTTACATATTTGTCTTAATAAAAATTAAGAATTCAAAATTTAATATTATGTTTAATGTCTACGCCTGTTAGAAAATCTCATTAAAATACAATTTACGTTAAAGAAAAGAGGATTTTACCTTTTCTATTTCTTTTACTTAACAGAAATATATCGCTGCTAGTTATGTATTTATTAGGCCATTACTTTAGAGCGATAACATTGAATTAAAATACAAAATTAAAAATTTAACACATCTCTAATGTGAAGGTATAAATCTACATACCTACACTGAAGTACCTATCATAAACGCAATGCACCATGCACGCTGCAGACAATGGCGAAGGTCGATAGTCCATTTCTAGGCGATTTTTACAGGGCGATTTAAATAATAGATGATAAAAATATATTATTAACTAATTTACTAACCTTTAACAGTTATATTTTGTGGAATGGGCGATAATTAAACAGGCAAAATGTTCTACCACGCCGTAACTATGAGAATATTCATCACTATGTAAATAAATAAAAAATGAACATCAAGCTTCAATAGATATATTTTTTAAATAAAATAGTTTCTTCGATGAGTTTTTAAAGAATTGTTTTGTCACGTTCTCATTTTAAAAAGACGAATGAATACATCACTGTTTAGGTATTGATTTTCTTCGTTAGTTGCGCTTAAAATTACAGAATTATTAAATATAGCAACATTGAAAATATCGCGCCAAATCTATATTTCACCTCTACACATGGTAACCAAATAAAATTTACAACGCAAATTAATTAAAAAATATTTCAACCTCTATTTAATAACATTTTATCAAATAATAGCTGAAAATATGTTTACATATCATATTTATAATTTATTCAGTTATATATCATGATATGGTATCAAGTCAAATCGTGAATGTAACTTTAAAAATGTGAATTATTTTTAATATTAATTTATAATAAAATATTTTAATAAATACTTATTATTTTAAATAAGCAAAAATTTAATATTCAAATAGCAGCAAATAGTTATTAAATATATTGAAGTAAATAAAAGATTACCTTTATAATAGCTTATATCACTTATATTCCATTGATAATATTTAAACCATTTTTTTAATATTTAACTATTTTATTTAAAATATTTAACTATTTTTATTGTAGATTTCCTTTATTAATACTGGTCACGCATAGCCGCGTAGGTTCCAAAAAGCGAAACCAGTATTAAAACTATGACTTTATTTATTAAATCACACAAAATAATGTTGTTTATTGCATATTTTTTTAATGTTCAGTATGTATTCAGTTCCTTATCCAGATCCAGAGCGTGCCAAAAATTGTATTGCCAAGTGAAAAATATCAAATTGTGGTTTTCTATTGCACAAGTTCCAATTGTATGTGTTCCTCGTGTGACAGTATTACATTATGTCATTGTCATTAATGTAAACGTTTCAAGATACAGTTTGGCTTCATTGGTATTTATTCAAAATAAGATAAATAAAGTAATTCAAAACCATTATTTAATACTAACAAAAATGACTTATATAACTATTTGGGAAGATTTTGAAAAATCGGCAGCGAAGCTTTATTTGAGGGATCCATTAAATACACGTTACAGTGCTAAATATTCCCATTCAAAGGGTGTATTTGTAGTGAAGATAACAGATAACAAAAAGGTTCTCTTTTTATATAGTTTTTAATATAAAACAAATAAAATGTTTTTTTTTTTCATTACTTTTATATTTTATAAATTATTAACTTAATACAAGCAAATGTTATATTAAATGTTTTTTATTAAATATTTTGAATAACTTCACTGGCAGTAATATCTTCTTATTCATAAATATGAGAAATATTTTTTATAAATCAATATTTTTTTCAACTTTTCAGTGCCTTCTATATGAAACAGAAGTACAACAGGATGTCAAAAAAATTTTGAATTTTATTTCAAATTTAATAAGACACATGGCTTCTAATGATAATTAATTGTTTAAATAAAAGTTACACCTAAGGAGTTTTTATTGAGTATTCTTATTTGTTATACCTATTGCTGACAACAGATTTGTAAATTTCAAAGTTTATATTCTGTTTATTCTTTATACTAAAATAATGACATTACAAATAAATATTACAGTTTTAATCAAACTTAATGGAGACATTTTTGTCTACGTTTTCATATTTGGTAATTAAATAATAACAACAATCTGCTTATGGCTTTGCCTGCCAAGTAAATGTACATAAACTAAAATTGTATTTGGTTTCAAATTTTATACAACATACAACAAAGTTGTAATTCTTGTTTTTCTTTTATCCTATTTGTAAATATCATATCAAATTTCTGTATATTATCAAAAATTGTATACTTAATTACTACTGGCTGAAGGCTATACCTAATACTGTTCAAATGTTATGATACTTCTCTAGACACTATTACCATAAAAAGTTATAAGCTAGATAAAATTATTTAAATATTTATTTTAAGAAATAAGAAAGTTTAATACTATATGAAAAAAAAACAAAAGTCCTGTGTATTGTTTGAGTAAATTTCATATTTCGAAAAACTTATAATAGAAGTCTTTCAAACGCAACTATCTCAAAATACTGGGCTTCTTTAAACATCATCTAAAAATCTTTAAAAATATCAATAATAATCAATATATCTACCAAACATTATATAAATAGGGGTATATGGAGTTAAAGTTTATATTCAGAACACAATGAGTTTATAGAAATTATCTACTTCTGAAAAATTAATTTGAAATATCTATTTTCAACCATGTCTAAATTATTACAGAAAACCACTTCAGTCAGTCAATGTTTTTTTTATTTTTCGCCTCTCTCACATACGAGGAAAGAGAGGGGAGATAGCATTAGGGTGACATCCTGTGGCCCTTGGACCCACCAACGTCCATTAAAGTAGTTGTGTTGGGCAGGGGCCAGAACCCATAAATTATGCGGTTTAGGTGTGGTACTTTGGTTTTCCAGGGAAGGCCCTGTTTAGACGACCAGCGGTCTGGTGGTCGGTTTAGGTTTTTGTTGGCAGGTGACGAAGCGACGCGTTTGTATTGTTTGTATACGCGAGGACATAACCTTCCTCACACTCGACGAGATGAGTCGGTCGCATCAGAGGAAAAGATGAGGCATTCGTCGAAGTCTGGACCATCCATTGGTCCTTCCATCACGCTCGAACGCTCTTTTCCTATTTGTCTACAGCCTGGGACAAGAAGCGGGTTAGCAGCTCTTCCGCCATTTAGCGCGCTCTTATTACGCGTGTTGAGATCAGAAACATGTCTGGAGGCGGATTTCCTTACTACGTGGAACCACTTACTGTTACGGGTTCCTAAAGGAGCTCCTGTGGAGCTAAATGCGCCACAAGGTTAACTCTGGGAATGTTGGAAGGTATTAATACTCTCCCCATTCAGTCGCCGTGCCCAATGTGCCTGCGACGCGAGGCTATGGGGCAGCTATGGTAACCCACGCATTACCATTTTCTTCCAGATACTTGACGCGGTCAATTTTGCTCGAGTTGTATAGGACGACAGAAGCCGGTTTGGTGGGTAAGTGAGCAATCATCCTTGCTATGCTTTTTAAATATTTAATTTCTCGTTTGGATATTTTTACTTTGTAACAACTTATGAGATATCCATCTTTTTTGTATGAAATAAAAATCAATTTTAATCTACATTCAAAGCAAAAAACGGTTATTGTTTATTAATACACATACTTTTTTCTAGAACTGTTGCAGAACTGTTGTAGTAACAAAACTATGTATAATGGGATCGTTATAAATAATTTTGTTATAAACCAAAAGATATTGGCAACTATTTAGAAAATAGCTACTGGTCAGCTTACTTCTTTTTGTACTTAAAATAAATTTATTTTACACAAAAATTCTCCTCAGGGATCACTCTCACCTATTGTTTACAACTATATATAAAAATCCAACAAGTATTTTTCGAGCCCCTCTCATATTACGTTCTATATAACTCCTGATCACCCGTTAATGTCCATTTTTATTCTCTGGGTATGAGACGCACTTATACGGTAATGTACTTACAACTAACAACCAATTTTTTCAAAATATACTAATTCACGCTCATAATTACTAATTTAAAATGTTTTAAACACAAAAAATTATATTTAAAACATTATATTTGGCACCTAATCTTAGATTTCCACATTAGATATTTATTTTTTTTATATGACACTGGAAATGTTGAACATACTCAACAGCTGGTCGGAAGCTGATTTTTGAAAACACTAATACACATCTTTCCAGGATGAATAGTAGCTATTAAACAAAAAAGGAATCGTTAGTTCCAAACCATTTACACAATTAGAGGTAAATACGTTACCTAACTAAAATGAAAATAGTAAAGGTTTGGTAAATCACACCAATTACAGTAAGCATATTTAAAATTATGAGTGATTATAATAATTGCAAACCAACATATGCAGTATATTAATCATTCAGTTTACAAAATGCTGCGTATATTATTTGATACAGTTATTTTTTTTTACTTAACTCCAATAAATTTTAAATAATAAATAAATAAATTGAATACTATAAAATTAAAATTCTAGGTTCATTTACAAACGTAAAGTAAATATTTTTGGTAATCTGTACCATTATCAATTTTCGACAGACCATAGAAATGTCAAATATGTTGATGGACATTGGACATGTTATTTTACTGTCATGAAGTGTGAAACATAAATAAAGCGTATTAGTTTTCTAAAAATCATGACTTAATACTCAAGTCTAAAATATTAAAATGAAATAAAACATATAATAACGTAACTGCCACTTATATATTTCTTTTTAATTAATGACATTATGGATGGTTTAATTCACGCGGCATTGGAAGCAGAGGCAAGTGTTACAATAATTTTAGGATTTGTTTTTGACAATTAATAATTTATTTTTAATATTAATTTAATGAGTCCCTTAATTCTTAAATTATAGGTAATACTTAACCGTGCTAAACATGTGAATTCAAACTTAACACAATTTGACAGTGGTGTCTCAGATCATAAAATGACTTGGACTCATGAGAAGATGCACTTAGCAGAATCTGTTGATGACTCCAGAATGAAATTTCAAAGAAACTCCGTAAATTCAGCTACTAAAAGCTCAGAAAAGTTTGATTTATTTAAAAAACTCCATGAATTATACAATGAGCTCAGTAGAGATGAATCTTCACAAGCAAACTATGTAAGATTTTTATTACTGTACTGAAAACTAAGATTTTATTGCAATATTTTTTCTAGATATATTAAAATATAATTTAGTATTTTTAGTATAATATTATTTAAATTATATTTGTATATTAAAAAAACAGTATATTCAAGCCATATTTAGTATGATTAAGTAAAAGATATTTTATCAAGTTTGTACATTTCAATAGCATTTAATATTTTATAATGTTATTACAGCAAGGTCTAAAGACAACATCTTATTTGTTGGAGAAACTATTAGCTACATACAACTTGAACACATTAATTATTAATTTATACCCAGGAAATAAGGGATACTCATTGTCACTTAAAGTAAATGGAAATATGCAATATATACAACCTCCTGATGCAAATGTGAGTACACAAGTTAAAAACCAACCAACTAACCAACATACCAAAAATGTGTAAAGTAAAAAAGAATTTATTTTTATGTGTTACAAAAAAAGGCTCTTTTTATTGCATTGTAAAAATATTATTTATAAAATCCACTTTACAATTTTCAATTTTACACAGTAATTGATATAAATATTTTATTAAATAATGCAAAAAAATATCTATTGCTATATAGTTTTTTAATATGCATAATATGTTTTAGGCATCATCAAGTCAAGATGAAACATTAATAGAGACACCTAGATGGCCCTATGAAGAAGAGGAGCTACTTAGCTATATTGATAATGAGGAATTACCAGTGGTGCTTCTGGATTTATTAGAGTCAGAACATTCTTGTCTATTTTATTCAGGCTGTATTATAGCTCAAATAAGAGATTATCGACAAGCATACCCAAGTTTTGTATGTGATACACATCATGTCTTGCTGAGGCCAACTAATCAGGTACATTTTTTAAATGTTTGATAAACCTACTGTATCTTAGCACATGTAAAAGAAATAAATTACTTTACCATGATCCAGATAAGTTTTTAACATTAAAACATGATATATTTAAAAATATGTAATTTTATATATTTTTTACTTTAGTAAACTGATTAACTTTAATGTTTTAATTTCAAAATATGTCAGATTAAAATATTTAAATTCTGACATACCACTAAAACATTTTTCTATATTAATTACAGAGTATTATTACTGATGCCATGTGTATTGGTGGACGCTGTGGGTGGGTTGGAGAGGAAAGAGGTGCATTAGAAGCAGTTGAGGCTGCCCTTGTCCATGCGGCAGCACCTCCTCTATGTTTAGAACCTAGGCCAGCAGTAGGCTTATTAGCAGCAAGATTGCATGCTGCCCCACGATTATTTAACACTCCTAGGATAAGAAGACAAGCTAGAAGATTTTCTCAGGTATATTTTTTAAATTATTATTATTTATATAAAACACTTTAATTGATTTCAGTGGATAATTTTTTTGCTACATTATTCTTAGTATCTATATATAAAAAACAAATATTTGGTATTTTCCTTAATTCAATACAAAAAAATGCTGTTGTCTTGCAATTTGTGGGCTATGTAATGAATTAAAAATATTTAAAGTGCATAGTGTATAATTCACACTTTAAAATAAATAATTAAAAATAATTTTGTTTAAAGTTACTAAATTGAATTATTTTTGAATAATTGAATTTTAAAAATATTTGTTTATATTTTAAATAAAAATATTTTTTATAGGTTGCGGTAAATAGAAAGCGAAAATTAGACCAATTTACTCATTATCATGGGTTAGAACTTTTGGAATTAATTCATAGGCAAAGAGCGAAAAATAGCAGACAATCTGTTCCTCATACACGCCTTACATCCAAATTCCCGAAGAAACCACCAGAGGTAAATAAACATTAGAACTTTAATTTGATTATAAACAAAAAACATGTACTTTCTATTTACTTTAGTGTAGTTTGAGCTTTTTCTATATTTTATATATTAAAATAAAAAAATATGAACCAAAATAAATATTTTGTAAAAGTTTTTTTTAAAAGGAACATGATATTTGCATTCAAAATTGAATGAGCTTAAATTTTTGTTGGTCAAAAAGAGATGCAGTTACTCATGTTCTTAATAGAATGAAAATCAAACTCATGAGAAAGAGAAAGAGAAAGAGAGATCAAACTTATAAGGAGCCTTTGGATTTAAGTTTTTATTTTAAGAACCGACGTCATCGTCGTATTTTTTATTTAAACAATAATTGTTATGGGAATAACAATACTAAAATGTTAAATTACGATAAATTATGTGCAATGCACTTCTAGTGACGTCACTTATCGTCGTTATTCATCCAGTACAAATTAAGGCATTTTTTTTATTTTGATTTTATTTAGTTTAGACGCAGCAGAGCATATTTCGTCTCTGAAACTAAGTTACCTGCCGGTAGTTGTTTAGGTTTTCCTGAATAATGTGGGAACATACTCATTTGGGGCTCTTATGACTTGCAATGAGTACCGTGTCGTTTTATAAGTTCATTTCGTATAAAAAAGACAGAGTCCATTAAACTGTCAAGAAATTTTTGATATTAATGATATAATACTACTCAATGATGATAGAAAAAATTATAAGTAGCGTTGAAACCTCTTCTATAGTTACATGAATTTCTCAGAAGGTAGCTGATGAGTTGGCAGGATTTTGGTCGTTTGTTATTATATTGGTACACTTTATATTTTGGCACTATGAATAGGTCCTTTTTTATTTTTTGATTTTTAAAGTGTTAATCCACAAAAGTATAGAAAATCAAAATCAATAAAATCTTTGTTGACGAAGTGTGATATAAATAAAAACTTAAAATTAATATTTTATTTGATAAAAAAATATTAGAAATTGTATATACGGTTAGGTAGGAGGTTAAGCGCCATTCTTTTTGGGCGTTTAGCTGCAATTTTATTTACTTCTATATTACAGCTGATATAATTACACTATCTACAAGGCGTGTTATGGATGTAATTATTTCATTATTTCTTGGAACATATCTATTAAGTTTTTATTTTGCTTTAGGTTTAAAGAAGTTTATTTCCAAAGAACACAGTTCGCTTACAAAGAAAATTTTAAAATTATAACTGCAATTAAGATATTACAAATTATAAACAGTAGTGATATTAAACAACATCTGTGAAATCATCTAATATATGTGTTCTTAATCGTTTTTTAAATATATTAAGAGATTTTGAATTTACAACATTTAGAGGCAAAAAGTTATACAACTGTGCTCCTTCAAATGAGATAGTTTTTATGCCGTACTTGGTTCGAGTTTTTTTGTTTCTAGTATATCCGTTCTTTGTGTGGTAAAAATGGGTTTTGATTTTAAAGGTAATTTGTGAATGAGTAAGGTTTGTTAATATTTTACGAATCAGTATGCATATTTTATATTTATACATTTGTTTAATAGATAAAATTTAGTTGTTTTATATAAATCTTTAGTAGGCGTATTATAATCCATATGAAATAAGTCCTTGATAAGTTTATTTTGAGAGACCTGCATTTTTTTTGTGTTTTAGCCGCGTTGCCCCAGATTTCTATAAGATATTCTAATATTGGTGTAACTAAAGTATTGTAAATAATGTTTCGTACTCTTAGAGGGATACAACGTGAAGATCTACGTAAACCTCCAGTAAGCGAAGTTATTTTGGAATGTATAGAATCTATATGAGGTTTCCAAGTTAAATTTTTATCTAAAATTAATCCCAAATATTTTTCATTATTTGACTGTTTGATAATTTGATTATTAAGTATCAATTCGTTACGGGAAGGAATAGATTTATTTTTGGCCGAAAAAATCATATATGAGGTTTTTGAGACGTTTAAAGTAAATTGTATTGTAACCATTCGTTTAGAATACTTAAATCGTTATGAGCTGTTTCAATAATACTGTGAATTGACTTTCGATATAAAATAAACAAGAATCTCCCGCGTACAATGTTATTTCTCCACTCAGTGGCAACTGATCAATATTATTAATAAATATCAAAAAGAGTAAATTTTGCTTTGCTTTTGATTAGTGATTTTTTTGCGAACAACTCTACCGAGTGTTTGTTATCGTTGTTTTTTTTGTTGGGGCGGAGATAACTGGGCTTCTTACTTTTCTGCATTCGCACTAATCATTTTGGTCAGTTTTTATGGAATTGCGGAGGGCGACTAACGTTTACCTCGAACGTAATCATTGTAATGTACTTGTTTTCAGACTTTTCATAGACACATGTTTTAGCCAAAGTTAAAAAAGTTATTTAAAGAGTTTTGAGATCATTTTCTACTTTTACTTTGTGAACGAGGTAGTTCAGGACTGATTGAAGTAATTAACTGCCGCCAGAGAGGCTAAGGTGGTAATTTCTATAGACGAAAATTTCTAGGATATCCATCCTACATATTATTATTAACATAAATAAACACAAAATAACTTCTTAACAACTAAATAGGTGTTCAAACCAATCGAACCACCGAGAATGGAGCCCCTGCCATTAGCTCTACCTTCAGAGCCTAGCGGGCCTCTGCGATTGGCAAGAGCGTATGAACGGCCCCGCCCGACCCCGGACTGTCAGCCACAATTAGTAGAAGAATATATATTGGAAACAGAAAAAACATCGCCACACGCCAACGCCGGATTCTTCCATATAAAACTGTCGATATTACAAAGGCCGTCCGACCAAGAGTTCCTAGGAGAGTTGTATGTGGACAGAGACCACGTTGAAGGCGAACGGAATGGTGCTGCGTGTCGGTTTACTTTAGGTAAGCTTTTGGAATTTTGTTAAAAAACCTTTGATTTCTTGCTTTGCTTTTTATATAAAAAAATATTATTTTTTATTAATGTAATCATAAAAGAATCATTGGAATGCCATTAAATATGTCTATAGAAGCTTGTGATAACTATAATATAAGTTAGATCTCATTATATATTAACTTTATATTTCATAGGTTCAAGACTCCAAGCTAATAAATACATACAGCAGTTTACGGAGATTTTTACGGAGGAAGGTCGAAAATCTGTTAGGATAAAGCATATAGTTCCTGGACAGTTACCAAGAGTGTCATTCACCGGAGGGATGAGGGAAATCGTAAGTTACCATGTATATATTTTTCAAGTAAAAATAGACTTAGTAGTTTTTCATAGTTTTAATATTACATACAACTCATTAGGTATACTTAGTCATTATTGTTAAATTTATTTTATTCAAATTTATTTGATTATTTTCACATCTATCGATTGAAATAAATATATTTATTCTTACAATATCAATAAGGTATTATAATGGTGAAAACTATTTAGAAGTGAGTTATAAGAAATGTAATATATCTTTTATTCTGAAAAATAATTTATGCGTTTATCGAAATAGTTAAAGTATGTTTCATTCATAACTTTATTTAATAATTAATATTATAATTACAATTATTTCTTGCAATTATTGCGTTGACTATCATGTAGATAGTAAATATGAAACCTAAACCAAAATAAAAATTATAACTTGATCATAAGTTTATGTTGTTGTGAAATCGATAACTACATTGCTTTCGTATATTTTACTAGCAACAGGGTCAACAGTTGTTGTTACAACAACAACGCACAGCTCAAGCGAGTAACTCCACAGTACAAACACATGCTACTACAGTGCCTGTTGTGTAAGTAGTACATATATAATTTAAGTTATAATTTTATAAATAATTTCTAAACAAAAAAGTGCATAAAAAGTAGAAATTTATTCCCTAATAGTATTTATAATAATAATATAATAATTTACAGAACACCTGCAATAGCGGCTTCTCCAAATCCTCACACAAATCCAAGACAGTTGCCGATTTTGGTAATTATATATTTTACAATGATGTATTAAATTTCAATTTATACATTTAAATACCATTACAATTTTTATTTCATAATGTATATAATAACTAATTTATATAGCAGGCGCAACTTCAGCAAGTCGGTAACGTTGGAGGTGTAGCAACAGTGGGCACAGTCGTGGGGACAGTGGGGACGGTGGGGACAGTTGGTGGAGTGGGTACAGTGGGGACAGTTGGGGGAGTGGGGACAGTGGGGACAGTTGGGGGAGTGGGGAACGTTGTGAACGTTGCCGCTGGAGTCGCGGGCGTGGCGGTTGAATCCGCCTCGAAACAGCAACCCTCGCCTACAACGCCTCGATTGTCACCTCAGGTATATTATTTATATATAATAAATTGTTTATAATATTATTAGGTTTTAAACAGTAGTATAGGTATAAATAATTATGAAAGATGTTCTTTTGGCTTAGGTGATATGTGAGAATCGCTGATTCGAATTTTGCTATGTTTTGTTAATAAGACATTTTGTAAATTATTTATTTTGCCTAAATGTGAAATACACTTAAAAAAAGAACAAACAATAAAAACATTATTTAGTAATAAAATTACTTTCAGTGGTTTATTAAAGTAATTTAAATATTTTGTTATCATCAAGTCCAAATGGCTTGTCTATACTGTAATATTTATAAAGAAAAAAGATTGTCTTTGTGTTGAATAAAATTAAAAAGTAATGAACTATTTCACCGAAATTTGAAATGGAGAGACCTCAAACCATAAGAAGTAAAGTTGTTGTGAAAATGAGGGGAGAAAGAGTAAAATGTATGAATACATGTATGTATATATTTCCCAAAATAAATTAAAATAAAATTATGTCCATTTTTGCAAAGCCTGTACGGTCTGCTAATGTTGATATGATCGTTGTAACTTAGATTTGGTACATAATACAAACTTCAACTTGAGTTGAACTTGCGAAAGGCGCTCTAATCATTGAGTCATGCGTTCTTCATCACGCTGCGTTGAAATTCTTATATGGTTTATATAACTTATTTCGTTGTTAATATCTCTAAGGAAATTTTTACAAATTTCCGCTTCCAAAGATTATTACAAAGAACAATCGTTTGGCGAGAGAAAATGCTATTTTTGTTAAATATTTTCTATGTATTTTAAAGTATGGATTAATACTTTAAACATGATTAAATAAATGTAACATTGTATTGAAATATATAATTACATACGCAGGCATCAACAAATCAGTTGCTAGCTCAACAGCTAACGAACCCACCTCAACCGTTAAATCCTCAAAAAATGCAGTCCGCCATCATACATATACAGCATCCGCTTATGTCTTCTGCTGGCACGTCCCAGGTAATTAGAAGATGATGACATTATTTTAAAATGAATTAGTAGTTTTTTTATTATACTCTTACGGCCTTATTCATAAAAAGGTCTTATAGAACGTTTTAAGCATATTTTAGTTAACACGCTCTTTAGGCTTATAGAACGTTCGATAAATGTTTGTATTCATAAACGCTCTATAAGCCTTCTATAACTAAAATGTCACTAATTTGATTTATACGTTCACAATGTTGCCACTATACTGAAGTCGGTCGACTTGTTGCCGAAAATACCAGTAAATCCACAGATGATAAGTGACAAACGCATTGACATAGTATGACCACAGATAATATTACAAAAATATATTATTGGATCTGGCTTGACATATACCGGCTTGATTTACGTCGTTGTTATCACAAAAACACGAATGTTTATTTTATTTTAGTTTATAAACTTACTTAATTTTTAAAAAATTAAGTCAAAAGAAGTAAAACGACAAAAAATTGAAAATTGTTTAGACGTGGACAAGTATTACCTATGTTCTGTGCACCTTTCTTATGTAGAATTTATTATTAATAAACTTGTTAATAACTAAATATAGTTAATAAATATCGAACAAAATGTCAATTGTTATATTGTTTTGTTTACGAAACTGAAATTGACACTCTTGATGACAAGCGACTCGACGACGTCATATCAGTGCTCATATTAGTATGAGCTATAATCAGCTGTTATATGAATCGGCCATCTTTGGACGTTAAAACACTCTTATAGTAGGGTTCTCGGCTCTATAACTTTATGATAGGTTTATAGAACTGATTGGGTCTAAAATGCTGTTATGAATAACGTTTTTTGACAACTGTACTATATCGAGTCTTTAAGCGTGCTATAACTTTTTATGAATAAGGCCGTTAGAGTATATTTAATTTTTTTTGTATGTAGTACGTTTAAAAAAATATATTTATAAATGTACTTACAATACAGTGTATATAAAATTCGTATGTATAATCTAAATAGTTTATCATTTTTTTGTATATAAAATTATGTTTTTGATTTTTAATTAATAATGAATTAAATCAGGTGCAAAGCATTCAATATACAAATACAACGACAACACAGCAAAAAGCAACAATAACCAAGCCGAGATCAACAAATCCGGCTATAAACGCTCTGGTCACTAGTCTTATGAACTCAGCTCAGCAATTCCAACAAGGTCAGTGGAACTAAATGTTTGTGAATATTATGAATTCCATATGTACCGGACTTTAGATTCTTATGTCAACAAATCACGTTCGATAACTTTTAATAAGGAGCCATTTCTTTATTCCTTATAGTTTAGTTGGTAAATCAAATTTCAAAATCATTTTACATCAAGTGCTAGCTTCCTAAAACAATTATATTATGTTGTTGTCCCACGCGTAATAAATATATACGAAGAAAAGTTTATTTATTAGCTTCTGATATGAAAATTGTGTGTAAAAACATTTACATATTATTGCACTAGTACATCCGTGATGGTTGTTAGTTTTGACCTCACATATAGGAAAGATCATATAAAAAAATATATTTCCGTAACGTAGTATCGTTGGCCTACGTCCACTATTTTTATTTTGTTAGATATAGTAGGTTTTTGACGTTAATTATACAACATATTCATAGATGGATGGATGCATAGAAACTATGCAAAAATATACAGGTGTGGATGTTAAGGCGGCTTTTATTTAAAGCATAGTACTAACTAGCCTTTATAAATTTGGTAAAATAAAAAATATTTTTTTCAAAATAAATCTTTGTCAAATATGAGAGTATGAGATATATATAGATGTCATTCGTGTTTAATGATGACTACCTCAAGCGTTACATAGCACGTATAAATATCGTGATATGGGAAAAACGATTCTGTGCCTAAACTATTGATAATTGTAGTTTAGAATTTTTTGTATACAGCCTTAAAATATTTTATAGTATAGGTAGTTTTGACAAAGGCCGCGTTGTCAGATACACCCAAATATGTGCAAGAGTAGTTTTTTGATTGAATACAATTATTATAACATTTATCGCCCAAGTCTTTTCCGTGTAAAAATATAAATTTCGATTTGTAATATCCAGCAGCGGCAAACCAGAACGCGGCGAAGGCGGCCGTGAGCACGGCTAGCAACGCCACCATCCTCAACCTGCTGAACAGCGCGCCCGCCGCCATGACGCACGCCGTGTCCGTGGCGGGCGCGCGCGCCTCCTACACGCACCAGGTGGCTCGACACATGCAATATAGTTTATCTATCTGTAAACGTGATTTGGATCTCTAGATTCGATTCTCGTGATGGGAGAATGGATTATCTCATATCCACGGAAGGTGGGAAGCGGGGAAGGCAGTGTTTAACACTAAAATCTTACAGTTCACGCAGTTAACTCTGCCTATCATGCTATGTCAAGATTAAGCGTAAAGCTAATAAAAAGAATACGTTCTTTACAATTTGATATATCACCAGAATTTCGCGTAAGAACGCATATAATAATTAGATGGTTGGTAGATGTTAGATATGAAACCGCCTTTATCATATCGATTCTTTTTGTTAATATTTTAAATGTACATATGTTTATGTTAGCGTATGAGTTTGTAATATTTCAACAAAAATATACTTAAAACATTTGTTAACGTTACAGGTGATGACCGGCTACACGCGGGAGAGCGACTCGACGAACGTGTCGAGTAGTGAGAGTGCTCTCCTAGAGCGCTTGATGGGTCCCGAGCCGGCCGTCACGCCGCCGCAGACGCAACCGCAACCGCAAACGCAGGCACAACCGCAACCGCAGCCGCAGCCCGCGCAACCGCAACCGCAACCAGTGTGTCACTTACAGGTAACCGTCACGCTTTACGCTTATAGCTGGGTAGCAGAGGGAAACGCAGGAACTGGGCAACCTAGTGTTAAGACACTCCGTTCTTAGACCCTGCTTGCCGCCCTTTCGAGGCATTGTATATTGAATAGTAAAACTCAACGCCGCCTTTTCTCTAGTTGCCAGAGAGAGGAAAATGGAAATGGAAATGTCTATCTTTCCCGAGTGGGAATCGAACCCACAAACTCTCGCCGGTAACCGTTACTGGTAACCGTTACTGGTAACCGTTGGTGTTAATATGAAGTAAATATGTAGATATCAACAAGTGTGAGCATGCTAATAAGTTGACGCCAAAATCGTAAAGTCTACTGTTTAGCCGTAACAATTGTAGTGATTCATCAATTAATTTTAATTACACTTTTATAAATTAGTGATCATCATTAGTATAGTACCATGAAATGAAATATTCGTAGAGACGTTTTTACCTATATGCTTAGTTATGCTTTTACCCTAAATTTCTAAAATACACTCTTCTAACTTTAATTGTACATTATAAGAGAAATGTTTCTTATAATGAATAAGTGATATATTTACCCTAAATTGTTTTTGCTCACAAATATCTTTTGAAAACCATTTACTCACACATCTCCATATAAATATACGCATTTATACATTACAGGGTCTAAGTCTAACGTCTCTCCAAGGCCTCCAGGGTCTCCAAAGCCTCCAAGGCCTCCAAGGTCTTCAAGGCCTCCAAGGTCTCCAGAACGTTCAAGTCCAGATCCCAGGCTTGTCGGCACCTATATCGCTGTCACTGAACGTGTCGGGCGCGCCCAGCGGCCTGCTTGTGTCTGTACCGCCGACTACGTCCGTCGTGCTCACTAATCAACCCTCAGTGTTGTCTTTGCCCATAGGTAGAATTTCAGTTTAAACATTATTGACGTATTTATATTAACGTACGTATTTATATTAACTTTATGCAGAAATAAAATTGCGACAGTAGAACCTGCTTAATACGCTCAATTTTAATCTATCTCATTGGCAAGCCTTAAGACGAAAATAAACGTTACAATAACTTTATTATCAAAAGCTTTTTTAAAAGTAAATAAATTAATTACATCTGAAAATATTTAAATAATTATTTCTGCATTTCTATTAAGATATATTCTTCTTCTTTACAATATCCTGGATTTTTCCCAGGGTCTGCTTTCCAAAAGTGAAGTCGTTTCACTTCACTTTCCACGGTAGTATTAAGATATATTCTTACTATATGAAGGACAACAGAAATCTTTACATAACTTAATATTACATATCTACATTATAAATAACGATTCTCATATAATTTCCAGCGCAACTGGTGTCAGGTAGTGTGAAGGGCGGCGTGGGCGGCGTGCGCGGCGGCACCGTGCAGGTGGTGCGCGCGCCGCGCCCCACGCGCCTCGCCCGCCCCGCGCCCCGTCCCGCGCCGCAGCCCGCCGGTCAGTACCCCGCTGCTATACATATGTTCATACTAAGTGCAGCTAAGTGCTTACATTTATTTATTAAAAAAATAATGAAGAGAAAAAGCTAAATGTAAATCTCACCCCCTCTGGTTTGGCTGAGTATTTTTGTTTACGTCTTTACGCTTTATTCCACGCATGGCAAGGTAGGCAGAAGAAACTTAGTGTTAAGACACGCCGTTGCTTAGTCACTGCTTTCCGCCTTTTTATAATCTGAAATAAAATAATCCATCTTCCCCGAGTGGGAATCGAAGCCATAAACCGTCGCGTTTACAAGTAGACGCTACGCCTCTGCGCCACGACGGTCCTCTCTATGTATAATTAAAACCATGTGTCGTTATTACTATTATTTTCCGTTAATATAGTAATTAGTATGTTATTAAGAATTGATGAATGGATTTGGAATGTTTATTTGTTTCTTAAGGCTTAATATATGCTTTGAATATACAAATATAATAAATTTGTAAACAAATCTGTAATCTTATAACATTTATATTTTATATGTAATCCTTCATATATGTAATTTTTATATTACAGGTACTACTCAGTTCATCACACAAGCACAGGCACAGACTTTAAATACACATCAAGTGCGGCGAAAATCGAATCCAGATAGTTCATAGTAAAAGCTAAAACCCCTAGCTCACTGCCGATATAAGAAAATAGAATATAAATAATTTAATAAGTTATATGAAACGTCTACAAATAAGTGATTAAGTGAATGACTCTGTGCAATATGTGCTATGTGCAGCAGAATGTACTGCGAAAGATGAAACTTTCAATCAATATAGTGTATGTAGTAAATAAACTCAAATACGTAACCTTACCATGAGTTGTACTGAGACTGATAGAACCAACATCAATTGTGTCATACCGACACTATAACTTAAATTAAATTTTAAACTCCAATGAAATTATAGAAAATTAATTGTGCAATCCATCCTTTATATTTATTTTGTTCACAATCATGTATGTATTATAACAAGTCACAAATTATTTAAATCGATATTTTGTTTTAATCTGAATGTAACAGTTGTTAAATTCGATCATGACAGCAAAGTGAATAAATTTAAGCTTTATTAAAAACTAATACGAGAAGTTCTAGAAGCCCAATTATTATCATTATTGAAAAAAGATTTTATATCTAGTTAGAAATGTTTGTAAATAATGTAAATATTGATAGTTTTATTGTAAAGTAGTCGAATTGACGCGAATTGTAAATACTGATATTTAAACAAATGAAATGCCTTCACGTTTAAATGACATATTGAAATAAAGTACTTAACGTCTGTCGGCTAAGATTGTTGGAATTGTTTTGTTTATGCTAAATCAGTATTAAATGGCCGCTCGCGCAATCCAAGTGAGTGAACTGTTTATTAAATCGTCTTTTCTTTCAATTTTGTAATAAAAAATTGGAACAAAATTGTAAATATAGTATTATAAAATGATAAATTAATGTTCAATGTTTCATATTGTATAATAATATGAAATATAGTTGTAACGATTCAAAAACCTGTTACTATTTTTATGGAGAGAAGTACAATTTAATAATATTAATGTGTAAATATGTATATACATACTCAATTCATCACATGTAACGGAGGGGACATGGAGCTTCATATGTTAAGTTTTGCAATGTGTTCATTTAGTACCTATTGGATGCTACAATGTACGTACTAAGATATATAAAAAGGGATTGATACTAATTGTATTAATATTTCATATAATTTCTATGGATACTTTTTATCAATGTGATTCAAACATCGAAGATTTGTAGTTATTTAACATTAATTGTGAACTTTTATAATCTAATATTGAACAAATTTCTTGTTTATTTTAATTGATATTAATGATTATTTAATGAAATGAGACTATTACACTTTTTTAATACAGCACTTTTTATATTGTAAGACATTCAGATTTAGAGAATATTTTTTTATTGTGAATTGTTCTTGTTTGACTATAGGAGACGCATGTGATACGTTGCAATTATCTTTTTCTGTACTATTGCCATAGCTTATGTATGATGTGTATTATTTCTATGGTGCACTTCACGATAATTACTTCATATAAATACTAACTATACTTCAAACCAAGAAATATCGTCGTCAATATTTGTTATTATCAAATTATTTTTTTTTAGTTTCACGCTTTATCCGGCATGGTAGGGTAGCCAAAGCGAACTGCATGGACCGTGGGAACCTAGTGTTAAGACACTCCGTTGCTTAGTCCCTGCTTACTCCGTCCCCACTTTCCGCCTTATTCGAAGCATTGCGTGTTAAGTGGCGGAACTCAACGCCGCGCTTTGCCTAGTTTGCCAGAGCGAAGAAAATGGAAATAGAAAATCCATCTTCCCCGACTGGGGATCGAACCCAGAAACCGTCGCGTTACAGGCAGACGTTGCGCCTCTGCGTCACGACGGTACTAATATTATTAATCCATTTCATTAAAATGTTACTTGAATGGGGTAAAATAATGCAGTCATTTATCTGGGGCTGTTAGAGGTATGACACAGCTCTTGATTAGTTTAATTTGAACATAAATGTAAAGCTATAAATAGAGTATAAGATATTAAATGAAAACAGTCAATTCTAGATCCATAATCAAATAACATGTGTATTAACTTACTATGTATATTAAGTTTATACATATATATATATATTGAATCTTACAATCTGGACGTGAAGAAATAAATAAGAAAAAGTCCTACTAAGTACTAACTGTTTTATAATTTTAAGTTGACGACGATAATTACTTAGTTTACGACCAGATATCCTATATTCTATCTGTTATTTTCACTTTACTTCACTTCACAGTGTTGAGTGGCGGAACATATCGCCGCGCTTCGTCTTGGTACTATCGGTATAATTGATAGTATTTAATTCCTTCGAGTGGGAATCGAACCCACAACGTCCTGTTTACGTCGCTAATATTTCCATTCAATAACCTACAGTAGTATTTTTAATTTAATTGCATGAAACTGATTTAAGAATCTTAGACGAAGCCTCTCTTTGTATTTCTTTATTGTACTCTTGTTCACTGCTTTCATCAAATTATTTATTTTACGTGATCATAAAACTAAGGTTGCATATTATAATGTATCGAATTGGTGACCATTTGAATCTATCTAGTTTTTAATTGTCGACAGATTACACGAAAGCTCTGATGCTTACGACTTTTTGCATGTGAAGAAAACATATTTTTTAGTTAGTAATTAAAAAAATTGCGTATTGTAAGCGAAATGTAAATTATTTTTGTTTTTAATATTTTATAAATGCAAGACGTGCTCGTCTTTTTGACCATAACTCTGTCTTTGCCATGTGATTATAACTATTGGAGAAGATCGGTGTCTAAAATGAATTGTTGTCAATGAAGTATGGACATGTCGCATCATATTTAATAATTCAAGTTAAGTAACAATGACTAATGACTAATAAGAGAAGAAGCTTAGCGTCTGCATGCGTTAATGTTCACGCGCACAATTTTCTTTACTGTATACGCCAATTAAAACGTATGAAATAAAAATAATAGCGATTATATATTTTTACACTATTACTGTAAATACGAGTTAACAATATTGTATTGTATACATAATTAATTAAAACAATTTAATTTTATATTTTAAACTTGTTTGATGTGACATGTTGCTGTTGACTAAGCTGTGGATGGGCGTCTATGAATTTGTTTTGCTGAAATCGGTTTATATATCAGTGGAATATAACCTTGTTATTATTTATTTGATATTACAAGAGTCACAGCAAAAGCAATAATATAATGACGAATAAAATAAAAAAAATTCATATTCGTCCATCTTCGTCCTTTTTGCTGCGTCGCTAAAACGTGCGAGTTGTTGATCTCATTTGTTTACGGACATGTAGCTCAATATTTAGGGGATTTTATGTAAAAACTCAGAAGTTTAGCCGAATGTAAATGTTTATTGTAAGTAATAAAATAAATTGTATATATATTTTTAAATAAAGATTTTTATACAAATAATCCATTTTTGTCACTCACCGGTAAAGTATCCAGTGTCAACTGTTTGATCTATAGCTCATTGTAAATATGAATAGTTGTAAGCAATGTTACGCTTATGACGTGTATGTATAATAAAATTTATATGAATGTGTTGACTTGGATTTATTATGTACATATAAGTTGATATTGTAAACATTAACTCGAGTACGTTGTTCTGAATGATTGACGTTTCGAACATGAATAAATAACTTTTACACATTTCCTGTTTTATTTTAAATCGAATATAATATGGTTTTTTTTTATATTTTTATCGTATTAATATTCAATTGTATTTGTAGAAATGGGGGCATATATTATAAACAACACATTGATTTGGTTAAAAAAGTATGCTTTTTATTTATTCTTTCAAATAGTCTTCATCTAAATTTATAAGAACATTGGACACAATTGAAGCTTTTTACCGATAAATAAGTATAAATAATTTCATATTCACATAGATCGTCTTATTTTTACATACATTACATTTATTTTATATCAGTCCTCTCAAAAGGTCCATTCTCTCCCTGCAAATTAAAATTTATTATTTACATAGCGATAGGGATTCGCGTCTACCGTACATACATACATCAACAATTAACAATTAATAGAGACTATTTACAAAATATATCACACATACACACACACACACGCGCACACGACCTTTCATCGTCATTCACACACACCGATTTTACATTCATACGATTTGGCATATGGATGGCGTGACGTCACTAGCAGAGATCCTCCCAAGCGAGCCACCAGGGCGCTTTGCAATCTTCACGCTTCCGCCGTCGCCTCTCTGCTCGATCTGACCGTTTCTTTACGAAGCGCACGTTGTAGGGGTCCTCGGCGAGCTCGGGATACCGTGCCACGTCATGGACGTATTCCCCCTCGTAGCCCGCCGCCGAACTCGACTTCTGTATCTCATCTAATTCTGCCGCTGACCAATCAAGTGAACCGCCCAAACCAGCGCGTAACGCCTCCCGTTCCCGGTGCCAAGCTTTCCGCACTGCAGACACCCGTGCGTGGTGCAATAGACGTTGTTTCTCTCTTTCGGCACTCGTTCCATAACGAAGATTCACAATGCTCGTGTGTCCGTGTATCTTGACATCGGCGTAAGAACGACCACCTTCAGCTACTTCGTGGAACGTTACATTTAATTTTCCTTGCATGCGTTTTAGTTGCTGCTTATCATCGGCCGCACGCCACGTATCTTCCTTTACAAAATAAAATACATCTTGCTGGTCCCCGTGAACTACGAAGGAGAATGGCAGTAAGTGAGATCTATTGAATACTGATGTGTAAACGTCCCGGTATATAGCATTGGCCGATGGAACAGTTGTAACAACAGCACGTCCTCGTGAATTTCGAGAGACTAAAATACCACGGCCAAAGGGAGGTTCAGAATCAGATCCAATTCGTTTAGGCGTAAGCTGAAGTGCATCAGTCTTCAACGCTGACATGGCTGGTATGGAAAGACTCCGGAAATCAGCAATCCTCTTGTTAGACATGTGAGATAGAAAACCAGATTCTATTGTAACACTAGATAATAGAGACATCGCAGATGGTAATCCTGGACCTCCGTCGACTGGTGCAGTACCCCATACTGGCCGCCCACGAGGAATACTGGGAAGTATTGAGCCTCCTGGCAATTCATCAGGGTACAGTTGTGGTGCCAAGCTTTTTGTATCATAGCCGAGAAGTTTAAGCCAGGATAGATGATCTGTAAAATAGAATAAAATGTTAACAACATCTACCTATTTAATCAATATGTGCATACGAATTAATAATAATATTTTTTAGAAAGTATTACCAGTAGGTTTTTTGTTTTGCGGGCGTACGTTGATAGGGTCATTGCCATTGAACCTATACAGATGTAATTGAGGAGGATTATGTATTCTCTCTATTAAATTTTCCCATAAGGGTGACATCCATTGGCCAATAAGAGGATCATACACTTTTCCATTAGCCATATGAACAAGGGATGTTACTTGATCCAACAATCCGCCACAGAAATCCACTGGTAGATACAAGTATGGGTTGGAGTCGTACACAATATGGCCATAAGGAGATCTCATTATTTCTCGGATTCCTTCTCCATACTGATTGAACACCATGACTGGTGTTCCACATTGATCAGTAGCAATGTAATATTTATGACGGGCAACCTATTAAAATAAAATATTTATTAATAGGTATAACTATACATTTATAATTCTTGTATATAATATTTAAGCAAACTTTTTATTTATTATTTTAATTCTTTTTATATAAATCAAAATACCTGGGTATAAATAAGATGTCCTCTGTCATCATAAACGAGTGTCATAAATCTATTTTCTCTAGGCGAATAAATATGGCTAACTTCATGAGGCTTTTCTTTATTAGTGTAGAAAAATTGTGTTACGTTTCCAAAGTTATCTTTTCTCGTAGATAATCTGAAATTTAAAAGTGTGTTGTAGAATTTACAATGGCTTATGTAAAAAATTAAAAGGATATATTTAATAACAATTAATATTATCCTACCTATCAAGATGGTCGTAGTAGTACCGTACGTCAAATCTGCCCCGTTTTGTAGCTCTTATCAAAAGGCCTTTTGCATTATATTGGAATCTTTCTTCTCTTGCGTTTTGAGAAACAAGACCTCGGCTGTCATATCGATATTGACCTTCACCAAATTTAATTATGCGATCCATATCGTTATATTCCATAGGTATAGTATTCCCTCTATACGTTAGGGATAACATATTTCCGTTATCATCATACCTAAAGCCCCATGGTTCCTGAGCTTCTACACCAGTCAATTGGCCGTCACAATCCCAAGTATAATTTTTTACATTAGTATAAGTGTTGACCCCAACATTTCGGGTGTGAGTTCGAGTTTGAGAAATTCTGCCGTGTCTGTCATAAGAAAACTCCATCCTAAATACCTCCATTCTATGAATGTTTACAGTTATTTCTTTCTCAAGGAACTGTTCACTAACAGTCCTGGAAAACATAGCAATACCGTCATATACAGAAGTTTCATTCCATTTCTGTTTAGATACTGTAAATTGTCCTAGGACTTCAGGCGCACCTGTTTTACTATTGTAAACTATGTGGTGTGGTATAAGTGTTTGACCACCTATACGTCCTTGTACCGCTGTGGTTCTGTAGTTGTTATCATATTCGTATATAATTTTAGCATTACTCAACCCTGTCTTCGCACCGTAATCGAGTCGTTCTTCAGTAAGCAGCCCTCCAGCGTAAGTAGCTTCCCAGCGATAATCAACATCACGGTCCACGTGTAATATTTCTGACGGTAGGCCACTATTTTCGGAATAGTGAATTTGAGTTTGACCGTCGCCATGAATTACTTCAGATATTTTGTTAGTAGTGAAGTAACGATATATGATACGCGCGCCGTCTCCTGGGAAGACAGTTTGTAATAGTTCTCCGGTATGAGAATAGTGTTGTAAATATTTCTTGGACGATCCCGGTGGGGTATAAGTAACACGTAAGAAGCCTATAGAAGGTTGAACACTGAATGAATGATTTGTACCAGAAGGCAAGATAACGTGAGTTAGTCCACCGTCACCATCGTATTTGTATTTGAAATTTCTTTGACTAGCTAACGATATTCTAGAGACAAGATTTCCTTCATTATAATAGATGAATTTTGTTCCATCTTGGGGGCTTGTGATTTCTGACAGCATACCATGGGGATCATAACTGTACGATTCTTCTGAAACACCCCATTTCCAGCCATTTATTCTATTAAATCTATCATATGAAATATTGAGTGGCACACCAGCACCATGCGGAGTGAAAGATAATGGCAATCCAGCTACGTCATACGCTATTGTAAATAGAGGAATTCGATCAGCGTTGAAGAACGTTTCTTTACTTTTAAATTGGTCAAACTCGATAATTAGCACTCGTGAATCATTAACCCATATTTCACGATTCAAAGTTTGTTGTGGATTTCTGACGTCACCTACTAATGTGTACAAGGAGTACATATTATTTACCAATCCATCACCAAAGGTAGTAGTTTGATGTGACCACATGTGCAACATTTCAGCTTCAATAGGCAAAGCGGCCTCAAGTAAAGGATGCTTCGCAGCTGCTATACTTTCAAATTTACCTGACCACGGTGTTTCAATAACCAAAGTGTTGTTAGTAAACATTCTTCCTTCTGTTATTTGTTTTCCGTTGTTTATAGTAATTTGCTTGAAGGACTGGCCGTGGAGAACGTATTCACATTTCTTGGATACACCTACTGGAATTGTGCTGGTTGGATTTGAAACAGTTACAGCCAGACCATAATTTTTAGCTAACCCCGATGCTATATGTACTTGTTCTCCAGATGGCATAATTATTCTAGTGACACGTCCTAGCTCGTCATATGTGTAAATAACTGTGTCACTAGCCTGTAAAATAATATATAGGGTAATTTATACAATTTATAACACATCTAAAACAAACAAACATATTTCTTATTAAATGACTTTAAACATACCCCTGATCGACTGTTGAGTAATCCAGTATTGGCATCATAATCTAGTTCTATTTCAGATGTACCTTTTTCGGTTATTTTAGTTAAATATCCAATTCCTGATATTTTAAGTTCTAGTTTATGATCTTGTGTATTTTCGATGGAACTAACAATATTACTATAATCTCTTAATAACTGAATTTTGTTGCCTGAAGCATCAGTTACTGTCGACAATTTGCCAAAACTAGTGTTTTTCGAGTATAAGAATGAATATCTTGTTTTTCCTGAGGTCAAATCTTTAGTCGTAATGTGCTGTCCGTAACGATTGAAAACATAAATTTCTGAAGTAGGCGGGTATGGTATTCTAAATTCTCCATTTTCGTCATGAGATGGTAAATAATGCTTTAAAGCCAATATATGAAGTGAACCTGTAATAGAAATGATTTATAATATTTTATATTAAAAATCTGTAATATGAAGTACTGTAATAATATTTTTTTAAAATTTTTAATACCTTGATCAACTACGTTTAGAACGCCATCTGGTGTAACAGCTAAAGCAGATATTGTCTGGAATTTGGCATTAGATGATAACAAAGTCTCTGTGTTAGTCGGAGGTTCATCTCCAACAGCCACGCTCAGACGACAAGGACAACCACCAATTTCATCTCTGGGATTTACAGGAATAACGGTAGCTGACATTGAAGTGTTACATTCACAGCTTAATTCCTTTAAATTTTCTTGCAATTTTCCAGCAAAATGCATAATTTTACCGGAAGGATCTATAGTTTTTATCGTGTTAGTTTTTTTAGCATCGGATTCAGCCACATAAAGAATTCCACTAGGTGCAAATGCTAAAGATAATATAGTGCCCAAGCTGGAATCTTCTCTAAAATCTGAATTTGTTCTGTTAACAGGCTTCACAATTGGTTTTCCGTCACTTCCAAGCCTGCAATGCGACGGTTGACCAGCGACTACTTTTATTTTCATATCAACTGTCAATTTCAGGATTATTCTATCATCTATAAAGTATAAGGATCCATCTAATGGCGATAAAGCAACTCCAGTTGGCCACTGTAGTTGAGCGTCATATGGAGGGATAGCCCCTCGGCAAGGAACTGGTGACCAATGGTTATGGTGTCCATGGTGACCCACTAAAGTGTGTATAATGCCACTTGGATCTACAGCACGAATGTTAGTTCCATCTGCGATATACATTGTTCTGTCTGCAGCTATAGCGAGACCTAAAAAAGATATATTTTTAGTTTTTCAAATGTAAAAAACAAATAATATATAATAAAAGCAAAATAAAATAATAAAGTTATCAGTTTATTTGATGAACACACACCTTTCGGATGCGCCAATTTTGCTTTAATTGCGGGTCCTTCATCACCGCAGTTGGTATCATCCCCTGGCACACATCTATCTCCATTACCGACAATTGGTTCTGAGTTTGTTGCCGGGTCACGAACTTTATCTAATACTATAACTCGTCTAACTTGATGTCTTTCAGAGTCTGATATGTATAAATATCCGTCAGCTGGTGATATACAGATATAATATTGATATGCAACTTGCGTTGTTCTGAAATATAAAAGTTAAATAAATAATTAAAAAAATATTCCGTAATACAATATTAAATTTACTTCTGTCATTTTTATAAATGAGATTTTATTTTGATACAATATCATAAATATTATATATTACACAAAACTTACTCTAATTGCAGAACTGTAGTGACAACTCCCTCAGGTGTAATACGACGTACAAGGTTAAAATCACCGACATAAAGAGATCCATCAGGGCCAGATGTTAGAGCAGTTGGTGTAAGGAGGCGGGAATCTGCAGCTTTTCCATTACAATGGTCAGGACAATTGAGTGATCTTTGAAGACCTGTTCCCATTACAACCTGAAAATTATAATGAGCTATAAATTAAACTTTTACGTATTCGAGGTATGTTAAACCATCAATTGTTTAAACTATAATTATTTACCAAATAATAATACATCTGAAGTGGTTGAAGCATTAGGTATAGTATATAAAGAAATTGCATAAACATTTAAATCTGTACCTGTACTGTCCTGGGATACTGCTTCAAATGTAATAAGGCACCGTCTCCTTTTTGTAGAACACCTTCGTGGAAATTATAATGATGGTGAATATCTAAGCCCCATCCACCGATATCAGAAATATCTACATCAAAACCTGATAGAGTGGCAGTTTGTGTCTCCCAAACTATCGCTGAACAAGTTGTATACTCGTATCCAATAGATATTTTCGCTTGAGCTTGGCCGTATACCTGTAAATTATATAATTTATGTAAATGTTGCTTACAATATATTTACAACTAGCGACCCGTTCGCAGCTTGCCCGCTTGACTGATGAAAATATTTGTAAGCTATTTTCAACTAACTAACACAATAGTGTAAACCGCATTTAACAAGGCTAAACCGTCTCAGAGAGTAATGTGTGCAAATGCACAAATTTTAAAAATTAATAATTTGTAAAATTAATATAATATGTTTTGTTACATATATTTCCTAAATACATATAAATCCATGTACACAATTAGTCGCCGCAATATAAAATTTATAGTTCCTTGCTTGAGTTGAAACTAACTACAGAATAATAAGTAGTACACTACACACATTGTTTACATACGTTTGCACATACCTTTTGTTTATAGACATTCCTCTTGTTCCAAGCAAACACATGGGTCAAATCAGGGTCCGCTTCGTAAGTGTGAGTGTGTAAAGAGCCCTCGATTTCAACGCGCACATGGACGCGTGTAAGAAACGCCGGAACCACTCTTCGGGTCAATTGGATGTGTACACAAGATAAATATCCAGCTGCTTGTGACGAGCGGTACGTTAACTTTACAGATGAACCCGGTATGCCGATGGACTCGCTTACGATCTGTTGTAGAAAACGGTCAATTCAATTACTAGTGCAGTAAAGTTAGACAAATGGCGATATACGAAGCTCAAAAGTTAGCTACATTTTGTTGATGTAAGATATGATAACTGGTAATATATCTATTTCATTTAAAAAAATAGAAACGGAAACACTATTTGAAAAAATATGTATTTAATTATATGAGCAGGTCGCACGAAAACGCAATTGATTTGCGTGTTATGTGCCACAAAATTGTGTAAATGACATATGAAATCCCAATAATCAATTAAATCTGCATTTGATAATGTAAGAATAATATAAATATTACGAAACTATGAAATACCTGTGCTTCAGGATATATGACAGTAGTTGTTGTGGGAGACGACACAGCTGGGGCTGCGAGGGCCGGCATTGCTACAACTTCAGGTCTGAGTCGCTCGTGATCATGAGCACTACATGGTGGCGTTTCAGATTCCCACCACTGTGGCATCGGCGACCAGTCTAGTCTAGGTGGAGCCCTGGAGAAAAAAATATTTAATTATGATGAAATATAAATAATAAAGTACCAAGTTTTAATTATATTATATAGTAAAAGTATTTTAAATATAGGCCGGTCAGTAAACATATCTTACCTTGGAGTCGGTACTTTAATGCTGTCATCACTTAGCTCCATTTGGACTGGTGGTAATACAACAATTTGATTCCATGGTACGAAGACTGTCTTCCTTAGTGGCTTGAAAGGCGATCGCTGAAATTGTAATGTAACTGCCCCGCCGCCGTTCACCAACACGTCAAACCTAAAATTCAATTAATGTGCTAAAATAAACTTCAAATTTACTGTAGGAAGTTAGGAATATGGCTGCATCCCGAAAATAAGTACGTTTTGTAGTACTGTTCACGAGTATATTTTAACATTACATAACATCATATATAAGCTTTCTCCTCTCTTCTCTTCTTTTTAAACTCTTGCTTGTAATATATCTATTTCACATTTTACCTTTCTCTAATTAATCTATGTACCTAAAACATTCACATGATTACTTTTTATTTTTTAATATCTTCATTTTTATTTGAATCTACTATTTTGTGGATCTCTATATTATCATAACCAAACTTGAGAACCTATAATATCATATGAATATTCTTTCTCATGTAATACTTATACTGTACACGATACATAACGACAATGAAGGGTATGCGCACTTTATGGTATTCGATGGTCGTTAATTATAGATAAGAGAAATTTGTATATTTTGTACACCAATATTTAAAATAATTGATCTATCTTAAAATTCATTAAAAACTATGCGCGTATATGTGTTGCTATATATGATTATGAATGTTAAGCAACAAATAGTCTGTAAGTGAAAGTCAATCCAAATATGTGGGGTAGTAATAAGGTGAGATAAGAGTTAAATGCAGGCTTGTTAATAAAATACAAAGCATATAAAAACTTGAAGAACGCTGTTTCAGTTCATACTAATTTTAACAATATAGAAATTATTATTTATTACAGAATAAGGACGTATTGTTGTCGTTGTTGAGATTGAGTTACAATACTGATAGAGTACGTCATTATATTGAAAATAAAGTAAATTAACCGACGTAAAGAAACTTCGTCGTATGAGTTTGACTTTATTACGAGGTAACACTGTTTAAAAAGAAGTAAATAAGGAGTAATAGACTTTTTTTTTCAATTTATCAATTGGTACAATCTTTTAGTGTAAGTAAATCTATTAAGACGATCGATATGGCCATATTTCTATATGTTGCCTTCTGCTACTGTTATTTTATCGGTAACAATGACGTTTTAATATGTCTCAGGACTCTTGAAACCTAGGTAAAAAGCATTGAGTAATCCCTCCGTAAGGCCCCCAATGACAATGGGCGTAAGTTAAAGTATAGACAGAATTGAGCCTGTTATTTAGATAATGTCTATAGATATGTATATAAAATTTAAGATTTCACACATCTGATGTGGAAGTCAAAGAAATGAACCGAGTAGTATATAATATACAGGAAGTAACTACTTAGTATTTCATGGCTTTACCGTGTGAATACCGGGCCTACTATTATAAGAAGAGGAGCTCAGAGCAGCGGCTGGAACTTGCAACCCATGTGGAGGTGTACAGGCCCCTTTGAAATGCACTAACACAACTTCGCTGTGCAAGCTCCTCCTACTAAATAACCAAATTTGAAATAATTCGTAGAATAGCACTAGTAACAGTGCCATCTTCTAAATACGCTTCAGAATTGATGGTTCTAAATAAGCTGAGATCTTTTAGCAGAATAGAGAGCTGATAAGATGCTGTTATGACTCTCAACCGCATTTAACTTATTAATTCTACACTATTCTCTATTTCTCTATTTGTATGTACATTAAACATTTTTGACACATTATATATATACTACGTGCCCACCCCCAAGTACCTAATAAAACAATTAAGAGTTCAACAAACGCGTAAATTTAACAGTATAATTTATTCTCCAGAATTATGCTATGTATATAATATTTATGGATTGCGTGACATTGTCATCAAACCATGTACATATATTAGAAACACTAATATGTCCCTTGCTCTCGATTTAGGCCGGCAATATCTTTTCCTGACATTTTAAATTTTCAATCTTCAATCACGATAAAATTTACAAAAAAGTACAGTTTTACCTGAACTGGTGTTTAAAAATTATGTTTTATATATTTTTCATGACACAAGTATAGCGAAGTATACGCCATATATTTATATACATCGCAACACAGCCTTTGTTTTTCTATCGAATACTGCAACAAAGATGCCTGCCAGTTCACATAGCAACTATCCAATAACGGCATACCACTAATGGCTACTAGGTATTATATGGAATAATTCTATACATGAAACTTTCTATTGTAGTAGATAGCTACAAAACGATAAAATCAAAATCAATCATAATAATCGTGCTTATATATCGTTATGTTTTATAATAGCTATTTGATCAATAATCAATATAAATGTGTGCTTCAATTCGCTCTATAAATACTAACTTTAATCATGTGTTAAGATAGTAAAGTATCTTAATATTGACTCGTCTCATTTAAGTTTCAATATAAATTGCCTAATAACGATCGTCTAGCTTACATATATTTGTAGTATGTTAGTAGTTAAAGGAAATTATTTTTTTTTTCATTTATTTTAATTTATTTCAATAATACATATTTATAATATATTACATAAACAATATTTATCATAGTGCAATATAACTGATTCATAATATCACAAAAGAAGCCGTAGTGGGTAATTATTACAAAACATTAGGTATATTTAAATTTAAGCTACGTCTAGTAGTCTACGTAGCGAATAATAGTACTTATTTCTTTTGTAAAAGTATAGTCAAAAGTATGTAAATAAATATGTTATTTTATTTTACCGCTGTTGATATTACCATATTCATGAGTATCCCTCTATACATACTGCAATCATTATAGTTAATTTCTTTTAAGTAACACGTTCACAGGTAGTTATTAAGCGTCATAAAAAGGAAAGATAAACAAATATTAATACTAAGTAATACGAACAATGCGTAGCTCTATTATTATAATTAGCCGTAGAGGCTCTATGTGTAATTCGATTAAGCGTGAGGAAGTTTTAACGACCGTAGCGGAAAATTAATAACGGCTATATATTTGTTAAGATCAAATATTTGTTATGATTGTTAGTTCAACTTTAAATACAGTAAGACACGCGATATGATAAAGCCATATCATAAAAGTAATTATATATATGTACGTATTTACACATCATCAATAGAGTTACAAGAGCTTAGCGTGAATACCAATAATAGCCGTGAATCTATTCATTTACATGAATGTTTTCATATGTTTTTTATTTATGAAGTACTATTTAATAAAATATATATTATTTTAAAGAATAAACACAATACAAGTGGAGTAAAACTTGATATTATCACTTTTCAATATTGGTAACTTTAAATGTAATATTTAAAATGTTATAGCATTGATATTTGTTGTCAATTTACTCCGGAGGCTATCCCAGTCTAGTGAAGATACGTGACATTATATGTCTTATAGTCCTTGAAAACATATAGACGTGCACAAAAAAAATGTATTTTCAATTAAAAATTGTAGTTCCTAAAATTAGCGCGTTCAATCAAACAGACTCTCTGGCGTCATAATATTAAATATATATATACAGATGAAGAAATATTGTAACTATAATTAAAAAGATAAAAATTATAATTTGCATGTAAATGGAGAACCTTAACGGGCTCGACGCAAGCTGCGTCCTCATTGTTTATAATGTATGTATAAATGTGTGTACGAAAACATATAAGTGCTTTGTACTTTACAACGGCACGTGTTCTAGCACCTGGCCTGTCTTCCTTTGAATTAAGGGTTGACTGAGTTGTGTGCAATTAATTGTTATTCTTCGTCGTTTGCACTAATTTACCAGCTAAGTATTACTTAAGACATTACGAAGCGCCGGCTCTTGGTTTAATTATATAAAATTCAGTTTTCACACTTGGCATCGACAATACCGAAGCAATTAAATTATTTTGATTGGATGAAAGGCAGTTCACTGTAAGTGCGAACCTTGACCTAGATTTATCAATTTGAATGCTCCGAGAGTCCATTAGCAGAAAATAAATGATAAATTCATTTTTTAGGTTCATTTTCATTTCCCAGATTGCCAACAAAATATGAAAATTTTTCAAGTGCCTACATCAAAATAAATTAGTTCGTGGCAATTATTTCCAGCTGCAAAATTATCGCTTCATAAAAAGCGAATTTTGTTACTAAGTTGTATTGATAAATAGGTTTATTACTATTTTGTAATGCTATATAAAATAAGATAGGTATTTACAGTCTTTACGACAATGCAATATTATCCGCATTCGTAAATTTATTTCTATTTGTACTTTTTCAAATATTTTGTCTGTTTCCATAATTATAACTTACCATCCGCCTTGTCTTGTAAGTGTGAATCCAAATCTTGCCTCGCGGTCCACGGAGACCCGGATGCCGATGATGCCGAGTCCTTGCGGTGACACTACCTGCCCCCGCATCACCGACACTCGGCTGCACATCACACCGCTTATCAAATCGTGTCGCAGAGCACATAACGTGCACGACTATATGATGCACACACAATGCTAACGGTGTTAATACTATATAATGTGTTAGATACAAAATTGATCATAATTAGTTGAAATACATACTACATCTTTTATTGGTACATGTATAATTTTAGTTTTTTAATGAATTTAGATAGTTATTTTCTTAATAGTTACAATAATCAACAATAAATTTAATAAATGTATAAAACCTACAGTAAACATTTAAAAACGTAATTAAACTTCAGTTTTATTAATCTTGTGCAAACGAAAGTCACAGCAAGTACATACATTGAAAAAACTTCTACACGTAAAAGAAAGATTAATTGGATATCTGTGACCATTAAGAAAAGAGCTCGTATAAGCGAGAGCCGTAGCCATTAATACTAGAACTTAGTTTGCTTTAGCAAAAAGACAAGAATAACTCGAGGGAACGCCAGATACATTTAGCCGGAGCTGGCTAAAGAAAGTGGAAACGGAAAACTTACTTTGTAAATTGTCACTATTAGTGCCTTACATCAATAGCATAATACATATTCATATATATATATATATATATATATATATATATATATATATATATATATATATATATATATATATATATATATATATATATATATATATATATATATATATATATATATATATATATATAGATATATATATATCTCTTTTGTTGATTATAATAAATTATATAATTAATAACTATCTATTAAATAAAAGAAACTTTGATTTTCAATTATATATCTAATATATAAATACCATTAAATTTTGTCGTATTTAAAACATTCATTTCAGACTTTTCAAATCAATTTCATGATACACTGTGTGAGAATCATATCGTCGTGCACATTCCCTCAATAGAATAATGATTGAGGTCACCGTGCTATTGCGCTTATAACTTGCAATCAAATCTGTGAAAGTGAAGTATGAAAATAAAAATCGAAAATAAAATAAGAAGTCTTTAGCATTGCACATTCTCGTTTCAGGATTAGCTAAATGTCTAGTTGAAATTTTCATTTACAAACTTTATTTTTGTTAACAATTAATACAATACAAAAGAACAATATGAATAGCAAATAAGTAAATGAAAATTTATCTAGATAGGTATGTAGGTATAATAATGCATGTAACAGCTGCCACACAGACCATAGTCTATATTTTTAATAAAATAGGATTTTTGAGCTACATTTGTACGTTAAATACCATCTCGTGACATTTGAAATTGGTGCAAATTATAATGAATGTAAAGCTTTAACATAAATAATGTATTATTTCGATAACTTAACATGGTTCCAAAGTGCCATTCTGTTAAATTTCATAAGATGATACGATAAGGTGGTATATATATTGATAAATCGTTTTTGAAAGGAAAAAAACCAAATTCGTTTACCTTATTTAACGAAGATAAATGTAATGCAGAGAGTTATGTATAAGAATATATGCAATTATTATTTGCAGTCTTATGAAATGAAAAATGCTTACTAAACAATCTATGTTTAATAAACGTGTCTATATCATAGTCTTCTCGACTAAATAAACGTCAATTATATATAATATAATACTAACACGAATAGGCGCTGGTCTAAAATATAAAAATGTACATGTATCTACTTAAGCAGATCTCGTTACCCACCATAATCTAGCACATCTTGAGCTGACCTTCGTGTCTGTTATTACATAAGTCGTTGCAATTTTGCTCGCTGAAAATATTTCTAAAATTGTGCTTAAAAACTATTCATATGCAAATAGTATTAATAATATTCATGTGCTAGGTAATGTTAAGTAATCAATTATATTATAAAATTTCTATAAAAATATATAATTTGTTATCTGGATTGGTCTTCAAAATTAGAAAATGCTGTTAAAATCATTTGAAATTTAGGCTTCATTGAGACTAAAGGTATGTCTCTAATATTTATAAATTTATATATAATTAATTTCATGATTTAAAGTAAATTTGACTAATAATTGTAATGTTTCATAATTTATCTGAAAAATAAAAGTATTTTGCCGAAAAGACATCTTTAAAACTCTTATAAAACTAGTATTCTTCGCTCTGGCATCTAAGGCAAAGCGCGGCGTTGAGTTCCGCCACTCAACACGCAATGCCTCGAAAACGGCGGGAAGTGGGGACGGAGTAAGCAGGGTTAGTCCCTGTAACGGAGTGTCTTAACACTAGGTTCTTATGGTTTCTGCAGTTCCCTCTGCCTAGCCTGCCATGTGCGGGATAAAGCGTGAAGTATACAATATAAATTATTATTAAAAAATACATGGTAACACGAGATACTTCTTCAATTAATTTTCACATATATTTAAGGAGCCATAACTTAGATTGTCTAACTACATACACACATATATGCCTTAATAACACTCTGGAAACATAAAAACATATTGATTATAATAAGTACGTTGCACCAATTTCAACATTGATTAATCTAAAGTGTATTTATTCTGTGACCGGTAGATGGAAGCAATGGTTGTAATGTACAGTGTCGACGAGATTGCTATCATCTCGCAGAGAAATGGTCGAAATTATCAAGTTGTGTTTTGATTAGTTACAGGGTTAGGATCTAAACATATAAGAGTTTGGGCAGAGGGTAAGGGTTGGTTAACAGATGATAGACGCAGACAAAGGGTAGGGAACACATAAAGGGGTAAGTTTTTTGAAGCTAAATTTGCGTGTACGTTGATATTTGTTCGATTGATGACAAATATTTCGCGCCTCGATACGTATATATAGTCCTACGCCTAACGAAATGTGTTTTTAACGTCTTGCGTGAAAGCGTATATGATTTTCCTACGTTTCTTTAGTATATATAAAGTTATATCATAGTATATGTGAGCTATAACAGAAGCACAGTAGACGAGAACAAATGTTACAAAAAATGCTGTTGTGGTTGTGACGAATGCATATTATATTTCATTTACTTTTGTATGCAGTACCGCGGTTGACAGCTTACGCTTAAATGGCTTACGTTTACAGCCGAATGATTTAGACAGGACGAGATGTTGGTCTCAACCACAAAACACATTTAAGACAGACATACAGATGTTACATACACATAGAGAATGAAACGAATACAGACAAAGGAGTAAACGAAAACTGAAAAGCGTTAGTGTCGCCGTTCGCGTGCCACTTAGTAGACAGGCGGCGGGCGACGGCAATACACACATATGCAGGAGTCGCAACAAAAGGGAATAGGTTAACAGATACTGAACACTGAGGGGCGAGGGCGGGCTGACTGACACTTACCATGGTGTAAAGGAATCCCAGAACTCGCTAGGAGTGGCGGACACACGGCGGCACAGGGACACAGAAAGACAGGACAGATTACTACACAGATACCTACAACCCTCAGTGCAACCCCACCCCGATTAGCAACCGGTGCGGCCGGTTGCGCTCGTCTACGCTGGTTACCTTGCGTTTTAACACTTGCTTTAATGATCGTTTTTATCAATTGCCATATCTTAGTACTGATTAAGAAATGAAGCCCGTTTGCATTAGAACAACACCACCACTATTCGATTTTACGTAAATGTTACAACGAAAGGTGAAATTTGGAAAAGTAAAATTTTGAAGGTTGCACCAAGACATTAACAACTATACGGAACGATAAAAGACTGCATGCTGAATGGTGAACGCGCGAAGGTTAGGTATGTGTTATATTTACTAGGCCCAATTAAACAAATGCCAGAACGCAATATAACCCTTCCAAACTTTCCAACACAAATAAAATAGTTAAGCGGCTCGTGTTTTAATGCAAACAAACTTTTGAGGCGCTTTTGCATATAAAGCGAGGTGGGTTGTCTACTTTATTTATTCAGTTTTGCTTTGTCTTATATTGTTATTATAAGATGTCGTATTTTCTTAAATTGTATTGAACCGCAAGATTATACAAATACTTTTTGTTTTTAATTTTTTTTCAATCGGTTGACCCCAATCGTGAAAGAAACCTCTCCTTTTCATTAATAGAATGCAAAGTTTGAGACAGGAAATAAATCTGTTGCCAAGATAACGTGAGCAGAGTAATTAAAATGTCTACTTTGACTTAGGTGTCTATCACGACTTGAGTCCCTGATAATGACTGTAATTTAAATAAATATTTATCTGACGAAAGACAAACAAAACTGTTCGAAAGCTTTTGAGCGTTCCGATATTTTAAATGTTAATTAAGTATATATAATTAAAAAACGCAATTATTTTAATTAGACAAACAGGTAGGGTAAGACACACACAAAGGATAAACATTAGACAATACACAACACATCGGATCTGGTGTGAAAACATAAGTGTGAAAACAAAAAAATAATAATAAAATATATTTTACTGTTAATAAAATATTAAGTAACCATGCCGGGATTGCAAAACATAAATTAATAAATTTGCTCTTTATAAAAAAATAGGAAAATCAAAACACTTCCACCAGATGATAAATAAAAAATGTAAATAAGTGTCAAAAAATAAAAATAACCACACCAAATCCTTGGAGAGGTCTGGGAAGATGAATGGGATCCAAATTGGTACAGGTGCTAGTTCCTAAATACATTATGTTATCATAGATTTTGTTTTTTTTACGGATTTACAAATTATGGAGATGATAATACGCATCTACTATTTTTGTTAGTGCAAATTATCAATTTATAACTGTGCAAAACCGATCGGTTAATCCTAAGCCGTCGTCGAGTAAAAGATATCGTTGCCAATGTTACGATATTTTTTAACAATAGTTATTCGATATCTTTCACGTATGAAGTGATTTGGTGTTTACGTACTTAGATATTTGAATTCTAACTTTAAGTCACTTACCTTTCTGAATATTCATCCATATGTGCGTAGCTTTGTACAGAATTTTCTTCAATAAGAAACTTAACACGTTGATAGAAGGATGCGGTGACCGACGGAGGTTGCTTACGAAGCAATACTTCAACTGGATCGTTGGAGGCCAAGCACATTATATGCTCCGAGCATTCAGGCCTGCTGCAGCACTCAGAATCCGAGCAGTCCGTCATGCCATCTTCAAAATGGTAGTGCCAATGTCAAATGATCAATCATTTCGAATTCAGAAAATAATTTTGATTCCTTCTTAGATAATACTTACAAAACGCACAAGAAAAGTTAATTATGCTATAACTTCGACTACATTATGTACATTGAATAATATGATATAATGTAATTGAGGTTGCAGGTCGTGAAATTTATGATAAATATAGATATCCTTACCTTCATCATTGTCTTCGTTATCGCTACAAGAGAGCTCAAGAGCGATGGAGCAGTCGGTGCCAGCCCAGCCGTCAGCGCAAGAGCAGCGGTATACACCATCTTCTAGTAAGCACTGACCGTGACGTGAGCAACCATTCGGACAACCAGCTGTATTTACAACACAATAGCAATATATAACTATTAATTTATGCACGTTTTACTTCATAAGTCATCATTTATTTTTCACTTTAACTAGTGTATACTTCCTAATATTAAGAGATACTATCAAAACGTTGTTTATTTTACGCATGTCAATGGAAAAACATTTGATAATTGGATAAAAATTAAAATTTGCCTGTTTCTAAGTATACGTTATTTTGGTAGTGGCAATTTTATTCATAATTTAATATTGTCTTAAGGAAACTTAAATCTTTTAAACTTAAACTTACGTAATGTGCAATGTCGTCCATTCCAGCCTTGGGTGCAAACGCAAGTGCCATTTTTGCATTGACCATGTTCATGACAACGAATGTCACAAGGGCGTTGGTCGCATAAGGAACCTGTCCAACCATCATCGCAGCGACATACTCCTTCCGCGCATACACCATGAGGCCCGCAATCCAAGGAGCAGACCACTAAGAGTTTTAGTATAATTAAAACGATGTCGACCTATTATTGTACAACACATATGTTATTAAAAAATATAATACACAATACCTTGTGAACAATCGTCGCCAGTATACAATGGATCACAAACACATCTTCCTGCATCTAAGTCGTATACTCCTCTTTGAGAGCATGCTGGTAAGCATCGTTGAACACGCGCGTCACGTTCTGTGCAAGCCGCGCCTCGCCAACCAGCGCGACAAACGCAACGGCCACGAACACACGACCCGTGACCGCCACACGTAGGATCGAGGCAGTCCTCTGTATTAAAATCTCATTAGAAAGTGTAATATAGAATATAATAAAAATGTATAAACTATTATATAATAATAGTTATGTTTATCATATATATTTAAAATATAGCTCAGGTACCTTCATCACATTTCGATCCCTTCCAGCCAGCTTTGCAATGACATTGACCAGCCATACATTGTCCGCGACCAGAACAGTCAGCAGGTTCACAATCATGTGCAGGAATATCACACTCTGCCCCTTTCCATCCTTCAGAGCAGTGACAAATTCCTCCTGCATATGCACCATGACCAGAGCAAAGAACGGGGCATACACCTTGATACAAAAAAACGTAAAAATTTTAATATAAATAAAATAACTGTTATTTCTTCAATATTAATTCGAAATATTCCAAAAATGTAAGAAATAATGTCATATTAAAAGGAAAAGAGCTTACTTTTTGAACAGTCATGTCCTTCAAAGCCATCCATACAGTCACATTTTCCAAGATAGCAAGACCCATGACCAGAACAGTCATCTGGACATGAATTCGTGACACCTTCTGCTTCAGAAACAATCATTTCGACATGATGAGGTTGAAGTTCATCATTGTAAATCGAAATAAACCATCGTCCTGTGTCTAGATATTGAAGTATACTAACATTCACTCTCATATCTGTAGATCTTTTAGTAATCGTATGGTTCCAGTTTTCAAATGGACTAATTGTGCTAAGCAACGTTTTCATATCAACATACGTGGGCTCTTGAGTTTCAAACTCATATAAACTTCTTCTTTTTCTAAGCCTGTGGTCTACTCGACCGCCTCGAATAAATTCTACAAAGTCGTATTGTGTAACACTAGGAGCGACATTCCTTCTTCCATAAACAGCAAAATTAGCTCCCCAAGGTACAGTAAAATTAAGACTAACGAATGATGGCTGTTTATTTCGAAATTCAGAACTCCAAAATTGGTAAGCAGGAATCGTTGCACTGTGAAGTTCATCGAATTCCCTGACCTCTAGAGCTGGAGACCAAGGGGGTGGTGCAGCTTGCTGTACTTGTTGTGGTACTACGGCTGACTCTAAAGCTGCTTGTGCAGTCGTTGACCAACCTAACGATGATGTTGATATAGATTCTGGAAACAAATACAAATGGCGTTATTGTAAAATATACTTTAACTATACTGTTATAAGATCTTGTATCAAAATTTTTCCTACCATCTGACGGTGAAGATGTAGAAAGAGCATCTCTAATTCCGTGTGAGTGCGTGACTGCTTTTACATCTTGTACCAAAATACAATTAGAATTGTCTATATTAGTTTTAATTGACGATAATGCTGAAACAATAAAAATATATTCAGTTTAGGATAATATATTCTTATGCTACTATATTAATTTTTACGATTTCATTACCGCACCGAATAAAGTGTGTAAAATTTCCATTAAATAACATTATTATCTTCCAATCTGTTATAAACAGAAGTCAAAATGAAATTCCATTAAAGTATTGATGTACACTGTGAGCATTATTATAAAACGTGACACAAAGAGAAATGTCACTGGAGAATGTGACGTTTGGGAGATGCATCTATGAGTAGGGTAAGTGTCGTGACGTCCCGTTGAGTTTTAATTAACCGAAGCAAGTCTGAGGCGCATTTCGTGGCAGTGTGACGGAGCAATTGGTTCCAGTGCAATGGACTGAGTGGCTTGTAAGCACGTAGGTTACTTACACATAAGAATTTCTTGCTGCCGGATTGGTAGTTCGTACAAAAATGTTACTTGCTAACTAAATTACTAGAGACGGCAAGCCGAAGCCGCTCAAGTACATGATTTTATTTTTTTTATCCAAAAAAAGTTAGATATACTTTTGTTTAGTTGACTCTTTTTTCTATATAAACATAATTTAAGAATGAATAACATGCATATTTCTATTAGTATTAATTTATAACATATGTTTTGGTAATAAAATAAACAGATAAGTTGAGGAGCTTAAATTTTCTTTTTTTAATGAACTTCTTGATGATGTTAGCTGAACAAAAAATAACTTATTTTTTATTTTTACGTAAGCATTTTTTCGTAAACTATTGTTGAAAATAAAATAAAACATTACCATGTGAATGGAATTGATTGTGTACATTTATTAGTTTTATATGAAACCTGCAAGCGGCCGGGATTTGCTGCTCCATTAAAGATGCAATGTTTATTTTGTTTTGGAACGTGTGCTCGAGCCGGGATCTGGTTACATCGCCTTAAATAAAAGCCATATGTCAATCGTCGTACGGTTTAATTGACGTAACGGCGAGGCGGAATCCGACTAATTGCCTTACATTTAGTTTTGATTATTAGTCTACAATTTGCTGAAAGATATTTTAAATAAATAGACTGAACTGGAAATAATTTATTAATTTGGTTAGTAATTTAAAGGTATACTTTTCGTAGTATTTAATATATTTTTTAATAATATTTCTTTTGACATGTCGTAAAATATTAATGTTCAGTCAAAATATATAAAAAATGTTCTATATTTTAAGACTACAATGTAGACGTAATCGTAGAAATAAATTCAGAAGTGAGTAATAGCGTTATCAACGTCCCTTAACGAGTGATCGTCCTAAGATTCGGTGGGAGATAAGCATCATAATACGTTGACGCCATTTGGCTATTTGAATTGGACAATTTAGTGTAACTGCATTGAGGGGTCAATACTTAACGGGATAGTTATCGCCGCTGTGATCTATCCTCGTGTAATTTATGCAAGACTCACAAATGGTAAATCTTATTGATTTTTAAATCTCATACTGCAATTTAAGATAAGCAGTAAAAGTGAAGGGTGGTAAATATTTAAATTTGTTTTAAATATACAAATATGTATTTAAAGAATAAAATTACTATTGTATTTGGGTCCATAAATTGTTGTATCACTAAAGGAGTGGTTTGTGTAATTTTACTATATATTTTGACATTGATAAACAAATATACGTATATATCTTTGTAGTTTGAAATAAAAGCTAATAAACAGCATTGAATTTCACATAAACGAGCATAGATGACGTAAGTTCCGTCCACAAAAATGATATATTGTAATGTGGTAAGTTGTGTATTTTCTCGATGATCCCTCGTAAATTCTATAAATTTTCGCAACAGAGCGGCGTCGAGGAAATCGAGGGTCGTTGAATACGTCTCTGCGATGCACGAGACGATTGTGTGCAGATGGACGATGTTTGCTATCTATACTATTTTTCGAGTTAATACAATTTATTGTAATACGATTCAGCATAGATTGCATCGTGCAGTGGGGGAGCAAACTCGTTTGATAGAGTCTCGAGGGACACGGACGCGCCGTCGCACTGACTCGGTATTAGTCACGTGATAAATCTTCCACTCCGTATGCTTCCCTCTATCTCTTTTTGTCGTTCGGCACACATCATTAAAGCGTCCTGTTCTCGCGTAAATATGATCCATATTCACGGAGGGTCGAGGTCTTGTTTGCTCTATTTTAAGAAGTGTGGACAAGAACAAATCTATCTTTGCCAAGCACAAATTTAATAATCAAATTGTAAAATTAAATTTGCTATTATATAAAAAATTGAATTATAACTGTATGAGATTGAAATTTAATTTTGTCATAATTTCAAGCGAGAAGGATCAAGAGTAATTTTGTAAGAGAAGTTGATGCTTTTGATTACATTACGTTTGATCCATATTGTACGTCGAATAATTCCTGGTATAATTTTCAATATTAAATAGTCTCATTAAGCATGTTATTAATACTTCATTATAAAGGTAATTGATAGAGTTGAAACGTAATAATCATTTGTATTTATAAAGGAAACTTTATTTAAAGTTAAATTTGATTTCCATAATTAAAAGTAAATTTATGGATAAAAGTGACGCCTTCGTGGTGCAGCAGGTGAATAGTACTTTATTATAAATATTTGGTTTGGTCTAGTTTGACAAAGTGTTGCGTTTGGTTCAACTGCCTAACTTTTAATGTATCTGAAACGTTTATGTTTCATCACTTTGTACCCTAGGCTAAATGTTAGAGATGTTAGCCATTATATTGTGTTAAAGGTATGAATCATACTATAAATATGACATATATTATACTATATATAATAATATATTAATTTAATACTATAAATATGACATATATATACATATATGGACTAAACAAATATATAAGCTATCTGCTTACGTAAATGATAATTTTATATAGTATAGCGAAGTGTATAAGCGTTTTTAACAATAAATCTGCCATGTGGCGCGTGTTGTTACGAATGTATTGGATATTATTTTAGCGTTTAGTTACAGTTATAGGGAGAGTTTAACTGTAACTGTAACTGCATTGAGGGGTCAATACTTAACGGGATAGTTATCGCCGCTGTGATCTATCCTCGTGTAATTTATGCAAGACTCACAAATGGTAAATCTTATTGATTTTTAAATCTCATACTGCAATTTAAGATAAGCAGTAAAAGTGAAGGGTGGTAAATATTTAAATTTGTTTTAAATATACAAATATGTATTTAAAGAATAAAATTACTATTGTATTTGGGTCCATAAATTGTTGTATCACTAAAGGAGTGGTTTGTGTAATTTTACTATATATTTTGACATTGATAAACAAATATACGTATATATCTTTGTAGTTTGAAATAAAAGCTAATAAACAGCATTGAATTTCACATAAACGAGCATAGATGACGTAAGTTCCGTCCACAAAAATGATATATTGTAATGTGGTAAGTTGTGTATTTTCTCGATGATCCCTCGTAAATTCTATAAATTTTCGCAACAGAGCGGCGTCGAGGAAATCGAGGGTCGTTGAATACGTCTCTGCGATGCACGAGACGATTGTGTGCAGATGGACGATGTTTGCTATCTATACTATTTTTCGAGTTAATACAATTTATTGTAATACGATTCAGCATAGATTGCATCGTGCAGTGGGGGAGCAAACTCGTTTGATAGAGTCTCGAGGGACACGGACGCGCCGTCGCACTGACTCGGTATTAGTCACGTGATAAATCTTCCACTCCGTATGCTTCCCTCTATCTCTTTTTGTCGTTCGGCACACATCATTAAAGCGTCCTGTTCTCGCGTAAATATGATCCATATTCACGGAGGGTCGAGGTCTTGTTTGCTCTATTTTAAGAAGTGTGGACAAGAACAAATCTATCTTTGCCAAGCACAAATTTAATAATCAAATTGTAAAATTAAATTTGCTATTATATAAAAAATTGAATTATAACTGTATGAGATTGAAATTTAATTTTGTCATAATTTCAAGCGAGAAGGATCAAGAGTAATTTTGTAAGAGAAGTTGATGCTTTTGATTACATTACGTTTGATCCATATTGTACGTCGAATAATTCCTGGTATAATTTTCAATATTAAATAGTCTCATTAAGCATGTTATTAATACTTCATTATAAAGGTAATTGATAGAGTTGAAACGTAATAATCATTTGTATTTATAAAGGAAACTTTATTTAAAGTTAAATTTGATTTCCATAATTAAAAGTAAATTTATGGATAAAAGTGACGCCTTCGTGGTGCAGCAGGTGAATAGTACTTTATTATAAATATTTGGTTTGGTCTAGTTTGACAAAGTGTTGCGTTTGGTTCAACTGCCTAACTTTTAATGTATCTGAAACGTTTATGTTTCATCACTTTGTACCCTAGGCTAAATGTTAGAGATGTTAGCCATTATATTGTGTTAAAGGTATGAATCATACTATAAATATGACATATATTATACTATATATAATAATATATTAATTTAATACTATAAATATGACATATATATACATATATGGACTAAACAAATATATAAGCTATCTGCTTACGTAAATGATAATTTTATATAGTATAGCGAAGTGTATAAGCGTTTTTAACAATAAATCTGCCATGTGGCGCGTGTTGTTACGAATGTATTGGATATTATTTTAGCGTTTAGTTACAGTTATAGGGAGAGTTTAAATAAAAAATTAGGGTCTCCAAAATTTCAATTACATTAAAAAGTTGACGCAGCTATATTCGTGCCCATTCATCGTTTTCGGACGTAATGAAGGGTGCAACAGATGGTTCACATTTTTTCATTACACCGGCAAAACTACTGTACACCAGAAGATTTATGTCAGATTAAAATATAGAGCGGGTTTTATTCGCTACACATCCGAAACATCAGCAGGCAGGCGTGTTCGACAAATGCTTTTATTGTGTTTCTGGAGCTGAATGATTATATAATACTTTATAACAAAAACTTATCAAGAGACTCACATACTCAGAGATCAAAGCACAACCAATACCACTACACCTAGTAATCCTAATATTTAGCAGATAGATTCTTTGTGGAGCATAAATGGACACTAATAAATATAGCCTTTAAAAATTATAAAATTACCCTATAATATTTACAATCATTACAAGTTATTATAACACAACGTAAATTAAAGTTATCTAAAATTACGCCCCAAGACAAATTGCTTATAATGTCGGCTGCATTTAAAAAATAATGACTACTGCTTGAATTACTAGAGTCCGTATATCTTTGAATTTTATTGATATTTCGTTAGATTATACGATATCTTTAGGAAATCTAAATGTAGTGATTTGAAAGTGTATAAGTCATTCAATTAAAAAGAGTGTATCGTTTTTAAAACAGATTCGAAGCCGACACATCAGTATGCGACACACGGCTTATCTTCTGTCCCCACAATTTAATGCATATCTAAATGAAGTGAGATCCGATACGATAAGATCCATTGACTTGAAACATATTACATTGAGGTTGTTCATTACATCGTTTTAAAGAAACGGGGTAAATTTTATTTTTTCTCATACGCTATTCAGCTTTCTCTCGACAAAGTACCTATAAATAGGACACATTACTTTGTAACGACGATACTATACGACACGTACGATTGTACGTGTACCTGTAGTAGGTATGTATTTAGTGATATTAATATAAATCTAGACATAAATCTCTATAATCGTTTACTATATTCATAATTTACGATTATTAAGTAAAATAATAAATCTTCATATGATTTTTTTTAATTTATTAGACATAGTAACTATAAATTCATATGGCTGCACTGAATGCATTTACTATTCGGTATTATTGTAACTCCGCATGGCGTGTTCGAAGTGTATTATTTTGAGTTCGAAAACTGCATACTGCAGTAGGCTAGCATATATAGAAAAGCCTCATATTGTGCATTGATATTTATATATATATATATATATATATATATATATATATATATATATATATATATATATATATATATATATATATATATATATATATATATATATATATATATATATATATATATATATATATATATATATATATATATATATATATATATATATATATATATATATATATATATATATATATATATATATATATATATATATATATATATATATATATATACAGATTTTGTTTAGTGGCTAGGACACAATTCATTTAACTTATAAGCATAGGTATATATTTCTTTCATGAATTACATCATTGTGCAAAAAATTGATAAGTGAAAATCAACGCTGGACTTTGTCTAATATTGAATAAAGTTTATATTTTTAAGAAATTAAAACCTTACATTATTTCACTTTATTTAAATTATAAAGACAATAGTTTATATAAACTCACGTTATATGTCGCATATAATATAAGGACACTCTATAATCTGCTTTCTACATCGAGACATTGTGTATACTGCGGAATTGGTGGCGGAACTTAATATTGCGCTTATTTTTTTTATAGCCACCAGAGGGACTTGTTAGTATTTTTAATGAGTCGCTCTGGTAGCAATAAAAGCAATAGAAATAAACATAATTATGTTCACTAATATTAAAGGTTACTTACATGACCTCAAACTGTTTGAGATAAAAGAAATATTTTGAATAGATATCCTAGAATAAGAACGAACAATTGAAAATGAACACCAAACTCTCTTATATAATAATAATTTGTATAAAACAAAAGCTAGTAAGTAAAAGTACTAAACTAATAGTTAATTTAAATTTAATCATTAAATTTATATGCTTACTTTATTGAAGTTGTACGAATACTTGAAAAGAATGAAAATAGTAGAGCAAGTTTTTATAAGAGCTTCAGTCGGATTGAATGCGTAAGCTGTAAGTAGGTTAAATGTAGTTATCTCTCTCGGGATCGAATCTTTGATGCTATTTTTGCGATGTCTTTAATGTGTGTGGTTTTGAGTTTACAAGAAGAACTTTCATGTGGTTGAACATATGGAGATTTAGAATTAAGAATTATCTTAATACTTATTTGCAATAATATATTTACGGTTAGTAAGAATCGAATTATATTCGGTTTAGTAAAAACCTAATATTTTGTACGTACAAACTCATTCATCATTTTTTTATCTTCACGCATTATTCCGCATTTAACAGGGTAGCCAGAGGGAACCTTAAAACCTAATGTCCCGTTGAGACACTCCGTTACCCGTTGTTTGCCTTTCAAGATATAGCGTGTTGAGAGGCGAAACCCAGCGCCGTGCATGCCTAGTTGCCAAAGCGAAGAAAATGGAAATTCATTTAGAAGTCATTCAGAATTCTCCTCGAGTGGGAATCGAACCCACAAACCTTTGCGTTTACAAGCAGACACTGAGCCTCTGCACTAAGACGGTACTCAATATTTAATTATTACTTTATAAATAATATATTTAACATACAAATATAAAATAACACAAACAAAAATTGTTATGACATTAATTATATTCATTTGTCTCAATATGTCATTGTTTAATATTCTTTGGCTTACGTTTTGTTTATTTGCTTCAATACATATGGTATGACTTTCGTTCGGTGCGTTCAAAAATTTCATATGTAATTTTAATGAAGTATTTTTTCTATTCTTAGTGAAAATTACCGCTTTAAAACTATAAAAATATGGAGTGACTTTGTCTTCAATGCTTTTTACATTTATTTTAAAATATATGTTAATAGTTAATACTGCTTGCTAGACATTTTTTCAATAATAGGAGGGGTTGCTAAGGAGTTGAGACAAGACCTGCGATTGGTTGACATATTTATAGTAATATTATACGGGACGTAGGTATAAAATGTAAGATAATTTATAGCAGCGCCAACACAGGAGCGAGGGCCCGAGGCACACACCGCGTTGCCTCAGGTTAGGCGTATCATTTATATTTTTCATATGTTTGTTTTTTCATAGATCAATGTGAATGTCAGTTGCCAGGTCTAAACAAAGGATGGCGAAAGACTAATGGTCCCGATTTTCAATTGCAACAGCAGCCTTTAATAATTTTTTTTAACAATAAAAATGTTTTTAAAATAAACTCATGAAAGTTATAGTATCCATTGTCATTCGAAACAGTTCCATATTTAACTTTTGATTGTTTATATTTCAATATTCATTACTTTAATGGCAATATTAACATCGTCATATAGAATGTTTAATTAAAATCGCATATTACAAAAGTTTTACCGCTCGATATTGTATTTGCAGAGCAGTGTGCAGATTGTAGCCGCAAGGCTACACATTATATAATTCCCTGCTCCTTCCAGATAAAACTCCAATCAGGAAAGATTAAATCCGTTTTTATTTGTGGAAATCGCCGCTTGAGGGTTTCAGATTATATGTATATATGAAAATACAAATGTATGAAATAAACAATTGATGATACTACCGACATAGAAATTTTATTCTTATGTTACATTAAATAAAAAATATAATAATTCTAAATTAGTATAACAATAATTAAAATTAATTTCTCTTGTAACTCTAAATCCATGAAACTGTTTGAAAGCCTCTAGTGATTATTCACATTTATTTATATTTATAAAAATGTCGAAACACTCATAAAATAATAGTCTCTTTGTTTAAGTTGTCATACATTTTTAAGTGCTGTGTGCTCGAATATTTGTAGATCATTGGTCCATTAGGTTGCCAATTACGTGTCAATAAAAGTTCGTTACGTTGGGAACGTTGGCAACGCGACTCATGTTCAAGTGAAGAGCTACTCTCACGATTTCGTTTAATTGTCACTCACAACCCCAACAGCTTTATTAATAACACCATTGAATTCGGTAATGACGTTATATATGTATACCTATATATTACTTTTTAATCATATTTTTATAAATTTAAACTTTACACTACTATGTCGTATTATAACTTTGTTTTTTGTATAATTTTTCATATTTATTATATACAATGAAATGTGATGTATAAAAAAGTAATGCTAATATTTTTATGTATAATCTTTGTAAAGTAACTTAAATAACAAAACGTAAAGGGATTGATACTTATTTACTAACAAAATCCTTTTTAACGAGCTAACTGTTACTGTAGGTCAAATTTGTACGTACATAATAATGATACTAATAGTGTTTTATTAAATATACCAACATATACAAAATCGTGAAATCAGAATGTTTTGTGAATATAATTAGCCTGGTTCATAAGAGATATAAAACATAAAAAGATATTGAGAGCTCCCCGTAAAGTAGTATTGACATTATTAGCGATATGTTGAAAGCAGTCGAATACAATATGTAACCAAATTACTATAACCTATGAATAAGTTATATTGTGTTTATATAAAACAAATAAGTATATAAAGTATTGTAAAAATGCTATTTATTAGTAATTCAATAATATTTACATGAAAATTTTCCTGCAAAGTAGGTTTGACAGAGTGTTACGAGCGGAATTCAAGCGAATTTAGGAGATCTAGAGCAAAAAAAATGATTCCCTAAAGTGATAACCAAAACTACAGTCATATAGCCAAACGCCAAACGCACCACTGCGCCACGATTGTCTCATACTGAACAACAACTTATGTTATTGATTGTACACACGTAGACATGTTTGTTTTCTTGATAATTCATATTTTATGTTATTGCTCTTGCTATATTCTTGCTTCATATCAAGGTATATGATTTATAAAAATTTATATAACATGTATTCAGATTAATGTTTTGAAAAATAGAAACGTCTGTAACAATTTAAAATGCATTCCGGGCGAGTTCATAAAATGTTCTCTAACGAACGATTTCGACGTCCCGCTGAGTTAGAATGATGATATATTACTAATATAATATTTCTGTTTTGTTTTAACAATAATATTGTAAAGAAACATAAAAAAGCTTTGAAAGCTTTTTAACCCTTGATCGAAATCCTTTACCTTAAGAAAGTTTGTATTTTAAAGAAATGTTACATACAATGTATAAAATAAGGCTTATTTATTTTATCAATTGATATACATAAAATTCACATACATACGTGTAAGTATTATTGGGGTAGACAGTATACGGAGTAAAGTAGTAGTCAATGTAATTTACATATAACTGACAAAAGAACCGTTTAACTGATAAATATCACAAACAAGTTACATTGATTTTTTATAAATAGTATTTATACAAGGAGTATTTAAGTAGTACACTACTTTCTATATATCAAAAAGAAATAGATAAAGTCTTGCGAACTATTAAATAATTTACTGGTATGAGACTGTTTAAAAATATATTTAGGTTTTGTTGATATGACTTACCTATAAAATAAGCGAGCATGGCCGCCAGAATGACACAGAGGCATATCATGGCTATAGCTAAGCACTTCCACGTGCAGCGATGTTGGCATCGCTTGTCTATATGGAAGCGAGAAGGTGAGTATACGGGCACGGGGCTCGGCTGATTGGCGCGAAGAGGAAATCCTGGCATCACCAGGGGCTGGTTGGCTAGCTGACAGTGTCCAAGAGTACCACCTCCCATACCACTCGATATTCCTGTGCCGCCCATTCTGTTGGAAATAAAATTAATAATTAACTATAACGTATAATTATAATAAAGAATAATTTTTACCATACTAGTTTTAGATTAAAGTTCATTATAAATAATCCTCGTTGCAATTAACAATATTATTTAATAAAATAGGTATTTAATATTTCAATAATAATAATAATATAACCACTTTTAACTATCATAGAAAAGGATATCCGCCAAGAAGTCGTACCTGCTTTGATTCTGTTCTATGATTAAACATCTGTTACAACATGGATGTTCACCATATGGTGCATTTTTTGATGAAATCAAAACGTATCATTATCAGAGATGGTGGATAAAAAAATAATTGAGCATTTGGAAATGTCCGCCTCAAGACACCATTAATCAATTAGCTCGAGTCTTTGCCGAAATGGCCAAATAAAAATATATTTGTGTAGAATTCTGGTCGTCCATTGCGTCTGCCACCTGACGCTATTTTAATGACCCCTAGACAAAGGGATAAGCAAAAAACTGAAATAATTGCTCCAAGTTCAGCGCGGGCGGAGCGTGACTCCTAAAAGATTTGTTTCGAGGATGCTTTTCGCTGTAATTTTCTTAAAAGATTATTCAGGGAAAGAATAAGTTATTAAATCTTGAACAATTAAGGTGTTATAAAATGACAATGGACGTAAAAATTGATAATTTTGCAAATTGCATTGAGTTAAAATAAAGAATAATTACAAATTTTTTAACATTTGTACTTTATATTAAGTTTAAGTACTTGTAGTGTAAGTTAATGTTGCCCGCAGTCGTTAGAAAGTACTCTAGTATTACACAGCTATTTATAACTGTACTTGAAATTGATTTTGTTGTGTGAATCACTATTAATTTTTTGTAGATTGTAATTTTTGAAGATGCTATGCTATGACTGCTTGAAGGCCATCATTTCCGCACGTTACAAAGATGTAGATATTTTTGTTTTTTAAATAATAACAGAGCATTTTTTGCGACATGTAAGTCGAAATTTCGGAATGAATTTAAAGAGGGAAGAAAACCAAGACAATTAACGAAGCTGACGACAGTGACTATTGTAGGACATCGCCGCGATATTTCAAGCGGCGTACGGACGGGTGTTCGTTAGGATTTTGACAAGCTCTTGTCATGAGTGAGCTCTTAATGAAGCGGTAAATAATGAGGTGCTGTACGGTACGAGCCATAAAATCGTGTCTAATTAATGAGAGTGTTTGCACTCTACAATTTCACGTAGAATATGAGAACTTTTAGGATTGCGTTTAGAGCTAACAGTAAATCCTAGAGGAAAATAATTTGAAAAAAATAATGCCATAGTTTGATCGTAATACGCGTTTAAGGTCTGAACGTCCATGTCTGGCTACACTTGGACCGTTTTTGTATTTGTAATCGTGCGTGCAGCGGTCACTACTAGTTTGAAGCAGGCTGGCCGACCTCTAACTCGGAAACGAGATAAAACAAAAACAAGAAAAATGCAGGCACGGGCCGTGAGAACGCGTCTTCTTCGCTGCGGTCGCTCTGTAACAGCCATTTATCTTGCACAGTCGTGCAGGAATGGCCCGGCCAGCAACGTGCTTTTATTGCGTCGTGCCCCTAAATATACGTTTGTGGTGGAAAGTCTCACATTCGATCCACAGAATATTATTTGTACGAAATTTGGATTTTTTTAAAAGAATAACAATATAAGCTGTAAAGAAAAATATATTTTTTATATAAACCTAAGATTAATATTTTCACGCAATCCTAAGTCATTTATAAGATTATATATAACATGTAGTACGTAAAAGTAAGTTTGAGCAATTGTTATAATAATTGAATGGAGAACATTAATTATCCCTGTAGATCGGCGAATAACATTGAATAGTGATAGTGTTCAATGTTGATTGTTTAAATGTTTCATTGTTGTAAGCTATTCAAAAGATAAAGGGTTATTATAGATCGTATTAATACTACAAGGAAAGGATGTTATAGTAAAATTGTTATAGATCAAATAAAACATTAAGTAACGAGAGTTTTTTACACAGGAAACTAATAAAGAGTGAATGATATTGATCGAAGGGAACTTATAAGTAGATTAAAAGCCCTCCCTCCGGCGTAACGCTCGTTGCCAGTCACTGGAGTAAATTTAAGAAAGCTCCATGTTTTAAACCGCAATGCGTTACAATGGTGTTGCCGTGTTCCGCCAATTTCCGCTCCCGCCGTCAGTATTAAACACGAAGGAGGAACAGCTATTGTATTTAAAACTCACACTTTAAAGTCACAACTTGGAAAAGTTTTCCATAAATTTGATATAAAATTTAAGGAGTAAGATGAAAGGGTACCGAAACTAAAAAAAACTATTTGTTTTATCATTAGTTCAATCTTACCAAACTTTATACATATGGTTGCCAGACGGATTACCTCACGTTTGACGTAACACTCGAAATTCATCGCTTTGCCAGATTGAAATCTTCTAATAACAGTTTAAAAATAATCATTTAATAAGTTGAAGCGTGTAAGTGGATAGGATCAATTCTATTTTTAATTAAAATTATTATTCCATAGAGCTCTATGAGTGGGCGTTATATCATAAAAGTTATAATAGATCGTATTTTATACAGTGACTTATTAATTAATTATTATTAATAACTTTATGTTTATATTTAATCATTATCAATTCGTAAATCTTTACTATGATTCATCATTTAGTACAGGATATACAGAATACAAAGCGTGTAGTATGAAAGGTAATAAATTCGTGTTTAGCGCAATCCAATCCAATGCAAGATGTTAGGATTTAAATTCAGCACTCTCGGAATCGTTGAACCCGTTTCTCTTATTAATAACCCTAGCGTGGTGTTTGTTTTAGTCGCCTCGGGTTCTGTTAGGTAATGGTGAAGTTGATTCATGAATGGGAGAGTGCCTCTCGCACTGTGAGTTCGCACACACGAATATATTTAACAAACATCATTTTCCTAGAAATACTTATCTCGCGGCGGAAGCTCTAATGAATTATTGCTAGAGTGGAAACTATTGCAATATTTTGACTTTATCATACGAGAAACACGTGAGATTCTTATTATTTTACTATTTACATATAAATACGTCCTGTAATGATGATGAAACAATTTATAGTTAATAATATAAGGCTATTGTAAGAAATTAATTATTTATTTTTTATATTTACTGGTTGAAGTATAATGTATATAATATTTGACAGATTTAAAGTATTAGATATTTACATAGCTTATAAATTGTCCCCTGCTGTGATATCTAACAAGCTTACTACAATTCCACAGCGCTTCGAGCAATATTATCAAAATGAATGGAAACGATGCTGAATAAGCAACCAATTACCGTCCGCCCGCGGTCCGCGGGGACTCGCACGTAAATAATCGTGCTCACGCGCAGAAATCCGATAGAGATAAACAATTTTCCATTAGCCGCGCTGCGTACAGCCCAGGTATTGAATAGGTACAGTATACATGTCTAATTCTCATATTTAATGGTGGACGCTATGCGATTACGATAACCTCTTATTACGAAGTTGTCACTGAAAGATATTACTATGGTATCTGATGTTAAAGTGATGCAAATTTAATGCTGTTATACGTTTTACAAGAATATTATAGTATTCAATTTAATCTGATACCTTAGTAGGAAGTTTCATATTTCCAGTTTGATTTATCACACATTTGGCATTCACATTATCACATTTTTATTCGTTACCGAAGACAATTAATGCTGTATAGGAATTATAAATGTTTTTGAAGAAATCATTTAAGATAGCTATCGTCGGTAACGTCTTACTAGCAGTGATAGCTATCTACGCTGCGCAGATCTTAACTGAAAGCCAGCCTGCTATTGTTCAGCGAAACGGAAAAACGGTTTTGCTAGCGAGCCCCCGGTCGGTCGTATTTCACCCCGAGTTCAATATTATTTCGACAGCGGTACAAAGAAACGGAAGGCCCGTGCCGCCGCCGCGGGCCTCTACTCCCATCCTTCCACAATATTGTCCTCTATTTTGCCTCAGGTTACACTGTAAGCATTTTTCAGTAGTCTGATTGAAAAATTTTATCACATCTGTCTCCACTTCTCATATAAAATTGGAAAATTTTTGCTTCTCGGTACCCATGAGTATTACAGATATGATTACAATGTTGTAGACGGTTTGATAAAATAAACTCGTGAAATTATTGTTTAATAATAAGTAAACTCAATATCTGAAATATTTATGTTACAATTTTTTTAACAAAATATTATCAATTTTCTCATTTTAAGGTAAAATGAAAGTTCACTAGCAGGAACAAAAAAGATACAAGAAGGTTGTTTTATAGTTAATTTTTTTACACAAGTTGAGCTTTTATAAAGATAGGGTGTATATAAAACAAGCCGAATAACCAAACAGAGAGAAATGGGGCACGAAGACATGGTTGCAGTACATTAACTCTGTTCCGAAAGTTCGGGAGGACCCCTTATGAATTGAAATACATTGAATTTTCGTTTCATATCCATTTTTTGCCCATATTTAAGTCATGATCCGTGAAATTTATTAAAGGACAATTCTATGCGTAATATTTTATAAATTCAACACGGTCGGTTTCGGTTTTGGAATTATACTGTACAATTTGAGCAATTTGCAATTGGCTAAGTGACATTGTTATGTACGATGAATAACTATTGCAGCTTCACGCTTTATCTCGAATAGCAGAGGAGACTAGTATTACATTCTTCCTGAATTCAAGTCTTCTATGTTTTAAGCGGACCATAACGCCGCGCCTTTTATTTCAAAAATGTTGAAAATATCATTTCCAACATCAACAACGACAGTAAAATAGAATAACCATCGTTTAGAAAATTTCAAGGTAATAAAGTACTAGAAAACTGTGGTAAACGGACCATTGCATTTGAAGTACACACGTGTACTTAGGGGAACGATTTGATCGGACTTAAGCTGCATAGAGCATCGTTTCACGGTTGACCGAACCATATAAATGGTAGAGTATTGGGTCATTGGTTTCTCTTCTTAGATCGATTCAATTGGTAAGCTGGGTACACTTGTGAGATAAATATTTACATATTTATCGATTGTTACAGTACTTACTGAGACATTCTAACACTTTTACTGTTCAGTAACAGAAATATATTAAAATAACGTTTGCGTTTTTAATTGAAACAAATTGTATTAATAAAAAATAAAGTAATAACATTAAAATATGTGCATAACCAAATATTACTTTAAAAATAATATTTCTTTTTGCAGGAAAAAAAGGCTGTAAAAAGGCTGTGCAAAAAATGTATATATAAAACAAACAGACTATGTATTTTTGTCTAATGTCAAGTCAAATAGTTTTAATATAATATTAACACATACTTCCACACACACAGACACACACATAAACGCACACACATATACATTCATAAATATACATACACACTCAGGTTACAAGAAAGAAAGGGTTGTTTGAGTATTTCTTTTAATTAAAAACATATTTAGAAAGGTTAATCTTGTAAAATTTTTTATGAGAGGATTGGCGCTGTATACCAGAATACAGGAAACTAGTCTGGATACAGAGGATATCTTTTATTTTTATTGTTACCAAATATTGTTAACAAAATTGTACCAAAACTTTTGTTTAAATGCAATAAAGTTTATTATTATTATTATTTATTATTAAGGAGGACCGTCGTGGCGCAGAGGCGCAACGTCTACCTGTAACGCGACGGTTACTGGGTTCGATCCCCAGTCGAGGAAGATGGATTTTTCTATTTCCATTTTCTTGGCTCTGGCATCTAAGGCAAAGCGCGGCGTTGAGTTCCGCCACTCAACACGCAATGCCTCGAAAACGGCGGAAAGTGGGGACGGAGTAAGCAGGGACTAAGTAACGGAGTGTCTTAACACTAGGTTCTGATGGTTCCTGCAGTTCCCTCTGCCTACCCTGCCATGTGCGGGATAAAGCGTGAAGCTAAAAAAAAAAAAAAAAAAATTATTATTAAGCTTGGAAACAAAAGTTTGGACGTATTTGGATAAAATTTATTATGACTTCTGTAATACATTGATACAAAAATTAAGAATCTGTTTTGATTGATAGTGATGTGTCCAAAGTCAGTTCAATATCAATAAATCATAAATATTTCTATAATAAATTATAAATGCTCGTTTAGTCATTCATTGATAATTAAATGTAATGGAACAAAAAAATAAAGCAAAATAATACTGTTGTTATGTATATAACATAATTGTATTGTATTTATAATAAATATCTTGAACGTAAATAAAAGACCATGAATGTACACTTGTGTATTTCACAAAAGAAAGTATATTTTTAAACCTACTAAACGAGAACATATCGGGATTCAGAGGATAATAATAATAATAATACTTGATGCACGACTCGACGGTTTAACCCTTCAAATGAAAGGGGATTAATGGATCTCGACTGTTTGGTATTACTGAAGACTCTAATTACGTATATGCGTCGCTTCGACTAGAGTTATGGTAATGTTTGGAGACCTTCGTAGATATCTGGCTCGGCGCTCTGCTCTTTGATACTTACGACTCTGAATTTAGGGTCTGTAGGGCGAGCCATTCGTTAGTCACGCCCGATGACGTGTACCTTGGACAAGACCAAAACGTTTATTAGAAAGAATCGTCTGCATCTCTTTAAGGTACTTGGCTTAATAGATTTTTTATATTCTTGATATTATATCTTAGGCCGTAATGTGTTTTTCCGTCTAAAATTCGGTTTATTACTAACCTATTGGCATCTCATATCTATTCCATTTCTCGTTTTACGGTAGAGTGTTGTTTTGTCGTAAATGAACCAAAAAGATATTCCGCCGCTAACTTATGTATCTTCCTTTAACCGTACATTGCCATAAAATGTATGAATTTCCGGACACAAACAAAGGCATTCAACACGCAAAGCTTGCGGTACCGCGAAGTCCTAAAGGGTAAAAAGAAAAGGCATTTCGTGGTAAAAAGTGAGTTAGGGTGCTGTTGTTTGTGTATGGTGTGTGTTAAGTGTTTAGATAAGTATACTGGAGAGCAGAAGGCACAGCGTTGCACGTTTGTTATCTCTTGAAAGTTGAACTTAGTCAAATGGAGTCACATCTTGTGTGGTCTGTTTAGTTAAATCTTAAATTTGTGTATTTTACTATAAAAAATTAACATTTTTATTATACGTTTAAATATAATTTACTATTTTGCTTTTTAATTTCATGTAATTTATAATTAGGTATTTATGGCAATCTAGTACCGAATGAATATAATTGTAATTATTGTTTATAAGAATGTATATGCTAATTGTGTAAAAAGAATATAAAAAAAAATATTCTATTAGTAGCTTTTTATTTTATGCCTTTTTTTTGATATTCTTGATGTCTGTAAGCATGGCTTCCTTATTTAAAATATCGTTTGGGAAGAACAATGATTATTTCTTATAAAAATATTACCATAATTATAGGTGGGAGCAAATGATAATAATTGATTTTATTTTATTATCTAACTTCCCTCACTACAATACCATATTTGTCTACAAATCGTGGAACACTAAGTCAATCAATATTGTATAGAGACAATAGGCATCTCTTATTCAAAACGGAAACTATTATGGCTGCGTCATTGTATTCTAAGCCTTACCAATCCGAATAAATTATTTAAAATAAAAGTGGTTTGTTTACAAAATCCGTCAGGGAACTACAAGCATTAAGGATTGTTGGTGACAGTAACTTTTACATACATAATAATGGAACTTAGCTGGAACGCAGGATGTCGATTGATGTCTTCTAAAGAGATTTACGTCCGAGCTCGTGACTGTGGAATTGTTAAAGCTAAATCTGGATTATTCTTCGTTGTAAATATATTATACCAAATAAATAAATTATTCACTATTGTGTTGACCTGTTTTGAAATTACTGGTATACTAATGTTATATGTTTACTTAAAGAGGACATCGTGAGAACCAACTTCAAGACTACATTTCAAGAGATAGTTGCCAGACATAGATTATGTACCGACGTGAGGTCATGTAATTGATTCATTTAACCAGATCAATTATGAACCATTGAAGCACCAAGATTCAATTTAATGAAATGATTGTGTCGATATTATGGATGTATTAACGTTGAAAGAAGATAATTGAATTTCCTGGACGAGTTGTAGTGGTTAGAGCGCGGCTCTCCGAGTGCCCCTTTCATATGCCGCGCGATCGGGACACACTGAACGTTTTGATGAGGCGTTTCCTCTAATTATTCGATTTGTTAATAAGACTGGTTTTAGATTTTAAACAACCTGTCACTGTTTTCTTAGAAAGTAATACACTTTACTAAAGACAAAGGACTAAAGCTTTTCGTGATGTATGACAGTATAACAAAATATTTACAATCATTCCAAATGATTGATGACACTCTTTGTAACATAAGTGAAATAATAATAAAAAATAATGATAGCATTTCATCCTTCTAATTATGTTAGGTACCGGTTAGGGAATCTTTGAACTAAACAGAAACTAAGTAGAAGGAAGCGTTGGTGTAGCGACGATCAGCTAACTGCTATATTAACTAAGTTTGAGGTTTACATTGGACTTTGATGTGTGAACGGTGTTTGTTCTGTCTGTGCTCTATGGAAATGATTTCTTGCTTGAATGAACTTCCGTTTGAACCGACAAATATTTGATGAAGAAAGACATATAGTTTTGATAGTATATTTGAAGGTCGATAAGGGACAAATGTGTACACACATTTCAATAACATTCAATATGCATGTTACAATTTAGTTTCTGTTATAGTATTTAAGATCTTGTGTATTTTTTTAGTATAAATGATATGCTTTTTGTTTTATGAAATGCAGCAATTGTGTTTTCAGTGTAAATACACAAAAACACGGTAAGACGAATTCGCTTCGTTAGAAACGGCTCGTGGGGCACCCTCGATGCTATCTGTCCGCTATTGTTGCGTGCACTTAACCGTCACATGCTTTGAGCTTGTATTCAGACCTTGTTAACACATTGTAAAGGAAATTACATTCTTCACACAGGGAATACGACCTCAAACACAATTTCCGTTATCGATCATCACTGTACCGTGTCAAATTGCTGTCATTATAAAAGCTAATAATAAATTAAGTTTTTCTCCTTGCATTCTTTTCGTTTCTACAATCTGCTTATTGCATGGTTACTATTGTTATTTATTCAAAATAAAAAAAATCCATAAGGGTATCATGAATATAAACATGCTTACTTTGCATAAGTTTCAAAGAAAGTTATCTAATATATTATCTCTCTTGAAATTTGAAAGTAAAAGTCAAAGAAATAAGAATTTTATTGAAGTTTTTGCATTCTAATATATTTATTTTTATTTAAATTGAAATAATTTGTGTTAGGTAAATTTATTTCTGTAATATGTAGTATGGAATACATAAATATGTGAAATTGGGGAAGAGTGACAACTGTAGCGTCGCAGATGGTGGTAACGGCCACTCTGTGGAGTTTGTCCAAACGTGCGCCAAATATAAAAATATGATTTACGACATAACATGTAGAACTGCACATCCGCTGAGACGAGTAGTAGAGAGTCTAGTGGACCATTAACATAGATATTAATACACATAAAATGTAATATTGGCGTAGTTCAGTATTAAGCTACTGTAAAATTTCGTGACTTTTCGTTTGAAACTTTAATATTATTTCAGTTTAAGAACAGATTGTAATCGTGATAAATAGTAATAATTACGGTAGACATTGAAGTATTCTTGTGATAATTTCAGGTATTAAGACTATTATTTTATATTATTCTGTAATAATTACAGCTATAGTAGTATGAATAATTTAATGCTATGACTGATTCTAAATGTGTTGAGGAAATCAATATATTTTTTTAACGAAATGGGTTTTAATATAAGCATTTATTATAATAAAATATTATTTATTCATTCATAGTAAGTACTGCTTATATGTTGAAATTGGGAAAACCAAACCGTTGTTTTTAACCCCGCAATTCCCGCAGGACACACTGAATAAGAGATTCGGAATTAGTTTCGTGTAAAGCCTTACTTTAATAACTTTATGTGGCCTGTAGAGTATTGTGGGGCTTCCGCATCATGTTTGTATAGTCGCACGATATGAAATAAATGTTTTCTGGCTTCAGGCAGTTTATTATTACTTTGGAAAGCCGTATGAAGTGGGTTCAACTACAAGGGGAAGGTAGAATACTGGGGTTCCAAAGTAAACAAGTGCACCAAATTGATTCAACTAGTCTATCAAATAGGATATTTTCTTTTTTTATTCAGATCTTTATTCGTTTATCTTATTGTCATAAAATGATTTTGAAAAAAATTGTGCGTCGAAAGTCATGCATATGAAATATGTATACTACTTCAGTTGTACTATAACTAAGATGAGATTGTATGATAATTAACGATATAAATGATTTAATACATATTATATGTACATAAATATATACTGATATATAAGTAAACGAAAAACAAAATATATCACAAATATAAGCTTCTTAGATGTTGCCTGTTTAATAAAAATTATCGAACCTTTAAAAATTAAGAATGTATACTTCTTTATAGTAGTTAACGTAAACTTACCTAGGATCAACGAAGGGTTCAGCATAGATATTCCTGACGGGCTGGCGACGCGGGAGCGGTGGAGGTACCGGGCTAAAACCCTCCATCATGTCCTCCCACTCGCTGTATTCACTAACAAACAGTTCACTGCACAACTATATTTCGGTCTTCATACACAACATCACTGCTAATTTATATCACTTACATTGCTGCACTAACGTTTGAGTCCATTGACATTCCAAACAATTATTTCACTGTTTTATTTAATTGTTAATTTATCGTAAGCATAATATATTAGTTATGTCATATATAAAAAATACGCTCTGTGGAAAATATTAACGTGTTTAAAATTTTTTTTAATAACGGCCCAGTCAAACGCAGCCAGACTCGGCGGGCGCAAGCGGCTGACTGCGAGTCCCTCCGCCGTAGCTACCCGACCCTTGCCTAAGCTTTTGTAGTTTTTGCGCTCGCGCCGAGGTGCCATAAAAGCTCGACGAATTATTAGGTGATCGAACAAAAAATGCGGATCATACGAACGACAGCATATTGTAAGTAATAGACTTGACGCAACCGAATGAAAAGCACGACCCGCTCTACCCGTGTTCAACATGACGTGATGCGGTTAAATTTATTTCAAAGAATATGTATTGTGTATGGTGTGAACAAAACGAATTTATAAAGTGCATTCATTTTTACTGTACATATTTTATATTCAGAAAACGATTTAGGTAAAATAAGTTGCTTGAGTAATATTTATTTTTATATTTTGTCCTATAGTACACAGGTTCATAATATTTGCAAGTTAATTTTGGTACAAATCAAATGTTGTTGTACGGAATAACACTTTAAGACTAATAAAAGTAATCGTTACAGAATACGAGGCATTTCATAAACTGAAGATGAATAATGAGGCTTTAGGTTTTATAAATGCAAAGTAAGAAAGAAATGGTACTTCTTATGTATGAGCAAATGGCAAATTCATATTTGATGCAAGAGGTAAGTAGGGTATTGCGTGTACGAGATTGTATATCTCTCCCAACGTTCCCTTTTACGGCGGAGTGGCGGCTGTTGATCTCAGTGCTTTGCATGTCAAACAATTACCCCCACACATTGTTCATGACAAATATGACGGGCGTGCACCCTTTACTCATTGAAATGTTTATTTTCAAAACTCGTTACCCTTTTTCAAATTCTATTCACAATTATATATTGTAACAATCGTCCGTGATTTATTAAATGTTTCTTAATTTTAATTAAAATTTGTCGGTAACAAAACTGTGTTACCAACGAAACAATTTATTTACATAAACATAAACATAAACAGAGTACATTTAGAGTATATATTTTTATATATCTATTAAATATGAGAAAATATCAGAAACATACATACATCCTAATTCTTGTATCTGTATAACAAATTGATTTAAGCGCTTCGTGACAGCTTTAAGTATGTTTTGACAAACATTAGGGAATTTAAAGCCCTCGCGACTGAACTTTGTTCAGTCCCCGGAGCGCTACTTGTCGAGATGGTATGAAGTAAGTTTCCTTCAAGTTAGGAGGACACTCGATTCGGGGACATCTTTTAAAGGAAATCAAAATTGAATCACTTTAAGTTAAAAGTTTTCTTACAACTTATAAGTCGTTGGGTTTTTGGCAGTTCTTAAATTTTTTATTTACTTAGGCGTAGGAAATGATCTTTTATGAGACATATTAATATTACAAGAATTTTATACAAAAAGCTATTAAGAAATACTTAAATATTTATACCGTGCAGGTATTTATGGATTTAAGAATGGAATATATATAATAAGTATATCTAATTTCCGCCTGTTACTTCTAAGAGATCAGTGAAATCAGTGTACGTTGCTGCACTGGCCGCACTTGTAAAACAAGCAGGAAGCAAGAACGTTCCCATCGCATACATACTCGATAGACGCATGTCTGACCCGATGTTTCTTGCACTTGAACTTGCAACCGCTATACGTACGGTACGTGCTGTATGAACCACAGCACGTTTGTACGGGTTAATTTCGTCAAAGATAACGCTACATAAAGATATACATCGAAAAGTTTCTAATATTTTACAATGAGAATTAAATTAGTATAATGGAAAATTATAGTATGTTGACACCACTACAGAAAACTAATTATATATTCAGTTTTATAAAAAAATGGGATACCGATTAATCTACCAAATTTTAAATATAACTAACAATAAAGGACTCTCGTCCATAGCAAATATGCTAGATTTCAAAATTAATTTATGTTTATAGGGTTGCTTAAGATGTTTAACACAGGGACCTTTATCTTCAAAATGTACTGAGCTTCAATTTTCCCTAAAAATTCTATTATACAATCCTGTTCGAAAGCGAGTATATATTATTTTGATCCCAGTCATGATTACATTTTGAATAGCGTTAGAAATTAAATTTGATATGCCACCCAGCAATAACTTCCTACATAAAGGCAGACATTCAACGTCATCTACGTTTTGTTTCGCGTATCAAAATCATGGTGTGTTTACAAGTGTTGATTATAGACATCATTTTAAATTTTCTATATTGAACTTTAACAAAATATTGTTTATTTTTGCCTTTTTCGATACACAATTAGAGATTACATTTGTTATAAATACACAATTAGATTTGATATAAATTTTGATGTTTGCTTAAGCTTGTTCTGAAATGTTATTTAAATACAGTGCATTTTAATATTATTTTTGAGAATATAATCGTATTTATTTATATTTGTAAACATATGAAAAAAAATAATTTTACTAGGAATTTACACCACGGAAGCATTATACCAGGTTTTCATCAAGCGAGTTTTATATTTGTGTAGTCTACAAATAATTCAGGTTCTCTGCCTGTGCATTGTAAGCTACTACACAATAACACTGCAGCAATTAACACAGCATTGTTTACATTTAAAGATCTGCGCAGCCAGTGCGAGAGCTCTTGTAGTCTAATAAACACATTTTACTCCGTATATTTACACTCACATTAACAAGCCGCTTCTTAGTTTGAACCTAATTAATCTTCGCTCCTGACCCAAATGTTACTCAGCATCCGTCTCGCACCACAAAAAAATACTGAACTATTTTAATTGGCGTAAAGGTTTGAAGTTTCTACTCGTAAAAATGTCAATGAATTGCTGCACACTTGACATGTGCGGTTCCTTTACTGCTACACTAATCTATTAGTGTAATTTAAAAATATCTAAACAAAACTAGTTTATACGCATAGAAAATATATGTAAGTACGTTAAATAATTTTTTTTTAAAAGACAATAATGTAATGGTTACATTTCATTTCATTGTCGTCGTACGACTATTTTGAATAATAAACCATTGATTTGTAATATATGTTATTATCGAATATATATATTGAAATCGATATCATATAATTTCTTTATAAGAAATAATAACATCATTCTGTTTCAGGCATTCATATTAAGTAAGAAAATGGTTAACTAATATTGAGAAAGAAAATACATTATAACTAAATACAATAAGAATTTGTCGGCAGAATGAATAAATATTAGTAGCTAAGAACAAATTCCGCTTTAATTATCTTCTTCATATTTGTTCACTTATGTTAGTCTCGTGCCTTACAGTCCTAGACGGCGCGGGTGGGGATCGGCACTTGTACGATACCATGTGTGTGTGCTTGTGTGTGTATGTGGAGCACGTTTCATAAAATAAAAGACGATATTGATTCCGTGACGAGCCGAGAGCGGGCTGTGGGAAACGATTCCTGTCTGTTTAATAGATGCCCCGAGGAGGAGCACTTCAACACTCTTTGTTCAGACAACACTGCTTTAAGAAAAAAACTTGAGATAAGTGTGAGTACGTGATCACTGAAGGAGCTATTTTAGAAAATGTATGACTTATCACGCACTTAAAACATAATTAATTTCCATTATGAATACGTTATTATCAATTTTGAAGTAATTTAATTAAAACTACAGACAGATATAAAGTAGGTAGTATTTGAAATTCAGGTTAATTTTAGCCTTTCATTGGTCATTGTATAATCAGCAGCACGTGTACTTAGTTTCCAGACGTAATTAACGAGTTAAGGTTACGACATGAGCACTTTATTCCTAGTTTAGACGCGGTCGGAGGCTGCCCGGCCGCAGGACTCGACCACATTCTCGACGGGTAATTACGCACGCCTATCTCGTTCCCAAGCCTCCACTCTAACATTTTATGCCTCATTTCGGAGTGTGTGATTTTCTGCATATATTATTTACTATAATCATCGTGGGAGTTAACTTCTCTTGCGTGCGAAAATAATTTTTACCGAAGTAGCTATATTGTTTTAAATTAGAAAAAGAATATTTATTTAATGATACTAGTAGCATAATTTGCCACGCCATTCCAAGTAAGAAAATAGATTTACTCCTAATTTGATGTATGGGGACTTATATAAGGAGAGATCAAACGATTTCTAAACTATATTACATCCGACAGAAGCGGACGCAAGTGTTTTGAAAGGGGCCAATTTACAGCAGTGGTTTTACTTTTGCTTGTGTATTAAAAATAAATGCCTTCGTCGCGAAATATACTCAAAACTATTTAATTTTAAATATGTTGTCGCGATCGTTTTTGACGGATAATTTGTCGTTAAACCTATGTCAGTCAGCATGCTGTAACATTCGTTTGAGTCACGGAATTGTAGAGCTTTGAGATATGTAGGTATTAAAATATGGTTAAAATATTTTTTTAATTTAATATTTAATTATATATATAATTTAACTATTAATTCACATTTACTAATTATGCTTTATGGATAAAAAGTAAAGAGAAATAAGTAACGATATTACAACCTTTTTATTACTTTTAAATCCATTAAATAACTCTTGAAGTAGGTGTACTTTGAACAGGTAAACAAATAAAGCGATGTAGCTACTCTGATAAAATTTTAGTACATCTATATTCATATGCAATATTCGCTTACAATTTTATTTGCGTTCTTTCAAACGATATGAAACATTACATATCTACCTTTTATTTTATTAATTATAGAGCTTTTATATTAATTTTACATAGTGATATTAATGGCGCCGAAATTCGTGCTTGTCGACATACTTACACATTACCTAAGGACATTAGACCGGCAATAGCAAACAATGTGTGCGTGTCATTTCATTTGGGACACGTGACGGACTAGAAAAACAAAGGGCTGAGGCAATATGTTCTGGCATTAAGGTATTTTTCGGGCATTCATCGGACCAGAGTCGAAGATAAAAGAGTGAATCACAATGGATGTAATATATTATATAATTCTTTATTATTCTATGAAGCTTATCATCTTATAACAAAATTTAAGCATTTTGCATATTGCTATGATGGGTATAACAAATTATATTAAAAATGCATGCTATAAAAGTCAGTCAAAAATGGTCAGGAAACGTAAATTCTGTTATATATTTTATATAAGAGATTTATTTATAATTTATGTAATCTCAAAAGATAAAACATCTTATTTTAGTTGTTTTAAGCATCTTAAACGTGTTACGATTGACAAAAAACAATCCATTGGAATTTTAAGCATTTTGTGTTTTTTTAGGGAACAGGCTAGTTGATGCGTGTGAACACAAGCAATCCTCATCATGTGTCACGGTTAGTCTTAACTATTAACTATCGACGAATTTTCCAGCAATTTGGTTTGAGTACATAATTGCGTTCAAGTCAAACCTAATGGACGCCGGGGTCCGAGTTCAAGTTGCCGTTAATGTACCGCGAACAGGTTTTTACTGCCCAATCCCAATAACAATCAAGACTATTCGTATACAAACATATATTTCGTTGCGAAATATTAGTTAACATATCATAATGTTTGGTCGTTTCTTATTGGGATAAATTTGAATAAAAATTTACATATATTTGATTTATGTGTATATTATATTTTGGAATTCATCTTTAAATACTAAAGGAATTGCTTTAAGCAAGTTTTTACACAAGGCCGCTGTATCTTGATATTCGATTAGCATTGTTAAATTTTAAACCTTCTTTAGTATTAACTTGAACTAATCATATCTAACACTAAAATCTTCATCGAATTATACCCACAATTCTAGTTTATTCGTTTTCTTATAATATTTTTATTTAAATACGAAATAACATTTAAATAATTAAAACAATTACCTACAATAGCCCTAACTTCTCATAATTTCTATATTTCTAGCAACTTTTAATAATTACATGGGAACTTTTAATTATCGCTTTTTATTTTATAATACTTAAAACGGGTTTTATAATATAATATAATAAAATATAAAAATATTTTTTATCTATAATATTGCAATTAATTTAATTTAAAGCTGTAAACATTTAGTTGTTACACCAGTTATATTTCTCTTTTGGGAGCAGCTAAGTGTACTAATGTTTCGTTTTGATTTAATTCACAGTAAAGCTTATAGAAAGCTTGTCTAAGTTTACTCTCCATGTTCGGTAATTCACTGAAACTGTCTTTGTTCAAACAATTCGATTGTGTGTCTTTCTAGACTGCTGTAGTCATAGTTCAAAGTTTGTTCAATAGCATAACACACATTCAAGAAACTTGCCAGTTACTTGAAATAGATTACGTTCATGTGCATACATAGTATGAGGCATGCGGTTTACAAGTCAAACAATATAAATAGAAAGCGGACGCAAGACGAGGTACTTTTCAATTTCCGCCGCTGCTCAATAAATAAAACGGATCTCAATATTGGATTCCCCATTCATTACATTTGCAAATGCAATTTTAGGAGTCTTTACGAACAAGCTCGGAGCTTTTTTTTAAAGTATTTTCAATATAATGGTCCCTTGGGCGCTGATTTATCTGCCCGCCGCATGTTTTGTAACAAAAATATATAATTGTAGGTCTGCCTTTGAATAATATAATTTCTTTTATTTTCTCACACACGTTAAAAGGCTAAAATCGAAATATGATAGTGCTCATTTTATATAGTAGCCGTTGTATTTATTATGTATTTCAGATAGTATGGCAAATATTTAATCATTACAAGATATACATTTAATCCCTGCTTTGATCATAATTAAATCACATTTTTTTGGTAGCAATAATTTTGTTGTACTTACTTTCCTAATAAAAATAAGTGATAATTAGCTTTTATTATAAGTTTATTGGTTTTTATGGTGGTCGTATAGTTATGATCTTCTAGAAACTATATATTTATATGAGTACGTATTTAATCAATGACCAAGGGACAATACTTAAGTATAGACTATATAATATGATTAGAATTTTAATTTTGGATAAGTTTTTTAGTTTACTTTTTTTTAGTGTACGTTGCATTACCATTTATAAGCGTAAATTTACTATGGAACGTTAAAATATGCCTGTTTTACAATTGTTTTCTTATAACATCTACGAATACAAATTAATTACGTTGCATACTCATTCATAAAAATATTTAAAACTTCATAAAAACTCACACTATGTCGCTACGACTGTAATACTCGTAACTCACTTGTACGAGAACCCTCGTGCGCCTACTACTCGTAGCATACAATTATCAACACAGCTTAGGAGAATAATAAACACTTGGAAACAATAAAAAACAAATTAAAGTCGGACACACGATCAGCATTACAGTGGTTTAGAAAAAATAGCTGTGTATCACGCTATCGGCGCTACCTGGCGAGTAATGTACCGGGAAACGATAGAGGTTCGCGGCGTCCGCGGGTCGCTTATGCCAGTAAGGGCGGAGGTCGAGCGACACGGTATCGGTCAGTGACCGCGGAGCAGGTCGGTTGGCACTAGCACTAGTGCCTCTCACCGTTGGAGGTGTTGAGTCGAGTGACCGCGCGGCAGACAGCGGGAACGCGCGGACCGGCCGCCCTCCGCTGGCGATTTGATGCCCTCCTCGCGACGCCACTGCGCGCGCATTACTCGCTATCGGATAATGCTGCCCTATCTCGTATCGAAATACTTATATCGAGTTACTCGAACTTTAACGTGGAGAGTTTGTTTCACAGACAAATATAAAAAATTGCTCCGATTCATAATATCATTATTGATCATTATTTCTAATTTTGATTGACTCCGTCAATAATAAGCTTATAAATAATATTCATAATAACAATATTTATAATAATATTCATAATATATTATGTAAATAACAGCATGAAATTATTTAATGAACGAATCCTTTTAAGGTTTTAACTTTGTTAGTTATATGGTAAACCGACAAAGGGACATCCCTATGAAGATTACAATTGGAGCATGCGTGGTGCGAGGGTTGAGGGTAGAGTCAGGGGGGTGGAGCGGGGGAGACGCGCGGGGCGCGTGTCACCGCGGGCCGCGGCCGTACTGGCGCGATTCCCGACGCTACAGCGACGTGATCTTGACACCACGTATGCAAACTATACAATCATAGTAGTCATATAGGCACACAACATGTCACAGATAAAAATATGCTAATAAAATATATAGTATTGTCACTTTCATTTTAATATATTTCTTTATTTAAATAGCCATCTGATGACCTGACTAAAGAATACCAAGGTTGAACGACAGTTGACTTGAATCGCAAAGACTATCTTCGGTCCCCACGGTATTGTAATTGTTGTCCCACATCACGGAGTAATGAATTGTTATCATTTCATGACAAAGTACGAACTCCCTTAAAGACATATTAGGAATTTTAATTAAAGCTAAGAGTTAAAAAAATAACTATTTCACATTTTGTACTAAAAGCTCAGAATAATATTTAAATACTGACCTTGACACGACTTTCCCGAATTCTTTGCATGAGTGGTAAATGAATAAAAAAGAACAAGACCAGGTCAAATCAAAAAATATCAGACTGTAAATACCGGCGACGGAAACACGCTTTTCATTTCCCTACAATATTTTTATACTCCGGTAGCGATAATTTTATTTTCTTCATTGAATTTCTTGCCCATACCAATGTAGTGGGTAATACTGATATATGTGACAGATATTCGACGATTTTGTTAATGAAAGAAAAATAATGTACATTTATTAACTTTTAGTAATAACCGAATTCTGTAAACCAGACTTGTATTGCGTGGGAAGTCATTACATATTTAAATGTAATTCGAAGAAATCTCTTCTAATATATTATGCATTAATTGTAGTAGCTAGTAACTTTTTTAATCTTTATCGCACACGGTCGGCCGTACTCGTAAGTTGGGTACCCGCTGGGGACAAATAATTGAATAGATAAATTGTTGTTTTTCCTGTTTTGTGTAGTATATTTATACTTTTTTGCACATTATTAGTTTTATATATAAATAATTAAATGCACTTTGTTAGAAAGAAATGTTTGATAGAAAAATAAATCACTGTTCATTGTTCAATTAATTTTAATAAATAACACTTATAAAGCGGTTAATTAATAGTTCACATTAAATATCTAGAAAAAAGTAAAACAGAAGTAAAAGCGCAGTACAGTACTAGAACGAAGCAAAACGAACGTACACAGACGCGAGGCGGGGTGTGTGGATACGAAATCCTTGGCGCGTGACTTTCGTTCACGCGCCATCGACTTTTTGGTATGCATATGGCTATATTGTGTAATAAGACTTACAGATATGTTAAATATCAAATATTGAGCTTTTACATACCACGTGTTTTCATGATTTTTAATGGAGGTAGGTACCTATATGCAAGTTTATATAATATATTAGTAAGCACAAGTATTTTGTTAGCGAAGCATTTACAAAAAATCCTAAATTACATTAAACCAGCGATACAAGGACCCAGTGAAAATATTAAACCTATGCGTGACCCAGATAAGTAGAAATTCAAGCGATGTGACCTATTTAATCAAACAAAACAAGTGAGACTTTCATATCGATGTCATATTTCTTTGCAACTCTTTCTTTTACATTCATAAAACTCATGGATGGATGACTCATGGTTGATGAATAATCCATTAATAACTTTATAAATAAATTTATTGAAAAAAATTCTCACCATATATCATTTAAAAAAGTTAATCATACAATGCAACAATAGCTTTATTAAATTTATTTTGTTATTTATGACGGATTTTGCGAGTTAGGGAGTTGCCGCGTCGCGCCGTACGCAACGGTGCCCTCCGCGGTATAAAGGGTTTTGTTTTCTTTATAAACAACCATGAAGGTGCTGTTAACGACTCCATGAACAAATACGAAATTCGATCTACCATTACGCATACCAATAGCTCCCCCTATTCAAGTATAGTCTTTGTTTCTTCGTAGTAGCTTTAAATTGCATTTATTCATTTATGAGTTTACTGAAAATAATATCTACTTTTTGCGGCATTTGCAGAGCGTCAGCGATATTTTTATAATCTATAAAGATTGATTCTGTTATATTGAACCGGCGAGCTTATCGAATAATCATGAAAGGAAATGAATAAAAAGTGGATACGAATTCATAAAAAATTGAAGTGTCGTTATCTTCGATCGCGGCGTTCATTGCCTTGTCTAGAGAATCTGTTCAATTCGAATATTTACGTATCGATTTACAAAGACGCGAATCGGATATTTGATTAAATTAAGATGTCGAGTCAGATTTTGTTCTTATTATATTTTTATATTTTCTTTGTGTGAAATAGAATGTAAAAGAGATTTGATTATTCACTTAAGTATACAAAGATTAGTTGTCACATTTCAACTTATTAAGCTACATATATATTTTTACATATATGATTGATCGATTAAATAATAAGAAAATTATCTTTAAGAATTACATACGTTTCAGAAATCCTTGGAATAGGTAATAAAATGATGTGTAAAATTAATACGTGCTTATATCATGTGTAGCGTATTCGTAGGTACCATTTAGAAATATTTTTATATCTAAAGGATGTCATTTATCAGGAAAAATATGTGCGTAAAAACTCTTTGACAAAAAAGTAAGTAATAGCCGCATTTCTATTTACAGACCATGATGTTGCATAAATGGCGTACAAGAATTTTGTTTGTCACCCGTCGCCGTCGGGTCCTCATCTGATCACGTGATAACGTAAGCCCAAGGATAACCCATATTGAAATAAGACCTTATTCCATAGGATCATATTGAAATATTATGTTAAGTGTTTGTTTATAATGCGTTCACAAACAAATTCTTATCTTTAATCTTGAAATGTTCAGATAAAAGAACTATACAGTAGGTATGCGTGTAAGAATTGATTATCGATACATATCCATTGTTAACTGTAGTACAGTCACTTTAGCAAATTTTAAAATGGTTCTTTCGCAGTTTAATATTTTTCCTACTACTAACATGCCGCCTGGTTTAGTAGTCAAAGCGCTCGCACTATTTGCAAGAGGTGCGGGATCAAATCTCGCTGCGTTCAAAAATATTTATATGCTTTCCTTAACTATTTTTTACTACTAAACTTCCTACTGGTTTAATATTTTATATCGATGTATTTAAAAATTAGAATTACAATGATATGAAGATTCCTTTTAAATCTATTAAACACTAAGAAAATTTAAATAAAAATCGATACTTAACATCTTTTGAAATCTGACTTAAGGGGAGTTCAACACCATCGAAGTACAAGCTCTTTCGTAGAATGTGAAAGTTTATACTTTAAAATATGTTTAAAGATGCTTTCTAAGGTTTAATATACATGTTTTCTATAAATATTTAGTGTGAGTCAGATATATTTTTGTTTAATATTTTTTATAATTAACATTACGAGTAAAAGCTGTAAAGCTGTAATAATAAAGTATGTATAAAAAATAAGTAAAACATTTACTATACGAAGCTTATATTTTTTATTAAAATTATCATCTTTAAATAAATTTTTGAAATATCATACACATATCCTACGCAGTATTTGTGGATAGTGTATTGTATTAATAAACATTTAATTACGTAGTCATATAATTACACTGCTGATTCTCGAAACAATAGCATAAAAGGGATTTACAGTCACAGTGCGAAATATATTGAAGCCAACGAAAATATTATTTATTACCGTTTCATTCATTTTATTTTTAACGTCTGCTTCTACAATATCACGAAACGTGACTAAAGTCATTCACACATCAATTAAAATAAAAATGTATATGGATAAAAGAAATATGTATATCTCACAAAAGCTAAATCTATTAAATATTTTTGATTTAATTTCGAAAACGAATAACATTGTAATGTAGGCAAATCAAATGAAACGTGCGTTGGCGTACGATTTATGTCGCAAGTAACTATTGTACAGACACTGATTACCTTTTATGGAGATATGGTATCCTAGCACCACGTGCCACAGCTCCATGTTTCGTTTTCTCATAGCAAAGGTTTGTATGGACGTAAAAGTTTTATGCCTCTGCCGCGTTTTACAGCAATCTCTCTATTATTTAGTGAAAGGAACGACGGTGATGTCATAAATCTCCGCTTCTGCGTGAACTTTTGCCTCTTATCTCGGAAAAGAAATTATGGAACTTTGTGCCTTCACTAGACAAAGTGTTTGGCTTTTCGAAACCGCGGGTCACTGCCGCAAATATTAATGAAGTGATTTGGGTGTCATTAATCGTGGTTGACAATTTACAAACATTATATAGAGATTATTACTTTTTTTTTCTTTATCCCATATATAGAAGGGTGGGTGAACATACTGTTGTAAGACGTGTCTTACACTCGTTCGCAGTTTGTCCGACGCCCTCATTTCTTTCAATTTTCAAGGCAGTTCGTTCCAAACGGATCTTAACGCTGCAGCTATTCTACTGGAACGGGGAAATGTCAAAATTTCATTCTTGTTATACAGAATAGAATCCACATACTTTATGATCACATTCAGATGTTCCGCTGCGCCACAAAGAAGAAAAATACAACCTATTGTTTCTTCGTAGTGAAAAAAATAAGCTGAAATTTTAAGTAGTAGGTACTAGCTGACACATTTTTCTGAACTGGTGCATTACAATTTATAAAATCATAAAAAGCTCTGACAGCTTAAAGTGCTCTTGAGTACAGAGAGTGCAAATTTGAACTTTGGTCAACGTTTATTTATAGAAGCCATCACTTGACATTCACTAGATGAACCCTATTTGGATAAAGTTTAAAAAGGAATTAACTAAAAATATCTATAAAAATAACACAATGTATAAATATGTCGTACTAATGTAGATTATACCAAATCGTGCTTGTTGGTTTGCGGAAAATTAAATCATTAGGTATCGCGTGGTGGAACTTAACGCCGCTTATTTAATATTACTCAACAGAATTTGTATTATATAATATATTTTTTATAACTTTTGAATACTATTGTTTCGTATAACCTAGATATATTACAAACATTCTATGTGACTTTGCCACCTTCTACGTGAATTTTAGATTTAAATAATCGAAAAGTGGAAAATTAAAACTAAGAGTTTAGTAAACGAGATAGGGTCAACTATCTCGTGATCAATTCAATTGAGTTCCATTCAGTTTGTTTCAATTTTCTTTTTATGACCAATTCTTAAATTTATGACTAGATTTTTATATAAATCACGTTTAAGTAATAACTAACCTACCATTACCTACAAGCCCGTTACTATGTTAGTGTTATTCATTAATCTTATATTAAAATAGATTCTGTGTGGGCATAGTGACAGCCTCTACATGTTAGTAATTAAATTACGGGTGGCGTGCCCGAACCGGATACACCTCTTTAAATCATATCCGTGATTAAAGTTACCATACACTGAAATTATTATTAGCGTATAATGAAATATATTAAAAAGTAATTTATATGATAGTACAATAATTAACAACCAATATAATACTGTGGTATTTCTTATTAATTATTGATTAATTTAGAAGAAAGTTATTTTTGATTATTGTTGGGAAGTTCGATTTTTTTATGCCCGAAATTAAAAATATATGCATATATCTAAACAAGAATGTTATATACTTGAATATTCGTATTTATAAATGTAGAAGCTATTATCTGTTGCGTTTTCATGACTAAGCATGAAATTAAGTACACAAAGATGGACAAAGAGTTAACCTTGGAAAAGGACGTAGACAACCTCTTATCTTAACTTGGATATTGCATGAAAATATTCTATATAAAAACCATCATATGAAATTTTACCAACACATTTTTAACGGTACTTTAGTAGATTGGTCGAATTAGATCTGGACATCCCGAAAATTAAGTGAATTTAAAACTGTAAAATAGAATTTCGCCCGAGCAAAAGGTTCAAAGGATTAGAATCAAATCCTGTCGATATTTATAAATAGATTCATACGTCTACTTAAGCTCTAAATTATTAGAAACACAGAACCATAATTTTATTAATTAACCTCATATAAAAGAAAATCAACATGATATAGAATGGTAAATGCATAAAGTCATTATTTTTAAATGAATATAACAATTCCCACTAATTTAGGAGATATAAAGTGAATACAGAAAATTATATTAGACTAAGCACCAACGTAATAACAATTAGTTTAATACGGAGTATGTTCTGTAAAAGACATCATTACAAGGTTTATAGCTAGGTGTGAACGGCAGAGGCAGATATTGGAATTGAACAGACAGATAATATTAAGCGAAAGAATTCAACTCGTAAATATGTTTATTTTATTATCTATAAAAGTCACTAATGAATTAATTGAACAATGATTAAGTACTTTCTTATGTGACATAAAGGGTCCGCAGCCCACATTATTAGGGAGTTATACGGCTGCGTAACTAAGTTGTCGCCGCGCGGATCATAAAAATTGGGCTTATGTATCTCACAATGATCTCTAACAAGCGGATTCTTTTATAATACAACAACAAGATTAAAAATACTATTTAGAAATTAAATTATCACCTTTCTAACACCATGAATGGCAGTGTAATAGTTAGTAAAATAATTTATAGGCACTTTAATATTTGTGGCGCAGTAAACGCTCGCTCGTGGCAGCGACGGCAGTTAATGCACTCCTAGGTTTGTAGATAAGCTAACAAGCCTCTTTAGCTAAACAAGAGGCGGCCAAACAATAAAGGCGACTTAAGCATCGTGAAATATGGCTGAGACGAGGTGCGATAACTTAGCTCGCTGGGGCCGCTTCTTTTCCCCTAATTAGCCATTCAATTCCCGTAATCTTGTTTACTCGTCGGGCGGCTCGCGCTGCCCAGGTGCGATAATGGCTGAACTATTTGCATGCCGCCATATTGTTTCCCCATGTTCGGCACTCGGTAGTCGGTAGTCGCAGTCGGCTCCGATCCCGTCGACCCCCCGTTGTTTTGGTTGAGCTTATTGGATCGGCTCGCGATTACTTTGTATTGATCCTGCCGTCCATTATCTACATTCGTTTATTTTGGTATCAGAGTAATAATACGGGGTGATGTCCGCAAATCCAATGAGCTTTTGCACTTGTACATATCAATTTGTAGTTTCCATTCCACAACCTACAATTAAAGAATGCTTTCTGTAATGAGTATCCGAGGTTGGGCGTTGGAATCGGGGAAATTGAATTTTATTGACTCTATAAATTTCTGGTGGCCCCTGTTAAATAGTTCAGGGCATGTGAAACATTTTAAAACTTCTGTTGTATGCGTTATAAATGAAAAAATATTTCGCTTTAATGCCAAGTACAATAAAGAAAATTTTGATGTACTTACAAAAATATCACTTGTTATTTTTCTTTTTAATGTTAATTTTATATTGTTTATAATATCTTAATAGTATAGTATGTTTAAATTTCACTTACGGAAAACAGCGTTAGAAATGTTATCCTATTACGTACCTATATTACTTTTTATTAATATTAAGTGATTCACAAAGGTTTTTACCATATATAAAATATTTTGGAACACAAATTATGAAGAAATAATACATTTGCTATAGAACAAATGTATGTATATCGCGTAAGCATTGCTCTTTAATAATAGTTATTTCCAATAGGTCTCTAATGCCATTCATACAGCTTATTGACTTACTGACAGACAGTGTAAGCACAGAACAGACTCGTGTATATGTAGGTAGACATGGTATACTTGGCAGTATAGAATTTGCATAAACATACTTGTACCTTAGACATATATTAAATTTGCATATATAATTTATGTTGATATCTATTTTATATTATTATATTACTTTTGATACTTTTCCGTTTAAGCAGTAAATTAAAAAGGAAGTTAATATTTAACGCCAACACTAATATCAACACTAACATAGCAACACCAACTATATAAAGAATAAACATTTCCACCCGCTGCTAAACACAATTGACATAATTTGAATGATGGTCTAAGTAAAACAAAACGTTTTAATTGAGTAGTTCATTGTGTAAATCTTGCGAGGTGAAGTCGATCTGTTCCCGGAGCATTGTCAACATCTACTATAAATACATTACAGAACACGCTTTATTACTTCGCCGTTTCCATCCAATCCTGTTAAGTGTCTGTTCTTGAACAGTTTTTCTTGCGACCGTTCAGTTTAAGATGGCCATTTTTTAAAATAGTATTAGGGTTCGATAATGGCTTTTACACAGGGCGTTAGGGGCGAATGTCTGTATTATGTCGTGAGATTTAGCGAGCTCAAGCGATATGCTAAACTCCTGGTGCTCTGCGCTGACATGGCGTCTGGTCCGGCGTTTTGTAAGGCCATAATTTAACTACAACGTACCAAGATTTCAATTCTAACTATGTACTACTTGTGTATACTATGTTTTAAAGTCCTATTAGTTATTCATATATATTTAGTTATATTTTTGTCATATATAATTAATAATTTTATGATTAAATTTCGCATCACCTTTGAGCTTAAATTATAGGATTGCTTTAGGTATCACAGATAATGAGCGCCATAGTGCTGTTCTGCTATTCATAACACCACATAAAGATATAGAATGTGAAGTGAAGAACAAATCGCTAAGATTATTCCCTAAATATATTCTAGATTTTTTTATAAATCATATGTATAAGAAATCTTTAATTATTAGAAGTTAGTATATTTATATAGATTTTAAAGTTATAGTTATATAAAATTAGTAGAGATAGCAAATAAAAATAAATATAAAATGGGCTTGATTTATGTAATTGGATCCAGGGTAATTTAAATCCGCGACGTACATTACGTTAATCCCTTCGTCTAATCTCATACGATCAGCGGACCTGTATAATTAGGGGTGACAACAATGCGGCGCTACAAATACAATACGTCTGCACAAATCGCTTGTCAATTTAAATTGACCCCACAATGCAAGATGGCTGCCAGCTCAAATTTAACGTGTTATGTTATACTATACGCTTATATTTTTAGTTATTGTTTTAAAAAACAAAGAAAAAAAAATGGTTGCCTGTAAAGTGGGTTTTACGGGCGAAAATTTTACGTGACAACGTCTTTTTCTCGGTAGAATATTTATTGATATGAATAATAATTATAATATAAATTGCACAAATTTTAACTATAGAAAATATATTTTGTTTACTAAAACATTGTACATGTGTCAAGTGATACGCGCGGCGGACCGATCATAGTTCGGTGACAGTTGACACATCGTTACGTTACCATTTTCATATTTGACTCCGAGCCGCACAACCTAATTTAAGACGTTGTCACGTCAAAATATAAAATAATTCTCAATCTATTTATTGTCATAAAAACAACATAATTGTAAAAGTATTCAAGCACGTCAAGTACAGTTACTACAGACAATAATAAATATTAGAAAATTAAAACTAAGTTCCCACAATACGGAAAATAGGTAATTAAGTAATTTTATATTAGTATATGATTTATATATTTAATTTGAAATGTCCTCACGAGCTAAAGTTAATGTCATATGTTCTCTTAATTTTTTTTGTAACTTCACGCTTTATCCCGCAAATAGCAGGAGAGGAACCGTAGGAAACGTAGGAATCTAGTGTTACGACACGCCGTTCCCTGCTTTCCGCCTTTTTGAAGTATTGCGTGTAGAGTGACAAAACTTAACGCCGCGTTTGCCTAGATGCCAGAGCAAAGAGAAATGAAAAGATCAATTCTTTCCGCGTAGGGATCGAACCCACAGACCGTCGCGTGTTGGCCGATGCTGTGTCTCTATAATTCAATTGTAACTATAACAATGGCAAAATATGTACAAATTAATAAATATTAATGGAGTTGTATAAAACATCTTTTTACCTTCTACTTGAAAAAGAATTAAATTTATATCGTTTACATACAATCGTTGTCCGAGCAGAAATGAAGATTGAAGGAACGTGTACCCATCGGTCAAGAGTTTATTGCTCTTGAATAGAAACATACAATTCAATACGAAAGGGTTGGGTATTAAATAAATTTGTAAGACGTATATATAATTCATATCTTAAGTAATGATTCAAACTACAATATAGCCATCAAAATAACCACTCAGAATTTATGGTTGAAGGTAAACAGTCGTAAATATTTTAACGAGCAAGATAAATGTAAGTTATTTCATTTACTCGGCTCCACAGTGCTGCATTACCTCAGACATTATTTAGCACATAAGTGTGACGCACTCCGACTACAAAGCAATGGGGAAGTAAAACTACCACACACACACTCAGCTATTATTTAGGAAAACGTTTAAATCAAGACTTAAATATGTTTTAATATTCACCATTTTACATTTACTTTTGATTCAAATATTTATCCACAATTTATGTTCGTGTAAAATAGTTTCAGCAATTTCTTTAAAAGGCCTCATTACGTTACAAAAACAAGACAACAAAAATCTCAAAATCTTCACTGTTCTTAAATAATTATTATTATCTATATTTGTATGTAATATATCAATTAATAATATATTTCATAATACTAAAAAAAATAAAAGAAGTATTTATAAATGCAGTATTTTGAAGGAAATTAAAGTCTTCTTTTAGAGATATTGTCTCTTTATTAGGTAATAAGTGTGTCGTCGTGGGGTTATAACTATTTAAGAGGCGTTTAAATCATATTCTAAGAAAAGCTACGATATAGAACGCCGTCTCTGTAGATGGCCGTCATAGTGGAGTATTATTGTACGTCTATAGTTATATTTATATTTTTGACAATTTTATTTTCTTATTCTATTAAAATCAGTTTAAAATGTACTTTGAAGGCAGGTTAAGGTCCTAATATCGAATATTCTTTAGTAAATAGCGGTGTGTAGTAAAAATCGTGTCCTTTAAGCTTACATTTCGGTTACAAGTCAGGCACAGTCTAAGCACCATGTCCTGCAAAACGACGGGCCTGGCAACTGCATGGCGAAGCCATGGAATATTAAGAAGCTTTATTAAATGACAGTATAATGCTTTTTTTTTTGTCAAGATACTCCGGTTTTCGTTCTCCGGTTTAAGGCATTGTGTACGCTGCGCGTTGAGTGAAGTGAAGAAAATATAAATTATTAATTTTCCTCGAATGGGAATCAAACCTACAGACTACCGAACCTAAGCTTGCTACTAACAGATGCTTTGCATGTGCGTCACGATGGTCCGCATATTTTTATACTTTTTTATATTAATACTCGTATTTTATGATTAATACTCACTCTAATCCACTACGATTATTCCTAAATATACGATTAGTCCTAAAACAATATTTTATGCTCGCTTACCCTTGTCACCACGATAGCGTATATTGAATTAACATTAAAACCTCCACCGACTTAATAATATAAATATCAACAATTAAAAAAAACTTAAACGAAAAAACAACACAATGTGATAGCAAAAGTATGCAAAACTTATTTAGTAATTCAGTGTAGGAAGCGATGAGGTCGTATGTCTATCAAGTTGATGGATACAAACAGGGACGAAACCAATCAATCAATCCAATGGAGCGTTGCGCGATAATTGAACTCTTCCCTTGGATCCACGTTTCAATAGATAATTACAATCGCAAACCAAAAATTACATGCGGAATAGCTGTTACTAGGTAAGGCATCGGTTACGATGGGCAATCTTTGCCGCTTGGAGGATTAACTGAACACAAAGAGGGTCTATGAGGTAAAGGGAGTGGTATTAATAATAGTAGTGAATGCAGCACTTACACGGTCCGTCGGGAGCTGAATGTGTGACTATCGCGACGGAGCAAATCGAATCGGTGCGGCTCGCCGGTCCGCACGTGCTGAATTTACCGTTTGATCGGTCATCCTACAATCCCACCAGGTATCGAGAGACAATGAAAATTGAACATTCGGAGCTTCACTTTGTATTTCATTTGTAATCGATGGATATTAGACAATTATAAATATTTTACGTTAAATATGTGTTATATTATGAAAATTTTCGGAGCGACGTCTGAATTTTTCTATTTTTATTAGGTAAAAAAAAAGATTTTAAATATCACCAAGTAAAGAAAATATAAGTAACGGTATGATCAAGTTATTTTAATCCTAGAGAATATTAATAAAAAGCTTTTTAAATTATTGAAGAAAGAAATAACAGGGAGATTACCTGTAATGACAGGTATTATCATGGTACTAGAAAGACGAGCCTCGCTGTCGCATGCAAATCGGTGCACTTTGTCGAATGCCATACATAATTGCCTCTATTATTGTAACGATTTGTTTATTTGCAAGGTACTGTAATTATTGTACTATTGTGTGGGTTTGTGTTATAGCTTAGTATGAGAATTAAATAGGTTTCAGTAGACGGGAATATATGTAACTGCACTTTAAAAGCGTCACGTACATATGTTTTGAAGAAGTCTCAGGACTCATGAATTTTAAGATTTATTTAATAACCAACTATAGACTATGTCGAAGTTAGAACAAAGTTAAATAGAATGAAAGAGTAACAGAACAATATTGTGATATTATAATAGATTTTATAAAAGTTTGTTCAATATCTTGTAGTTCACTCGTATTGTTTGGAGTAAAAGTTGACTCTGAAACGAAGAGTTCCATTGATAGTCAATTTTCAAAGTTTGCATGAAAACGCGGCGCTTCGCTAGCGCCTTTGCATACCGGAGGTGGACAAAATGGACGCTGAGTAGCATATAGCCTACTCAACGATTCTGGCACTGTATATAGGTTGACGATCGGGGTACGTTTGGTGTGGATATACAAGATAAATAAGTAAATAACCTTATATAAAGTAAAATAATAGTAATTTAAATTTTATGAAATATATGTTGAATTGTTTTTTTTATTTTCTCATGCCTGACAAAAAATGAATAGAGCACAGAGAATACAGTCTGTCAGAATATGTGTAGTCGAGCATAGCGGCGGCGTCATGAACACTATTATGCTAGTAAAATGTTACGTAACTAAAGTAGCATTTTACTATAGCCTACAGTATCTTAATTAATACAATATTTATAAATATAGAAACAAAGTTATGCTATTACAAGATTAATAAATCTAACTAATTCCAAATGAAGAAAAGCACCATTCCAAAATTCAAATCTAATTTGCATTGAAATGCTATAGTGCAGCTTCGTTAGGAGTTTTAAAGCCATCCTTATATCTCATAGTGGAATAGGCTTCTCTACTAATGAGAGTGTTTGAAACCTATCCAACAGCATCGCTAGATATATAGAGCTCAGTTCTACCATAATAGTCGTATCAGTAAGACAATGGTACTGAAATACACTGTACAATAGCTAGCTCTATAACAAATGTTCATTTGAACATTATCATTGCGAATTAATAACTTTTATAGATTGACGAGGACAATTATGAAGTTAATCCAAAAAAATATAAATATACAAACACCACAGAAAGGCCCTAATAAAATATAAACGTAAGGCATTTGATACGTTTTACCAATATTTATAAATTGTATTATAATAATTCTTTATTTATTGTGGTTTATACATTCTTATGATATTCAAATAAGGATTAACTAGACTTATGAATCATTTGTATGAAGCCCTCTACATATTTCCTAAAGTTTCAACACTTCTAAGGTTTATTGAGGATGTATAGGTCATAGAGGGCAGATGGTAGACGCGTGCGCTTCCGTTTCCGACTACCAATGACTTCCTCGAATAAAGGACAGGTGTGTTTGTTAATCATTTTAAATATGCACGATCAATTAACTTTACACATATAATTCTTTTGTTTTCTATAAAAGGTACAAAAGATGTATGTTTTATGCTATTACTTATATGTGATGAGAATCAATGCATTTTAAAATAGTATTATTCTTCGATACACTGCTTCACATGTACCAATAATGGAGGTCGATAGTTCGATCTCTGTGTAGTACATAGACACTAACATTATCGTGAGATGGGTTGGATATGTAAGTATCTTTTAAAGTAACATACCTATATTAAGTACGTGCAGGAAGCAAAATAAAAAATATCGATATTAAAATTAAAAAACAAAAAGAGCAGCAAAAATATTTCTTTAACAATAATAAACAATAGAGACTTTAGAATTCCTTTATTATAAAGAGACATACAAAAAGAGCAAATTTTTCAGCGGCCGCCATTGCATCGGTAAAGCGAGTCCGTATGTTGTTGCAATTTCAAAAATTCCCATTATCGTGGAGCGTGAACAACGGAGATGGAGAAATAAGGAACGGCGGACAATAGTAAGTGTGTGGCCTAATAGGGTTACTGCTTAATAACAAATTGTAAGAAATTTTACGTTTTTCACAATATTTAATTTTAATAAAGTCGCTATCATATATTATATATTTTTATTTTAAGAATATATGAACGTATATAAAGACAAACATGTATATAAATGAGAGGTTAACCACCAAGAGGTTCACTTAAAGCATTATAAAAAGTACTATATTTATAAATATACTTAGCATCTTATACATAGGTTTTGTTATAACATTCTAATTAGGCTGCTTACAATTTAAATATAAAATATCAAGATTCCCCTACGAGACGTGATATTCCAACCCTAATTTCAAATATGGCGTCGCCGAGGAAACGCTTCTGTTGACTCCTTCGACAAATACACAACTAATAACGACTACCTTACCTTCATATGCTTGGATGGAAGAAAAATATTCATTACATTTTATTTCGAATTACATTATTAAAATTTATGTTTATTATGTACTAAATAAGAAATCTGTCATCAAAAACAATATTCATCTAAAATTAAAGAATAAAAGGAAAAAGTAAGAACGACCTCGTGTAATATTCAATATTCTAATATCTAATTAGTATTATGTGTAGGTGTTTTTAAGTTGTTCAATTGCTAACTTTAGTAACCAATACTCTAAAGTTACGTACAAATTTATCAAAGTGAAAAATAGGCATATTCATTCGTTGAACTACGACTATAACGGTAAAAGATCTACTAACAAAAATATACAAGGAAACACGATCAAATATTTACTTTTATTAGAAAATATAAATCGTTATTATAGATGAGACGATAAGGCAATTAATGTGAGACACCTAATTAATGCCTCGAGGACGATATAATAGGCAGCGATGGGCAGTCGAGCACGTAATGGGCGCGTGGCGTATCCGAGGAATACGTTGCGCTTCAATGCACCGGGTTCTTAGTGTGATAACGCAGATAGAAACTTTAGGGAATTATAAAAATATACAATATTAATAATATATATTTTTATATATTTTATATTGATTAAAACAAACTTTAATGCTGTTAATTAATGGACAACCAAGAAAGTACTTGTAATATAACACAAACTAGGATTAAGTTCACTTCAAATAGATTATAGCACTACAGTTGCTAACTTAGCCTAGTTAAATCCGACAAATATTTTAATTCAATACTTACACCGTCGAACCACAAATAAATAAATTACATTTTTTCCTTCTACAGTGAGATAAGAGTTAAATTAGTACTAACTAAATTATCTGTTAAGAACAATCTAAAAGCCACTCGTATAATCTTTATATACGTTTAGATGAGGTAAAAGTGGTTTTCTTTTAACAAACTCGTATCGACTTGCAAACAATCTCGTCTGAGAGGAGAATACCCATCGATTAGGTTTTCTACGCTCTAATAACATTCCGGGGCGTTATTTTACGCACCTCGGTGCTAGAGTAAATCACTTAGTTCAACACAATACTACATACACGATTTATTGTATACAGCTTGCTGAGATAAAGCGTAGACAATGGGCTATCGGATCGCGGGCTGAGGCAACACGTGTATGCTTTTTGGCTTCGACACGCAATTACATTGTTGATGTCGCTTCTACCATTTGTCACTAACTAGATAACGGAACCGGACTGACATTGTATATTATTGACATTGTATATATAAAAATTATCAATACTATATAATTACTGAGGACCGTCGTGGCGCAGAGGTGCAACGTCTGCCTGTAACGCGACGGTTACTGGGTTCGATCTCCAGTCGGAGAAGATGGATTTCTCCATTTCCATTTTCTTCGCTCTGGCATCTAAGGCAAAGCGCGGCGTTGAGTTCCGCCACTCAACACGCAATGCCTCGAAAACGGCGGAAAGTGGGGACGTAGTAAGCAGGGACTAAGTAACGGAGTGTCTTAACACTAGGTTCTTATGGTTCCTGCAGTTCCCTCTGCCTACCCTGTCATGTGCGGGATAAAGCGTGAAGCTATAAAAATCAATATTACTTATTACAAAAAATTAAATATATGTTTGTGTGTACTATAAAAATTTCAATAATTCGCTATTAAAGTTTTAAGAGAGCACGTCTGCATAATATATTAGAGCAAAGCAACGCCTAGACGTAGTGTACAAGTGTCTCTGAATAGTGGTAATTTAGGAAACCACATGCTTCCCTCGTCAATTACACTTCTATATGCATATTACATATGTATACAAAGTTAATATTTTAATCACAGGAACTTAAAGCACTAGTTGGTCGCTGCGTGTTACTAATTACATCATTTACGGTTACAAAAAGCTTAACAGGCGGTTATCAAGTATTCATTTGCACGAGGGTGCGAGTTAATTGTACGAAAAAATTCATAGATGCTATAAAACTTGCATTGTGACATAAAAGGTGAAATTGCAATAACAAAAAAGTAGGGTGTAAAGTCACCCCCTATCGTTGTGAGATATCGACGATATCATTAAAAGACACGCGCATCTATATATACGTTGCTCGCGTTTCCTTCGTTTTTCACGCATCACCAGTTACATTTCATATGAAATGTGCATTATATCTGAAGTATATGTACATCCACGTGAATGTACCGGCACTACTGAACAAATACCGTAAAGCTTAGCTACGGTAAAAAGCTTTCTCTGATACGACTATGGATGGTACATTAATATTTTTTTATTGCGATGCTTGTAAATTTGCTGTATATATTACAAAGTATTGTATAATATTGATTGTTTAGCTCTTTACTAACTCAACTCCGTGCTTTATCTGTACAGATATTATGGGAAAACGCAATTTTCGTAGATATAATTTTAAGTTTACCTGAGAACTAGCAATTAATAAGCATTGAGTGTGTGATTGCATCTTTTGGTACATGTTTAACCATATTTTATACATCATTTTAATAAAGCTAACTAAAATTCCATTTTAAATAAACCTAGTATGAATGACTTAAGCGTTATATTACATAACTACCTGAATTGTGAGTCAAAGACAAGGAGGGAGCTATAAATTTTGTTTTGTCGTATAAAAATAATAGCCGGTTCCATACAAGCCTTCTCTTGTGACATATATCGGAGCCGCATCATGTGTTACAATACCGATAGACATCAGTTCCCGTCGCAACATAATGTACGAGTGATTCTTATGAGCAAATGAATATATCGCTTCGGGTTGCATATTATTATTATATATTTAAAAAAATATGTACTAGTTCTTACTATATTCGTAATATTTTCATATTCTATTTTAAATTACCTTTTTTATTTGTTTTGAATTATTACACTTACATAAAATTAAGCTTACCACGTAGAATTCAAGGTACATTTTTCAGTCAATTTAATTAGTGATGTAATAATTAACAAATGCACCTTTAGCTAGTAATGCAATATAATTTCTGTTACAGTTCCAAAACCCCTTTGATACTTCACTAGTATAATAATTTACACATGATTACGTCGCAGATGTGCATGTAACATTAACCCCGGTGCCTCTTGATAAGGTTTCAGTGAGTGATAAAGTCAGGCGGTCTTATGTTGGATTGGCACGCGACCGCATGGCCACGCCTAATAACCTCATGATATCAGATATACTGAGGTTATGGCTCTTCCATAAAGCTCATGAATTAATGTACAAATATAAGTGCATGTGTTTTATCGAATCATATTAATACTTGTATATATACAAAACTATCTTGTAGTAGAAATTCATGCCAGGAAGAAACATTTTTATACAATACACGTACAGTTTACATCAATACATGTATTTTATGGGTTATTTTTATTTCATTATAGTCTTACCATAAAACTAAATATAATGAAAAATTAATTATACGAATACTTACTTAAAATATTATAATTTTTATTTATATGTAATATTGTATAAAAGCTGATTCACGCTACAGGAGATATACTGCTTATTATTAAGCACTTAGTTATTATATGAATTTGTATAACCGTTAATCATTACATGTACTAACGTTTCAATGGGACCTGAAACTGGCAGTTGAACATAAAGGAACGGAGAGCGCACCTCGAAATAGGCACTCTAAAGGCTTGTAATTTTAGATATCGAGCCTCCCTTCCCAAATCCCCCGTCTCATCCCGACTCGACTACGGATTAGAATGAAAATACAACGCTTTATTATCTTCCCTTTGACCGTATGTCTTACCTTTATCGACCCACTACTGTTCTTTTTATCAGCTGAAACACGATTACTTATTTAATCAATGATGAGAAACCTTGTAGACTTTTATATTGGAATATATGTTTGAATCATCGATTGATTTTATAACATAGTCTCTTTATTATTTTTCTTACACAAAATAATATTATGTTTAATAATGGATAGATAATTTTAGTATACTCCCTTTATTATTTCCCTAGGTTTGCTTACAAGCTTCGCTTACAACTAAGTAATAATAACTTTTAGTAATTAATTTAGCTAGGCAAAACTGATCGCGAATATTTTAAAATATATTTCAACAATGTTTGCTACGTGTTTATGTAACCACTATGTAAATTAACTTTACCTTTAATTTTCACTGTTAAATAAACTATTATTTTACTCAAAAAGTAAGTAAATTAATGTAAAATTGTAGAGTGTTATTTATTTTAAATTAGGCTTAAATTTATTTTAATAATAATAATTGCAAATACAGAGAATGGAGTGTTAAAAATCTCTGCTTGGTGGTGCTAAACTCTGAGGTGTTTCTTTCCTATAGGATAAATATAATCATAGCCCTACACGTGTATAGGTTCGATTCCCATGAAATATATAACCACTGTGGTTACAGTTCAATGCTGTTCAATTACGTCACGATGAACCTTAACGCTTATTGTTACCCTGATATTGTTGCCCATATTTTTTTTCCGTCTATTGATGAAAATAATTTGCATTTTATATCTTTATAAGGTGAAATCAACACAAATTTGCGTTAGAGGCACGTCTCAGCGACAGTAGATCGCTCTATAGGCGACATTTATCTGCGTTGGCACAGGGGTGTCCCTTTGTAAAACGTTTGCGGATGAAAGATTTTCCTCCTTTTATTATTTCACACGTAATTTATGGCACTTCTTACGTTCTACGTTTCCTCTTGTAAAGAGTCTTTACGAGTATAAACGAATTCTTATTTCTAACGTTCTTTTTGACTGACAGTTATTACGGAAATTTTAAGACTTTTTTATTTTAGAACATACGTTATTTGGTTAACCTCTGCGTTGTTACTTTGAATGAGCTAGTCCATGTTTTTATTCATTTCATATATAACGTTATTCCAGTGATTTAATAGCAGCGAAAATGCGAAGATCAAAGAGCTCTATGCATTATATTAAAGTTTCATTCGACGCCGCGCGCGGGCGCGTAGCCCGGCAATTTCCTTTTCAATTACGCCTACTTGAAATAAAAAAATACAATTTTTATTTGTGCCTTGGTAATTAAAAAGGGATTCTGTAATGAAAAGGTATACCGCCAGTTCCGGGCGCTTCTCTCAATTTCGCTTCCGTTTGTTTGTTCCACGAGAGCCACGCCTTCGGGGACTAAAGTAAAGGGTTGCCGACATGAACTCTGTTATACGCCATGTATGTCAACAAAATTAAGCCGTTGATGAAATTCAGTTTTCGCTTTTTGCATTTATATTACTTTTACTAAAATCCGTGATCATATAAAAAGTTAACGTACGTCAAAGGATTATAAAATTGCTAATTTGCAATTTGAACTCTTTATTTAGCCATAGGATTTATAACGTATAATTTGTTGTATCTGTATATATAAAAGAGTTTAATGAACAACCTTTAATGCATACAACGATTGAAGTGGTAAATGCGATCGACAAAGTGAAGTCACGGATGTGCGACCGATTGCCGCCCGACTCGATGCTTCCTGTGTTCCGGGAAACTTAGTCTTTCCTCTTTGACTATATCTGCATAGATAATGAGCAATACGGATAAAGTATTGTTTAGCTTAATTTAGAATTAAAACTAATTATAAAATGTACTATATCGCACATAAACTATATTAATTATAACATATTAGATGTTTGCAAAATTATCATAAATAGTAAAATTATGATATTGTTGTAAATAGTAGTGTATGATATTAATTTGGCAGTTTGCTGTTTTTCCCGAATAGATACGGTCTTAAGACATATAGATCAAGAGACTGGCCAATTCCGGTCACTTTTATCGGACATCTCATTTCAATTGTAGAATTCACCGTCTCTCTTAGTCATATTATAGTGAGGAATTGGAAATATTTTTTTTAGCTACACGAATATTGCAGGGTAGGCAAAGGGAACTGCAGGAACCATATGAACTTAGTGTTAAGACACTCCGTTGCTTAGTTCCTGCTTTCTCCGTCCCTGCTTTTCGCCTTTTTTTGAGGCAATGCGTTTCTAGAGCGTTCCAATTTTTGGAATGTAAAGATCCATCTTCCCCGAGTGGCTGTCGCGTTTACAGGTAGGCGCTTGCATCTTGGCGCTACCATGGTCCAAATATACGAAATATATCCAAATATATAATGTGATGTTTGTAGGTTCGATTTCACCTCTTATTATAATTATAATTATAATAAGAGGTGAAATCGAACCTACAAACATCACATTTACAATCAGAGGTTACACTGTGCGACGACGGTTCAACAGTAGTTTCAATATAACTAAAGTATTTTATAGGATTATAAAACTAAATAAGATTATTTTCATCAAGCAGCCCTCATTTGGTCACTTGGTATAAATTACTTCAAGGGTTCAGAATTTTATAGTCTGTGAAATGTTTGTTTAAAAGGAAGCGCATTTTTAATCATTGTGTATTTACACGGTACGGCCACTTAAACCTTTTTATTTTTAATTATTAAGCACGTGTGGTTTATTTAAAGATATATAACACACGTACAAGCCTAACGCTTTCATGGCCAGAGCCGGGAAGTCCATATATGGGAAGTTATAATGTATATGAAAACTTGTCGTTTCAATTGCATTTTAAAATTAACCCTTATTTTAAAATATTGCGCCATATTACTACGGAGATCTTGTATTTTATGAAGAGATAATGCCCTCGAACGCCAGCGACCCTCTTGAAATATTCTAAGAAATTTGCGATTCAAATGCGTAAAGCCGTTTAAAACGCCTAACAAATTAAAGGCGGACTCGCTTAAGCAATTACTGATTACATTATTAAATAATTTTTTTATTACTCAATGTAATAAATATGATCAATTGCTTATTCCGTCATTGGCGTATCGAAAACACATTTTAAAATTACACAAAAGGATAATTTTCATGTTAATAAGGCTTAATGAAAAATAAATAAAAGCATATTTTATTAAAAATGTATATTGATGTCAGCTATAAAAAATATTTTAAACGCAGAAATTTGTAAATAATGAATGATGGTATAAATGATCATATTAAAACTTCAAATCCGCTTGAACTATGTTGCTGTGTTTGCAACGCACTTATAGTGACTCTGTAATTTTCACAAAGATTTTTGATTACTTTGCATAATAAAAATGTACCTTGATATTTATAGTCAATACGTATAATATGATTTAGAATAGTTATTAAGTAGCATTTCGTCGAGAGAGTAAATAAGAAGAAAGGTAGTTATATTTTTACATACATACATACATACATACATATCTTCACGCTCTATCCCTAGCGGGTTAGTCGGAGAGAACGGAGCGCCAAACGCTGCGGTCCCTGCATACCTCTTTCGCCTCGTCCACTGTCTTTAACCTCTTCATGCATGTTCTCCGGGGAGTCCTCATGCTTTTTACGTGACCTTCCTCCAGTATCTAGTTATATTTTTGTTAAATGTATATTGGTTATGGTTATATGTATAACTCATGGGATTATAACTCAGAGGTAACGTGTGGGATCAAATAGAAACTAGTTTCGTACTATCCTTTGAGTTGACTACAACTAGTGTGTTTTAATATTTAACCGGAACCGCACTCCGAATATACAAGGGAAAGCACCTCATAGCGCCAACACGCTGAAAAATCATTTCCAGTTTTGTAAGCTTCATAATCCGAAGCAAGTTTGTTGACAGAAACCAAAAGACTTAATTTTAATTTATGAATTTTGACGAAATATTGTCTTATAGTTGTAGTTTCTTTACTGAAAGCACAACAAAAATTAAGCAAACAAAAGCTTTGCGTTTTTCTGTCTGTCCTGTGTTTAAGTAGAAGTCACAGGAGACGGAGTCTTATCGGCGCGGCCGGTACCTATTTGCCGAGCCGCGCCCTGCGCCCGCACCACCCCGCCAACGTCCTAACTTCCCTTGTTTGCGAACTCGGATTGCATCTCTCGTTCTACTTTCCTCAGGACGTCCGCAATTTAGTTTTATGACTTAGAATGTCGTCACTGACCTAAACACTATTTATGAATTTATCTACTGATTATCTAGTATGTACTAAGAATTTATAAACTAAGAGAGTAACTATAAAAGTATATTTAAAATATATTATTATAAAAAAATCGTAAGAATTAAAAGGCGGAACCATGTCAGTACTGCACTGAGGGGGTCTGACATTACAATGGCATTTCAAAACCTTATAGGTTGAAACATGAATGGACAAAGTGACTTTGACCAATTGATTTTCATGCCGCCTTAAGACAGGTTAGAAAAAATATTGTTGTCACCAGTTGTGCTATTATAGATATTTAGCAACAGCTGACAAACTTTCCGCAGGTGGTCTAATCAACGGTTCCAAATGATTAAAATCAAAAACGAATCAAGGGAATTCGTTATCTAAAATAAAAATATATGTTTTTTACGGGTACTCTATCAAATTAAACAAAGTAAATTTTAGTTTTTGTGAGCTAACACAGTTGTGTGTGCAGTAATCGATTCCGAAGATTTGTTTAACACTGAAAGGCCTACAGCAAACATTGTGAACATAAACAAACGCACGTGTAGACATATGGTGGTAACAAGTGCAACACAGCGGGCATATCGGCAGCGGAGCGCGAGGGGGAGGAGAGAATGACGCTTGACGAGCCTTTGTTTAGAACATAAAATTATACGACATCGATAAATTGTCTGTTTACATATTAATGAACGTTTGTTTGCTGCGATCTCCTATCTAAAATCTAAACTTGAACATTCTAGTTATGCTTAGCTCAAGCTCCCAAGCTGTTTTAAATAGTTCAATTATTAAACTTTAGTTATCTAATACGCTAAACCCTTACTAATGATTCAAATTATTTGATGCATAACATTGGAGATATATTATACAACAAGACATTCCGACATGAGATACCTAAACACACAAGCGTTATCAAAGCACTCGACTGCATTAAAGGTTGTGACGTAAAATGTCAACCCTGGAGACAATTTCTATTATCTGGCTTACCTGAAGATAGCATCCAACAATAGCCGTCGGCAGATGTCCCCGCGCAAAACAAACTCTCGAACAAAACTAAAGCATTGTAGGGATAAAAAACGGGGGATTAATTATACTGTATACATAGTTGGTTGTAGATATAATAATAAATTGTCATCAATGACGTGAATCGCGGTATAAAATGCTAATGTCTGGTATTATGTTAACAACAATGACGTATTGTGCGAAGAATCCAGGGACTGCAGCGTGTTCCTACTCAACAAAACTTTGAGGCGGTGTAGTTTTTTTGTTTGAAAATTTTACGTGTACTAAAATTGGTATCGTGAATTTTGCATGCTTTGTACAACGTTTTATAACAAGCAACATCGAAAATATTTCACTTATATGTATGTAACTTTTTTAATATATATCGGTCAAGTGTGAGTTGGATTCGTTTGGAAATTTCATGATTCATGTTGATGTAGGTTAGCGTGGAGGACAATTTATAAAAGTCGTCGTATGAAACGAATAACATATAATAATGTAAAGAATTTTTATATTAAATAATTATAATTTCCCAATTTTTGGATTCTTTTTTTTACTTAAAGTAAGATTCCACTTCTTTTCTAAATTCAAAATTCTAGCTAAACGGAGATTATTCTTGAATTTGGTGAAATATACTGCAAGAAAGAAAGAAAGCACAAAAACTCGTATCTTTTAATTCCGTTGACTTGGATGTTAATTTTTTTTTACTTCTTTAATAGACTAGGCTTCGATATTTGATATTCATTTCAATGTTTCATTGAAATTATTTATTTTCTAATTATATTTATAGCAAAGAAGACTATATAATATAAGTTAAACATAAATTCAGATTTTTTGTAGTAACGGTACCTAGAGTCCTGTATAGAAGTCAATTTCAGTAGATTTTAGAATGTAAATACAAAAAGTTGGCTTTTAACTTGATATACTGCTGTGCGATTTTATGTAGGATCCGACTGCAATATTTCTTTGTATAGTGGATCTGTTTTTGTAAACAAAAAAGTTGTTGATGAAAGTTTTGTACGTTCAGGCGTAAGTTGTTTTGGCTCGTCGAGGAGTGTTTGTGCTGGGCTCTGATTCGAGCAGTTTCATTACAGGTTACCGAGAGTTATGTCTGCTTTATTATTTTGATATGAGTCCCGCACAGATGTCTGTGGACAAATTCAGGAATTTGGTTGTTATCTGATTTCTCATTTGCATATTATTGGAATGTTTTCTATATACATTTTATGTTAGTAAATATTTAGAAATTAGATATTTATTAAAACATACAAAAAGTGATATTTAAAACCCTATACAATGAAAAATATATTTTTTAAAAGATCTAAAGAAAAATTTCGTTTCAAAAGAGCAAGGTAAATCTACTTTATTTACTTAATTAATGTATATTATTTACGATTTGTTCGGCTTCTTTAGATAAAGATTTGGTGAGATCAAATATCGATACACTCAATATTGTCTCAAATTACTATTGTTAGGAGAATAATACAAGAATTGCTCTAAGGGTTTTCGTTCCGTGCCGTCATATGGGCATAGGTAACTATGCGAGATGCACAATGTTTTGAATCTTAACTCATAGGAATAAGGTTCAAAATAAGATTTGTGTGTGTATTATCTATATTGTTTATCTTGTATTATTACTTCAACAAAGGTCCACCGGTGTCTGTTATTTTATTTCTGTTATATATTTATATCTTATAAGGAGTCGTCCCTGCAACATATATGTACTAAATATAACTTGATTAAGTTAGGAAATATATTTATTTTAATTATTATAACATTTTATAGATATGCAAATTTGTATACAAATTAAAGATAATATGTTTAGTACAATATACTTATAAGCGTATGTAGTTATGGATAAATATTGGTGTACGCGTTTTAAATACGTAGAAAAATGGTGAGATTTGAGTGTCATTTCCCTCATAGATTGAATTAGATAAAACTATTAGAAAACACCCGATTTATTGAGTCACTCATTTTATGTACGACAAATGAGAAAATAATAATTATTTATTTTCTTGTTTTATTTCAGTTACGTAATTGCTAGGCTTGGTGACTTTCTCAAGAGAAAATCTTCTTTTTATTTAAAAATATTATTTAAGACTATGTTTATAGAAATTATACCATTTCAGGGCTTATTATGCCGCAACGCTAATATTATATAGATACAATTTTATCATTGAATCGGATTAAAACAAATTTTTCATCCCAATTCGAAATAATTATTTTTTCAAATTCTTGATTATACAATTCAATTTGCTATTAATGAAACCTCTAAAGCTCCACAATTATAATGGTTGCGTTCGGACACACCGTCAAACGGGGCCCAGCGTGTAGTTGACGAACCGTGCAAAATGATAATTAAGAGAAACCGCTCAGTCATCGTTAATGCGATAGCTGCCATGTAAATTACAGCAGCGGTGTTTATAACAATGCCCGCAGTCGATGGTATTCATTAAAATTTAATATGCTGAAATTTTAAACCTGAGATAGATATAGTATACCCAAGTTTTATTGTAGTTACACGCTATAATAGAGATTATATTACCAAGAGGTTAATTGTTTTTGAGAACTTAGCATAATATAGTCTTGTATTAAATTTACTACATTTTGTTCTTTAACGGTCTTCGGTAGCGAAGTTAATTCATTTGTATTAAAATGTTGTCATATAAAGTGACGTTTTAACATCACTGTGCTTCATATTAAAGAAATTTTAATAAAAAATAAAAATTTTCATCATCAGCCTCCGAATATGCATGTGGTATAGCCTGATTCTTAACAGAGAATTTAGGATTTACACAAGTATATTTTTAACACAAGTATATATTTTTTGTGATAAATTAAATAGATGATTTGAACCTCATTGTATAATTTTAATTTCGAGTAAAATGACTAAGGAGACGACGGCACGTAGCTTTGCGGCATCCCGCCAACATATTGTTTCACATTATTGTCTATGCTGTCGTTACAGTGACGCTCAACTTTTTATTTACGCTCAAGTGCACTCTGGTTTTGTCGCGACGAGAGCTGAATTAAGCTTCTCCGTTGATATGGGATCATTCAACCCGAGGATATCGAATTACCCAGCGTACTGGGCGCTTTGTTGGATACTTGCACGTGATACTCCTTTTATTATCGCAGGACTGCGATTGCGTAACTAAACGCTCTCTATTGTTTATATACTTAAAGTTTTATAGTGTACATGAATTAATATATTAACGTAACAAAGTGTTAAAATGCTCCATATTTTATTTCACTCTAGTAATATGTCATTTCTCTTCTACCTCTCCTTATTTCCATCAATTTTGAAGAGGGAGTAGAGTTTCGTAGGATTAAGTATTTAATTTGAATTATTATTTACATTGACATATCCAGTGAATGAAAAGTTTTAAATATAAATATAAGTGTGTAGTAATATTTCTGCAGATATTTTTTCAGTTTCAAAATGGACAATTCTTTAATGTATGTGTTGTTTCAAATGTTTAGGTTTGTTTGTTATTGGAATATGTTATTTTTACATATTTTTATGGCATAACGTTTTATTTTAAAGTAAACACCTTATCGTGCGTCGGATTTATTAGGTGGCTGAAGGTGGAAATTCAATTTGCAACTACGCAATTTCCGGTCGGCATCGTGTTTCCGACTCACAGTACCGTTTTTGTGTCAATTTTTATTTCAATCAATTTGGTTTCTATTTTCAAAATATTGTTATAACCTCAACTGTTGTTTTTTTTAAATGTACTGTTGTCAAAATACCATCAATATTGAAAATGTTTTAGAGTAACAATTTTAGTATTTCTAAATTTGGCTATATTTTATTCTTCTCCTGTGAATTAACTATGTTAACTGATTTTATTACTCTGGGATGGGATTACTATAATATATTTCGGAGACAAAAGATAGAAAAAAAACATAATTATAAAAAACTTAATTAGTAAAAAAGTACATAATTATAAATAATTTTCTTAGTGTTTTTTTTTTATAATATCTACTTTTAAAATTACTAAAATATTATTTTTTGCTTTTTACTTAAAGTAAAATTTGTACAGAGGCATAGGTTTGTCCTTATAAGTTTTTCAACAACATACTCGTATAGATACTGAATATAATACTCGTCGAGTACTAAATAAACTATACTATAAACGTTTGTGGTCATTTTGATCATGCTAATTAATTGAAACATGAAAAATTTAACATCTCTACCACTCATAATGCATATTATATAAGTACTTAATATTGTCACATACATACATTATAACAGATGCTGAAACAAAACAATCGTGTAAATGTACGCCATTACATATATTGGGATCGTCCATCATTCACCAAATGTTTAATTTGATTATTCATATAATAAATGCTACCGTGATTTTATAGCGGTCATTCATTACAACCTATTATAATAGCTGAATGTACATATTATGTTTCATTTATCATGTTCTAATTAGTCTTGTCCCACGATTAAAATTTATACTGAAAGCTTTGTTCAAATGACTTGTTATAACATATAAAAAGTATGCATGATGATGGCAGTGGTAATTTTTAAAACTAATTAATTATATACTTATAATGTAATTCTTTATACGTTTTCTTAAAGATTTTTACATTTTTACAGTGTCTGTGAGACAATGATGTTACATATAACAAAATAATTTACCGAGCCCTATTGATTAATCATTCGTAGCTTCAACTTAGACCATAAAGTATTTCCGGCGGACATTTGTTATTCGTCTTGTGGAATTTACAATCTCTTGAAAAGCGTAAATATGTTGTGTATTCTTGAATGAGACATATTTTCATGGGTGAAAGAGAAGCCGTCGAAAGTAAGAGAAAGTTGTGGATTTTGGCTGTGCGCCAAGACGCGCTGCCCGTCAAAACGCTTCTGAATTTATTAGCACCGGCTAAATTAAGGCGATAATTAACATTTTTGTCATCGGAAGGATTACCACATAACCGTTTAACTTTATTAATATAGTTCTAAAAAACGATATTTACAAGTTTTCGGAAGTAAAAAAGTATTATTAAAATAACTTTATAAAAAAAATGACAGCTTAAGTATATTTTTGACGGAAATAGTAAAATGTGACGCTTAAATTCCTTTTTCATAGTTATGTTGTTTTTTTTAAAAATAGTGGTCAGGTGTGAGCCTGATTTGTCAACGAAGGATTATTTACAATTTTAGTAGCAAGCATAGGTTCAGAATATAATATAGATATATATTGAGAGTAGCAAATAACAATTGACGCGATTTTATATGTTAATAGAATTTTTTGTTTTTGTATTTAGGGTTTTTTTTAAATGTCGAAAGTTCGTTAAATCAACATTCCATTAATTTGGAAATAGATTTTTGAAAAACAAAAGCTCAAAGAATATAATTTTTAAACATCTATATATAGACACAGAGCAGTTTTTTTTATTTTGGTTTGGTGTATTTATATGTTATTATGAATTTTTAATTCTTAAATTCTTACGGCCTTATTCATAAAAAGTTATAGCACGCTTAAAGACTCGATATAGTACAGTTGTCAAAAAACGTTATTTATAACAGCATTTTAGTGCCAATCAGTTCTATAAACTTATCATAAAGTTATAGAACCGAGAACCCTACTATAAGAGTGTTTTAACGTCCAAAGATGGCCGATTCATTTAACAGCTGATTATAGCTAATACTAATATGAGCATTGATATGACGTCGTCGAGTCGCTTGTCATCAAGAGTGTCAATTTTAGTTTAGTAAACAAAACAATATAACAATTGACATTTTGTTCGATATTTATTAACTATATTTAGTTATTAACAAGTTTATTAATAATAAATTCTACATAAGAAAGGTGCACAGAACATAGGTAATACTTGTCTATGTCTAAACAATTTTCAATTCATTGTCGTTTTACTTCTTATGACATAATTTTTTAAAAATTAAGTATGTTTATAAAGTAAAATAAAATAAACATTCGTGTTTTTGTGATAACAACGACGTAAATGAAGCCGGTAAATGTCAAGCCAGATCCAACAATATATTTTTGTACGTAACATTATCTGTGGTCATACTATGTCAACGCGTTTTTCACTTATCATCTGTGGATTTACTGGTATTTTCGGCTACAAGTCGACCGACTTCAGTATAGTGGCAACATTGTGAACGTATAAATCAAATTAGTGACACTTTAGTTATAGAAGGCTTATAGAGCGTTTATGAATACAAACATTTATCGAACGTTCTATAAGCCTAAAGAGCGTGTTAACTAAAGTATACTTAAAACGTTCTATAAGACTTTTTTATGAATAAGGCCGTTAGAATGGCTGTAAGATAAAGACAGAAAGACATGACTAATTATAAGATTTTTGTTTCTTTCTCTTAGATTATGAATCCAAAAAAGAAATATAATGGGGCCGTCGTGGCGCAGAGGCGTTAGCGTCTGCCTGTAAACGCGACGGTTTGAGGGTTCGATTCTCACTCGGGGAAGATGGATTTTTCTATTTCCATTTTCTTCGCTCTGGAAACTAAGCAAAGCGCGTTCCGCCACTCAACACGCAATGCCTCAAAAAAGGCGGAAAGTGGAGACGGAGAAAGTAGGAACTAAGCAACGGAGTGTCTTAACACTAGGTTCATATGGTTCCTGCAGTTCTCTCTGCCTACCCTGCAATGTGCGGGATAAAGCGTGAAGCTATAAAAAAAAAAAAAAAAGAGAAATAAAAACGTAACATTAGCCCTTCCCTAGTTTATGGAAACTAGGGAAGGACTAGGGTTACGTTTGATGTATGGACATCTTAGATTATTACGTTTTAGATAACTAGCCTTCGCTTTTAATGCTTCTTAATGGATGAATAGAACAACTAACAAACTTATAACGTTTATAAAAAAAAGCCATCATAATGATAAACATGTTTATTTTAAATAATGGATCCCTTTTATTTGAAATCATGTCTTACAGTTTACTGAGAAGTACATTAAAAATAGATCGCTCATTCAGTAGAAAAATAAACAGACGGTTTCTAGTTTAAAAGTTATTCTCGCCCCGTTCTATAAGTCTGTCGCGCATAAAAATGACATTGAATTACTTACTCGGGTGAATTAATGAAAAGCAATCTGTTAAGCGTAATTTTTGCAATAAATTACAGGTCTCGAATTGACAATGCAATATAAAATTTGAATTTCCATTATTGTTTTAAATTTTAATTCAGATTTCAGAGCATACATGGCGTTGTCTCAGTTTAAACAAAATTTGTTTATTTGTCGAGCCTTGGCGGCCGTCGCGTCGGCGGCTAGCGTTTGTTAACATGTCATCATGATGCCTTGACAGCGTCGCTCAACAGTTATCTATTAGGGTCCCAGTTTTTGTATAGTAAATCATTTATATATTCAAACGATTTGTTTACTAAATATTTGATCAAAATAGTAAATGGTTCAGATTGAGAATTATACAAATTACTATTTTAAGACAATTATTAGAATAATTTAATTTGAAATCAATTTATTTGTTAAAACAAAGACAAAACGTTTCTAACTAAACAGTTAAATGATCTGTGGTGTTCATTCTGTCAGCATTGAGACAGTATAGTAAACAATAAAACATTTCCAATCGGAGGCGACGGCGCGAAAGAGATTCTAATAACATTCAAAACTCGTCCCGGGGGACGGTGTCAGTTTAATTACGAGCACGGGATACGCCGCGCTGTCTCTCGCATCACAACGGATTTATTTTTTCACTGGCACAAAGGACGATTAAAAAAGTTCGTAATGAGAATCCTACGCTAAAAGTAAAGGGTGAAAGTGCTATCGTTTCAGACGCACCCGCGTCTGTCCTGCCACAGAAGCTTTTGAAAATTACACCGGTATTGCTATTAATTAAAATGATGAATTTTAGCGATTTACTTATTAACTAGACTGCAATTCTTCTACAGTTTGAAGCTTTTTGAATTATATATTTAATTAATACATTTTCTAATATATTTATGGTTTTGATTAATACTTACTGTGTTTGATGTATATTATTTTAGAGCAACTAATGTCGACACATACGTACCTGCAACAAAATAAAAATTTAGTATTCACATTTATATATATACCTACATAAGTTACAAATTTCAAATTAAAGGCCGTCATGGCGAGGAGGCGTAGTTTATGGGTTCGATTTCAAACGTGGAAGGTGGATTATTTTATTAACATTTCCTTTGTTTTGAAAAATAGCGCGGCGTTAAGATTCGCCACTCAATACGCAATTGCAGGTGGGGAACGGAGTGTCTCAATATTAAGTTCTCACGCTTTCTGAGGTTCCTTATGCTTACTCTGTTATGACCGGGATAAAGAGTGAGGTTAAAAAAATACAAATATAAAAAATATTTGATTATCAAAATTATTTCTAGCTTAAATACAAAGTAAAAACTCTTAACAAAAATAAACAGTTAAGTGAATATGAACTAAGTAGAATAACATTGAAATATGTAATGGTTGCGCCGACGCAATTTTATTCCTTTGATGGATAAAGGGTATGCGTGGGTTTAGCTCTCGTGGAATCGTATTTCAACGAGAGCTTGGATATGACTTTTAAAATTTATTCAGAGAAAAATATTCGTGAACAAAGCAGCTTATTTATGTTATACTAAGGCTGTAATATTTAGATTAGTTTCTTGTCTCGAACAAAGTAAGAAAAGAAGAAATTATCAAATTACTGATTAATTTGAAATGTGACAAATAAAAATCACCAAAAAAGTCATCAATAGATTGCTTCAAGCATACTAAACAATAAGTGTAGTAAATAATGGCAATAATTTAATTATAATTTGTATATAGAAATTTGTACATATAGAAGTCAAGTTTTTAAGTTAACAATCATCATGTCGCCATTTCAGAATTTAAGATGTGTGACAAAAGTCACGTTTGGTCTGAAAATTGAAATCGACATTTCTTTAATGAATGTACCTGCTGCCCACGCAGTCACGACATTCTCTTTAGCCTGTATACAAACAACAAATGATCCAAGGATTCCGAGACAAACTACCGGGCTTATCAGATACAGGCACTTCGTGACGCGCCTCCGACGATTCACTTCGGCTGTTATTGCCTTTTATGCACCACGACTTCGTATATGGAGGCGAAAGAAAAGTTACTTTATTTAACACATACATGTTGACTTAAGTTTTAGTAATATTTTTGGAATTGATGTTCTTATGTGGGTATTGGTGGTATTATAAATATTTAGAGTATACTTAAGGTGTATAGAGTATGTTGTGTAATTCAAAAAATCAAATAAAAGAATAATATGATTTAAAAGTATACTTTGTTTAAAATTTAAATTTTCCAAAATATCAATATCAATATATTAATAATAAAAAAATATTTTCAATTTTTTAAAATGTATACAGCAAAATTAATAAAGATCAGGCTTCGATTTCGAATACAATAACTTGCAGATTATTCTGCTGCGACAGCTCAGCGCAGTTTGCAGGTAAACAATGCAATCAGATTCCGGGTCAAGATGTTCTCGTAATTGACGATGGAAAAAATCAATTAAATACAATAGTTCGCAGTTTGTTCAAATAACGAGTATACTTTTATTTAACTAACGTTACAAACTAGGAATAAGTAAGGATAAGGAATATATTTATTTATAATATATTTTACAATATATTTCAACTCTAATATCTGCTCTGGTATAAGACTTTTTTTATATAAATAAGGAAAAGGAATAATTTTATTTATAATGGATTTATTACAATATATTTTAACTTTAACATCTGCTCTGGTGTTCTTACACCAGACTTTTTACATTTTTATGATTGTTACTTTTATTATGGTTATAATTTTTATGCAAAATATAAGTAAGAACGTATGGTAGGCCATCAAATGTATGGAACTTTCCTTATATATTCTTAAGTCTTATATACCTTTATTAATAAGTAACCGACCTAACAGCGACTAGTCCATAAAGCTCTGTCGGCTTCATACTTGGTTGTGTTAAATGTATGTAACCTAAGTATACATTTTATTTACTTTTTAGTATCTTAACTAAGCTGTACATACTTTGAAATGCGCAAAGCAAATTTTCCTTCACGAGAAATATATCCTGGCATATACTCCTCAAAAAATACAATACATTCCCTTTTTACAAAAAACATGAAAATGACGCCAGTGTCCGAGGATCTTAAAAACACCCTATACCTAACTTACATACAAGAAGAAAAAGAATTTCTGATTAGCCGGGGATGAGGAGATGAAACAGGTTCGAAGGTCCTGACGATTCACGATGAATGCCTCATGAATTGTCAGTCAGGGCCTGACCAGCGAGACTTTCGTAGTCATTAACAGCAAATCGGCTAAGCTGCAGCTACATGATAGTATCTCCCATGCGGTCGTAGCGATATCGCGACAAACCAACAGCTGCACACACTATAGCGAGGGTAAAGACGATGCAGTCATAAGACTAATTCGTTATGTGACGGGTGCAACAACTAAAAGCATTGTGGAGTACAACTGATGGAGATGAAGATGGCCATGAAAGACAGGAACGCAGCGGTCACAACTTCCATTATAGCGGACATACCCTAATATTTAAGAAATAAGTTGCATCAAAGCATCATATTTTTTGTCATTTTTGTGTGACTCCACCATCAAGTGACCTTAATTTATTATATAATTTATTTTATTTATAACACCAAAAATTAAATGTATAAACTTGTGTAATTCGCTTATTAGCCATAGCCTTAGTTCAAAGTAATATTAAATATAAAAAATGTAAAGATTATTATAGATGTTCATTATGATAAATATTAACTCTATATATTATGTATTAAATAATGAATATTTGTAATAAGAACATATAGTATAAGTTAAAAAAGGGTACGGACCAAACGTCTGAAGAACTAACTATTTTTAAATAAAAAAAGTCCCTTCAGCGATGAATTTCTAAAATGACTTGAAATCATAAAATATGGAAGGCGTTGCCAATATTTTTTTGGATAAAAATTTTTGGACGTTTTTCGTATTTATGATCATTGTCTCAGAGTAATTCTATCGATAAATTATATATTCCATGCTATTTTTCTAGTCATCATCCTCATAGAATAGTATTTAATTTTTGAGACATTAAATAAAAGATTTAACAGATTAGTCGGTTGTTTTACAACCGACTAGGCGGCTAGTCGGCCACAGCCATAGTTGGCATATGTGTACGAACTACTCGTGTAGTAAAATCTTCATAAAGTTTAACTAATAACAAATCTTGTATGACATAATATTATGATACACTCTAACTGCGCTAAGTAGCTCTAGATTCACCAGCACGAAAATACTTTCAGTTTCTAAGATTCGCGTATTCGATCAAACATTTTTTCAATTTTCTAATATTTATATAGAGGGATAGATAATTCTCCATCCTTTGAAAGTCAAAAGCTTTTAAATTATCTATTAGTCTTTCACTTAGCTACTTCTATTAATTTTAAAAATCTTTAATAACATATTAAAGATTTTTACTAGCGTTTTTAAACTCGTTTGTAAAAGTCATTACATTAAGAAATGTAAAAGTAGTATATGTAAAATTTTCAAATTAATATATATAGAAGATTTTAAATATATTTGACTTCTAATAAGTACAAACATAAATACATACAGACATGTACTTATGTTTTATATCTGTGGGATGATAGCAATTGTTGCGTTTATTCGCAACCAGACTGGAAAACATTTTTCTATGAAAGTCTACCATTGGCTCCGACTCGGATTAAAATCCGCAAACCCGACACACAGTAAACAGCCATGGTTTAATATGACTGCACTACAATAGTAGTCAATAATCATAGCATAAAATAGGAAAATTTGTTATTTTACTATTTTAAAGATGCATAAATATATATTAGGTATACATGCGAAATAAAAATGACGGGCAAACCAAGTTTCCGAGTAGCGTCGTGGCATTAACTGGATTGGAAGGGCGGCAATTTGGCGGTATTCAGCGTCGCGACGCTGTAAAAGCGCGCCGTATCTAATTAGCTTCGGGCTACGCTGCCCGTGGAAATGTATATAAAATATACTGTACATCTTTAGCTAAATTTATTTTTAAGCTCAGTTTCATCATTTTTCAAACAAGAAATGTGTTTATATTATGTTTTTTTTTGTCATTTTGAACGTAGTTTTCATTAGGTATGATAAAATATCAATAAATTCTTTTTTTTCAGATCCATTACTCGATATAAAATTTATATAGAAAACAAATGAATAATACATACAACTAGATATTTTTTTTTGTTAAAGTGTTACGAGAGATAAAATGTAGAGTGATAGTTGGATGTGGTGTACAGCTAACATTGGTAACTGAATTACTAGCGACATTTTTAAAGCTTTTTGCGAGGGAGCGCCTCGGAGCTAATCAGGCTAATACTGCACGCCAGGTCACTGCGACCACATATCTGTTAGTGGCTGCCGGTCATTCTGTAATCGAGTTATTTAATTAAAATTCTATTAAAATCCAAAGCAACGCGTGCATATGTGTTTCTGATGTAACAAATATATTATATCTTATCTTAACAGCATATTATATGTATATATAACATATGGTTCCAATGAATAGGCTAGAACACGTACCGCTGAATCTGACACCTTAGAATTTTAATTAATTGTGTAGGGCATATTCTGAAAAGTTGAAATACATACGTTTGCCTTTAGTTTTATTAAAAAAAGTCATATAAATTTATGTGTTAAAATAGACAGGGAATTAGCGTTTACTATATGCTCTAAATATTCAGATTCAATTATTATCCGTGTAAAATGCTTTAGTTAGTGAGCACTTCAATCAATCACTCCTCACCAATTTAGTGTGAGCGTCATTTTGCAAATTCGATTGCGTCTCCTATTGATGGCGTTAGTGCGGGAATAAAACAGTGCGGCGCCTGCTATTGACGGTTGTGACAGAGCGCGGCGTACGACGCGACGTTTCGTTCACTGGTTTTCGGCTTAATTAATCTCCTAAACTGAATTTAAATAATGGATAGATTTAATACATGCATAAGAAAGGTGTCATTAACAATACATTGAGCACTGTTCAAAAGCTATGAATTAGGTGCCAGTGCATGCTAAGAGGTTGCAGTCATGTTTGTTCGGTCACTTTATTTCAAATTATATTTACCATCTAACCGTTTCATAATTTAAAATCAATTTCAACTCAAGTAGCCTTTTAAATAGATGTATTAGTTTCTTTTTGATATGGGTGAATAATAAAAAAAATATATATCCTTTAAAAGTGAGTAGTTACAAGGAAAATGAGAGATTTTCGTAGATCCTGGAATAAATATCCTAAAACTCCACGCGAGCCAAGGGTATATTAAATATCGAATAGGGCCACATATATATTAAATAGATATAATATGTATGTCAGTTAATGTGTTAACATGAATATGTCTTCTTCACCTGGTTGCTCAACATTTCGGATTCAAATGGTTATGCTGATCAAAATCCCTAATAATTTGATTTTAAAATTGTATTATATATACAAATATATATGATAATGTTAAGCTTAAGAACGTAAAATAATATCATATATGCTGGATTATGATTTATATATACATACAAATCATAATCTAGCATATATGACTATTAAAAGATCCCTATTTACCAAACTTCGATACGATGATGTTAAAATTGACGGTTCGGCCTATATATAAAATGCATATTTTCGGATATATTGGTGGGCATATTTGGGCTGACGAAATTGACACGGCTCACTTGGCGCCACGCGCTAACGCTTCTACAGTCGGTCTCATTACAGCCAGCCCCTCGCTTCAGCCGTATGTGGTTATTGATCACCTATATTGTATGTCGACTTTCTACTACTACTAATATTTTAAGCAATCAATAAACATGCTAAGAATTAGATGTTTTTTATTTTATATATTAACGGCCTTATTCATAAAAAAGTCTTATAGAACGTTTTAAGCATATTTTAGTTAACACGCTCTTTAGGCTTATAGAACGTTCGATAAATGTTTGTATTCATAAACGCTCTATAAGCCTTCTATAACTAAAGTGTCACTAATTTGATTTATACGTTCACAATGTTGCCACTGTACTGAAGTCGGTCGACTTGTTGCCGAAAATACTAGTAAATCCACAGATGATAAGTGACAGACGCATTGACATAGTATGACCACAGATAATTTTACGTACAAAAATATATTATTGGATCTGGCTTGACATATACCGGCTTGATTTACGTCGTTGTTATCACAAAAACACGAATGTTTATTTTATTTTAGTTTATAAACTTACTTAATTTTTAAAAAATAAAGTCAAAAGAAGTAAAAAAACAAAGAATTGAAAATTGTTTAGACGTGGACAAGTATTACCTATGTTCTGTGCACTTTTCTTATGTAGAATTTATTATTAATAACCTTGTTAATAACTAAATATAGTTAATAAATATCGAACAAAATGTCAATTGTTATATTGTTTTGTTTACGAAATTGAAATTGACACTCTTGATGACAAGCGACTCGACGATGTCATATCTATGCTCATATTAGTATGAGCTATAATCAGCTGTTATATGAATCGGCCATCTTTGGACGTTAAAACACTCTTATAGTAGGGTTCTCGGCTCTGTAACTTTATGATAGGTTTATAGAACTGATTGGCACTAAAATGCTGTTATGAATAACGTTTTTTGACAACTGTACTATATCGAGTCTTTAAGCGTGCTATAACTTTTTATGAATAAGGCCGTAAAAGTTTTATAGGTTTTGATAGATTCACGCTTTATCCCGCACATGGCAGGGTAGGCAGAGGGAACTGCAGGAACTTTTAGGAATCTAGTGTTGAAACACCCTGTTGCTTAGTCCCTGCTTTCTCTGTCTTCGTTTTCCGCCTTTTTCGAGGCATTGCATGTTGAGTGGCTGCACTCAACGCCGCGCTTTGCCTAAACTTTATATATATTTAAATAAATAAAATTAATCTACATTTACGATGTTTCCTGCGGCCAAATATTTATGTAACAAATCTTAAAGTACATTTTCCTTCTAAGTTAATCTAACTAGAAGGTTTGAGTGACACATTTTACGACTTTGGTCTACTGCTTTCATTCGTTTTCCTAATATTTTTCTTATCGTACATATGTAATGTAAATATTTAACTACTTCTAATAAGTATTAAAGTTCTTATGATATTGTGACAAGAATTCAAAACATTTTTAACAAAACCTTTAAATGTTCAATTAGGAAGTTTATCTCAAAAACTGCAAAATAATAATAAATATAGGTTATACATATAAATTAGGTTTTGATATACCTAATCTAATCTATAACGATATCAAAGCTGTATTCAAATATATTTTCGCTTGGATTACTAATATAATATTAATAGTAATCTATGAGCAAAGTGATTGGTGAATGTTTCACTTGATTAAACCGACACAACACAAGACAACAAAGCAATATGTAATCCTTACAGTTTGCTATTGCCGATGCACAGGCGTCTTCGTTATGCCAGCACTACTTGTGATTTGAACTGTAAACGTATAAGGATATTGCTCACTGCCTCATCACGTAGAAATAGATACCTTATATACATATATACATATATTCATATATACATATATTCATATATACATATATTCATAAGTATTATCTGAAAATCTTCTCATTATATTATTTAGATTTTTGTATCTTAAGTAGAAGAAATAATATAATATGAAGCAGTTTTGTGGATATACGTCTATAATAATATAATTAACTATATATATATGAAGATCGTCGTGGCGCAGAGGCGCAACGTCTGCCTGTAACGCGACGGTTACTGGGTTCGATTCCCAGTCGGGGAAGATGGATTTTCTATTTACATTTTCTTCGCTCTGGCATCTAAGGCAAAGCGCGGCGTTGAGCTCCGCCACTCAACACGCATTGCCTCGAAAACGGCGGAAAGTGGGGACGGAGTAAGCAGGGACTAAGTAACGGAGTGTCTTAACACTAGGTTCGTATGGTTCCTGCAGTTCCCTCTGCCTACCCTGCAATGTGCGGGATAAAGCGTGAAGCTAAAAAAAAAAAAAAACTATATATATATATATATATATATATATATATATATATATATATATATATATATATATATATATATATATATATATATATATATATATATATATATATATATATATATATATATATATATATATATATATATATATATATATATATATATATATATATTATATATATATATATATATATATATATATATATATATATATATATATATATATATATATATATATATATATATATATATATATATATATATATATATATATATATATATATATATATATATATATATATATATATATATATATAAGCGAACTATGATGGAGTACGTAAAAATTACAGAAATATTGATAATGGTAATTGGCGAATGGCTCGATAGGCATTCGAACTGGGTCAAAAGCAATTTAAAGTTTTTTCTCAATAGATATAGCAAATCAAAAATATTTGTAGCTAAAGATATAGTTATACTGATATATTCTTTTGATCTGATTAAGACTATAATATATCTAATATTGATTATATACCAGTTTTTACCTATGACTTTGTACGTATGCCCATGGAAATAATTATGATCTGTACATAGTACTTGTTACAGGTATCCGTAACTTACCAATATTTTGTATTAATTAGAGAGAATATATATATATATATATATATATATATATATATATATATATATATATATATATATATATATATATATATATATATATATATATATATATATATATATATATATATATATATATATATATATATATATATATATATATATATATATATATATATATATATATATATATATATATATATATGTATCGATTAAACTAATACGAAAAATCGAAAACAATTTTATAGTATAATTAGAAAGAAAATTTTTACGAATAAAGATACTTCGTTAAAATAATTTCAACTAAGGCAAAGGCTGTAGAAATATTTTTTGTTTTAAATACTTTTTTAAAAGTCAACAAAGAGGGAAAAGGCGTTGTTAAAATTCTCTTTGAAGTCAGCAAATTTTTAAACGGGCACCTAACGAAATTGTTCCTTTAGTCTTCGTAAATGTGCGAGTTCTTTGCGCTTTTTTATAGAAGTGATTTGAAAAGAAAAAAGCGAGTGTACCTTTGCATACATTTTGTAAAAAAAAATATTAAATATTTTAACTAACAATTTTAAAAGTGTTTGATATAAACAAATAACTTTTTATTTTAAACAGCATTCGACCGATACGTTTATAGAAATGTTTTACATAAATAGACTGTTCTTACTCACGAGAACAAAATAAAAATTGTTACCATATTTTAAAGAAAATAAGAAGCGTCTATTTTCAGTCTTACAAGATAACTAGTCTCATGTTATTACAGCGATGAAGAACGTTACTCCAATTAAGAAAATTCTGTATTAATAATTAGGTCGTTTATGTCATACTTACAACGTTGAAATTCTTAAACAGAATTATATCATCATCTCAGCTAATTAGCATAAGATGTATGCGAATATAAAATAGCACCCATGATGTATTTCCGTGAAAATGGCGTTGAAAATCTACAGATTATACAGCAACCTAAATTACCTCATCTCATAATTGCCTTGTTTTGACGTCTACCCTTTGAGAGGCGTTCGTTATTTCCGAGTTTAAAGATATTAATAACCTTCCCACTGGGTCCTTGTCTTGTTTCACAAGACGGTTCGTAGATAGTACGCTTATATTCCCTTTTAGTTCATATTTTTCGCTAATACCCTTTCCGGAATGATAAGATGATGGCTTTACAAGCAAACAGTAATTACGTCCAGTCCAATTACCGCTTGAAGACAGGATAACGAGTCATTGTAGCGAAGTTTTGTTTAAGAAATTAGAGCTCTCTCATTTTAATAGCCATCCTTGTTTTGCTTGTTTTACTTAGACTTATAAACTACCTTTTTTATATTTATTGAGAATTAGAATTTATTTATTTACTTTCATTAAAGAATGAGTAATTAAGAGATAAAAAATACCGTGCTTCATTAGTATATAACGTGAACGTCGTAAATACAAAAGTATATTTTTAGATATTTAAGTGCACCTACACAAAAATATAACATTTGTGACTAGCTATCTGGTAAGACTTCAAACATTTCTTATTTTCCTTAAAATAAATTTGTAACTTTAATTTTATTATAATAGGCAACAAACCTAGTAAAATAATATAAAACAACAGCATGTACTGACAAATAAGAGTCAGTTTACAGCAAAAGTAACATAAAATAAAAGAGTGAGCAAACTATATCTATTTTATATGAGTAACAAATTAATATTTTATCCAATACAAACAAAATCTTTGGCATCGGCTTTAGGTAAAGCGTAGCGGTGCGACGTAGCTACGCAAACAGTCTACAGTTACATGCGCGTTACGGGCACGGGGTGTTCGTCGACTAATTTGTCATCCGAATATCAAATTACGCATAAAATGGCGCATGAACACTCCGCTTCGCTACCACGCGCTTTAAAATAAAATTCAATTCGCCAACAGCATGCAATACGTAATTGTACCCACCGTTTGCTGTCAGCTATGCTAGTAATTGGCAAGTAAATTTAGCGGAATCGTGTAATTAGTTTTGTGTACAACTGTTGACGCGGTGGCGATTTTCCGAGATATTAGCATGATATTCTATAGCATGACATAATATAGTATATACCTTTAGGGATTAAGAATTGTTTTCTTTATAAAAAGAGTAATTCGTTTTTAGGATTCCATTGGTAAATAGTTAAAATGAAATTGTTGTGAATTCATCATGCCTGTCTGTCCGTTCGTATATCGCAGGCGGTTTTTTCTATGCAACTATACTGATGTAACTTCGTAAGTGGATGTATTCTCTCAACTGTATTATGATTTTCACCCAAGAATAGAAAAAAAAAGATTTTTTGGGGCTTCCCCATACTTAGTACTAAAGCTTGATTTTTTTTATTAAACCTAACGTAGGTTTCTATTATTCTAGTATTCAAAACTGAATAGTTTTACTTAAATAAAAAAATATAGCATTGAATTAAAATAAATTTAAAACCTAAATTATCATTTCGAATGATTCTACAATAGATTAGGTTAAATAATAATTATAATTACTACGAGGCGTGGCTTCCTACGTAACAACAAAAATTTACAAATATTATATTTTGGAGACTTCAACGTAGATTTTTATAAAAAAAATAACTGTATACTGTCAATTATGCAGAATACTGGATACAGAGCGTCATTACCACTTTGTGTAACTATACAAGGAGGCACACCAATTGAAAGTATTTTTGGAATATTTCTTGCCAAACTGGAATATTATATATTAATTTGTTTAGCTTTAAAAAAATTTGTATGAGCTCATTAGATAGATCACTACTTTACTTGCGTAAACGACATTAAGTTTATTGTATCAATTATCAATATTAATTATGGTTTTCCTAAGAAAACTACTTACTTTTAAGTTAATTATATTATGCGTGAATTTATATTATGCGTGGATTTATACGATATTCTTAAAAATTATTAAATTATTAGAGTGAGAGATCAAGGCCGGTATTAAAATAGCCTTTTTATCTTTACTTAACGTGTAGTTTACTTAATTTGTAGCTCCATCCTCCAAATATGAAGCAGAAGTGTATGGTAAGAGAGGTAAGAGCAGATATCGGTTGACTTTCGTATAACATACAGTATCAAGGATACTGGAGAAGGTCACGTAAAAAGCGTGAGGACTCCCCGGATAGCATGAATGAAGAGGTTAATGACAGTGGACGAGGCAAAGGAGGTATGCAGGGATCGCAGCGTTTGGCGCTTTGTTCTCTCTGACTACTCCGCGGGATAAAACGTGAAGATATTAATATATGTATGTTAACGTGTAAATAAGAATATTGTGTACGTTTTACTTATAAAAAATTAACGAATTTATTAATGATAACTTTGCCATGTTACTTAAGCCGCGACAACACCTACACACAAGTTTTAGTTATATTTTTGACGAGTACATACATATGTACAATAACTAAACAGAAAACACAAAAAGCCTTACTTCCAACACGAAATTGTAATAATATGAAGAACGAAAATATAGATATGAGATATGTACTTAGATTTAATGGTAATCGATTCGTGAGCGGCACATGTCGAGGGGAATTTCGGTGCGTCGTCAGGAAAGTTCACTTAGGGCAATGGTTTTTCCGCATTCACACAATGAAATGGCATAAGACGTAACGACATCTAATTAATAACGTCTATCATATCTCTATTGCTCGGCTTATGTGGGGGGCTTAGTATAAGAGGATTGCTTATAGACGCATGATTTGTTCTAAGGTCATTAGCGGGCGAATTTATTTGCTATTTACCTCTATAATTACATCCCACGGTTACTTAAGGAGAATGTGTTTAATAAGAAAGTTACTTTGTCATAACTTTTGGTATTGTGACTTTTAATATAAAAACGAATACAAATAAAGGGATTTGTCAAATATAAAATGAATTTAAGATTTTACTTAAACATTATTAAGTCAATTCAGTTCAGTTCCAATGAAACGGAGTTTTGTGTGTGCTTGTAATTTGCCAGTAATTTGAACTCGTAATTATTCTTCACCAATGGCAGGTTGTATAAAGAACACAAAATAAAGTATTTTAAAATAAGCTAGTTCACAATAATTAACAATAACTTGATCTCTCCGGAGCCAACGAGAAATTTAAATAAGGGTTTTAGGAAATAGTACCCTCGGGGTAAAATTAGTGGAAATAATTTTATATGAAATTTGGAAAATGAAAGTGAATTGTAGATTAAGATCTACAATATTAAGATCCTGATCCTAAGAAACTGGATAAAATATTAAGATCTACAAAATATTAAATTTCAAAATAACCATTTCAATTACTTATTATATTTATTGTGTTATAATATAAATCAATTTGTTTCATTGATTCAACCTAAAGAAATATAGTTGTACCACCTTGGGAATATACATATGTAAAAATAAACTGAAGTATTTAAAATTTTGTACTGGTATTGATCAAATCTTGATTTAAATAAAAATTTATCTAAATGTCAAAAAGATAGAGAGCAACACTATAGACAAACAAATGTATGGTCACATACAATATTTGCGTAACAAAAGGTAGATAATTAGTGACACAGCGAAACATCACTCCACATCAATGTGCTTGACATGTTTCATGTTAATTGGATAGCATGGGACAATGGCAGGACAACTGATGCAACCCGAGCATAGGGCCTCGTTATTATGACATATTGTTCACGATTGAAACAAACCATTTTAACTATATATGCATGGACGATATTCGCTGAATAAATCTACAAACGACTAACGGTCACTTTGTCAGCGGCTGCAGTCATTTTGTTCTCGCTGGGACTTGTTAACTGATTTCTCAATAGGGGAACCGTTGTTATTTATTGATTGCAATCAGAGTAGAATTATATTTTTATTCACGAGTAATTTATACTATTAAATTATCAGTAAATATATATAAAAAATTTTTCGTTAAATTTATTAATATTTGATTAAGTAACAACGTGTACAATAATGTAATTTACGCTAAAGGGGCCACGTGACCAATTCGACCACAAGACTTAATGGAGTGTCGCCATTAAACCGCTTTCCGTTAAAAGATTTAATTCGATAACTGTACATAGTCACACGCATTTTCAGGCTTTTAAAGCTAAAGCCCACGATAAAAGCAATTAAAACTTTAACAACATCAGCCCCTGCTCTCTCCTGTGTCGTACCTCAATTTTGCCATTCAGTTCACAGTGAAAATATAATATATTTTATCTATAACCTCAATCATTAATTCTTCTCAAAGTCAATTATTCATATACGTCTTGTAATTTTTTCACTTCCGAACAAAATTTTTAGCTGCAATGACAAATTATTTGTATAATTTGTCAGAAGTGGTTGTGCACAAGTCAAAGATAATTTATCTGTCTCAAGAGCTTTATTTATTACGCGTTCGCATCTTCGTTGAGCCCCTTAAAGTTGCTGGTTAATGGAGCTTCTTTGCGGCTGAGACGTCACTCACTTTCGAGGGAGTGGGTCGAGCAGGGAGAGTTGGGGGACTCGACATGTGGTCAGCTTGGTTATATTTTTTCCTCCTTCGACATGTTGATGGAAAAGAAATGAACAGTTTAGATATGTTATCGGTGTTTATGTTCTTTCTCAAGTTTATCCGAAAAATCGAGTTAACAATCTGATATAGGTAAATAGTTAAAATAAAAAAAATATATATATATATATATATATATATATATATATATATATATATATATATATATATATATATATATATATATATATATATATATATATATATATATATATATATATATATATATATATATATATATATATATATATATATATATATATATATATATATATATATATATAGCTCAGCTTTAAACTACGCCTCTTACAAACCAAACAAGAACTCTGACTATTAAGCTTGTCTTCATCAGGCTATGTCATTTTGAAGTAGTTTGATGAGGACGTATGGCCATGCACCTCTGTAGCGATTTTTTACAAATTTCCACCACCCAAAGACAAAATTAATTATTTAAAAAGAATTCTATTTATTATTTATATGAAATAGTGTCAAAACATTTTTTATTAATAATATAAAAATTAGAATGTATACATTTTTATTTCGTGCTTCTTGGAAAACAAAACGCACGTTAACTTTTCTTTGTATTTCAAAGAAAACATTTTTGTCCTTATTAACATTGCTTCTTAACATTATTTTTTTAGGTATCTTATTAATGCAAACTGTAATAGCACTTTACTTGGACTTTCAGAATGTACTGACACTCTAATTAACCTACATATGTAATGTATTCAAGCTAAAAACAATGTAAGTAGACTAAAAACTGACTAGTCAAGTTAAACATTATTGAGTGTAAAATATGCTTCACAAAAGCTCAGTCAGACTTTTATGCAAATAAAGGAACTCATTCCCGTTGAGAGGTACCTCTATTTAACCTTTGAATTTAATTAGTTCTAGAGTACATGAACAAACAATATTTGAGTAGTTTTCCATGTGGGGATTAGGTGAGACGAAAGGGGCAATTATGATTGATGATGGGATACGATTCGTTTCCACTTAACACATTATAAAGGGGTAATTTTATTATCTGTTCTTGTTTTGAAGTTAGGCTAATGAACATAGTGACTCATCTAATTCGTTATCGTTCTACTTCCTATATTGTATTATAGTATGCAGCTGTCGCAAAAAACAATATAAAAATGTTATTCATTTAATTAATAAATTTGACTTATTTTTATTTTTTTAGCTTTACGCTTCATCGCGCACATGACGGGGTAGGAAGAGGGAACTGCAGGAAACATAGGAACCCAGTGTTAAGACAATCCGTTGTTACGTTCCTGCTTTCTGCCTTTTTCATTGTTCGCATCTTTTTTGTGGCATTGCGTGTTGAGTGCGGAACTAAACGCCGCGCTTTGCGTAGTTGCCAAAGCGAAGAAAATGGAAATAGAAAAATTCATCTTTCCCGAGTGGGAATCGAACCCACAAAACGTTGCATTTACAGGCAAACGCCAAGTCTCTGGGCCACGACGGTCCTCCTTTAACTTATAAATCAATTTAAAGTTTTAATCATTATGGTGTTCATAATTTAAATATCAAAACATTGCTCTTGTGATTATTAGTTATTTATATCCTAGGATAATAAATCTATCCAATCCATGTAATTCAATATTACACACAATATGTACACTTGCGCTCTATATATTGTATTACATTGGTGTTGGTGTACGTAGTAAGTAAATTTACGACTCCTAACTTTAGCTTAAAATCAATTTGCAATATGTCACTCTCGCTTGGTATATTGGTCACTACAAGTTAAATTACTAGCAATTGAACAATATAAAATGATGAAATGTAAAAATTAAAATATCTTTTAAATATGGAACATATTATTTAAGTAAAAAGATCCCTGGAGAAGTATAAAATCGCGTTCTTATAAGGTATTATAACAAAAGTCAGACGCTGTCCTGTCTCACTTTCTACGGTCAAAGCGGTATTTGCATTTAGATAGCAAACCAATACCGCTCAAATAACTTCATCTAGTAAAAGTAATAACATAAAATGAGATTTTAAGGTTAGATCATGCATTATTTAGGTTCAATTTGAAAGCTAACACGATGGGCGAGGGTCGTCTCGAATCGTGAGCAGGCAAAATTGTAACCGCACAGGGCTGTACCCTATAAGGTATTAATGACTTTTGCTGTTTCAGTACTAGCGGCCCATGTACGATATGAAAAGCTCATTAATATTTCGTGTGTAGCCCATAATGTGCTTGCGTACAACTATTTAGATAAAATATACGGCGATATCGAGGCGACATTTTGTTTAACATGTTATGCTAACAGTAAATATAAATATTTTTCAACATTGCTGGTAGAAAACGAAACGAAAGGTAATGCAAGAACTAGTAAGGTTGAAATAGGGTAAACATAACACATCTTAATTGATTTTTATTTTATATAAGAGAATTTTAAAAGTATTATAACAATTTCTGTGAGTCCAAGTCATGATATAAATATTATATAAGAATACGTTCCTAAGTGCAGAATTTCAGAGCTTCTCTTTTATTCAAAAATGAAAGAAACTCGAATAGCCGTTGATTTTTTGGATACATATCCCTTATTCAACAAAAGCGAATGCACATTCTAAAATTTTCAGCATAGCTAATTTCAAAATTGCATTTCAGTTTTTTGCTGAGTAAAAAGTAGATAAGGGGTTTAGGCGGTAAATAGATTCAGTAGAGCATTTCCATGTCTCGGCGCGCGGCGGGCAGTGTAGAGCGTAGGAGTACGTCCGGTGTTCTTACATAGCACACCACTCGCACATATTAAATTAGTACCAGTTTTATACATCTGCCTGTTATTTATTAATTAACACTATATGGCACTATATCGCAACAACTAATAGAGGCGCTATATGGCAACAACTGATAGAGGCCTGTTGAGACAAGATGGTTAAAGCCATTAGCAGCTTCTACGAATTGTAGTATGCCAATGTCATTGCTACGTTCTCTACGGTTAAAAATAATAAATGTTTATTTATTTTTTTATTGATAATGTTATCTAATATTTTACAATAAGCCAACAGAAGAAGAACACGTAGTGGTAATGAAGATGACATAAAAAATATTTTTGATTTACTTATATAATAGAAATTATCGGTCAATAATGGTAACAACTGCGTAAGCCATATACATTTCAATGTTTAGTGATTGACAGTTATCCATAAATGTTTGAAATGGTATTTTCAGAATTTTTATTAAATGTCTGCCGTATTCGATTAAAGTTCAAAACATGCTACATATAAAATTTTTTTAGACTTTTAATATGTTTTGTAGAGAAGTTCTTATATACAATTACTCTCAATGCTCAATGATTTAATGCCCATAATTTAAAAATAAAAAAAGAGAAAATATATTTGCTATAAAATGCGAAAATTTTCTATATTGCTTTCCTATTCGCATACAGTGTAAGCGCACCAGGCAAGAGCACCTGTACGCTAATTACATAAAATTGTGACGTCACAGCTCTCTTCCCCCTTCTGTACTTTAGGTAAGTAACACCGAAAATTCCCTTTGTTTAGCCTTTAACAGATAATAGATTACTAAATAATAAAAAAGAACGAACATTACGATAGTACTAAGCATAAATTTATTTCATTTTCTTAATTACTTAAAATATTTTGATGATATTTTTGACATATTTTGTATTAAAAAAAAGTGTAGAGTCGTTTAATATTAATATCGCCTGAATAAAGTTAAGAATCTCTTCGACAAATCCTTACGTTAAATATATACTACATACATATATAGGTAATACTTACATATGAGGACCGCTGAGGAGCAGAGGCGTAGCGTCTGCATGTAATAGTGACGGCTTGTGGCTTGTGGGTTAGATTCCTACTCCGGGAAAATGAAGTTTTTCATTACCATTTTCTTCGCTCTGGAAACTCACTCGAAAAGAAAGGCGGAGAGCAGGGAATAAAGTGTCTTAACACTAAGTTTCCACTGTTCCTACAGTTCCTGTGGTTTCCTCTGCCTACCTTGCTATGTACGGGATACTGTGAAGACATAAAAAACACCTACATATCATCTGTTCGAAATATAGTATAAAATCAGCATTGCGACAGATAATCAGCCCTCAAATGTCTGTTCGTCGAGTGAGAATAAATATTCGAGATTAGATTATTGCCGATACAGATTTATTTTACTTTATAACGGATCTGGTTGAAATTTGTATTATGAAAGCTGTCAATATTTTGTCTTTTTAATTCCCTATTATTCGTTGTGTAAATAATACAATGGTCTGAAAGGAGCCACGTTTTTATTAATTTTATTACTTTATCGTTATCTAGTAAACTAGATTAAAATAAATATACGTCCATAGCGTGGTGTTTCTATGGAAATATACATACATACGTCGGTCAAGCATACAGGTAAGGTAGATGGCCTACCTACACCTACCTGCACTTCACACATTAAGATTATTCAAAGATTAAGAGTTAAAATTTAACTACACAGCTGTTCTCATATATCACAGGTGATATAAAATAAATAATTTTTAATATGATTTTTCACCATATTGAGGATTTAAATCATGTTAAAATAATAAAGAAGTAGTAGTCATATTTACAAAATATTATTCAATTATTTAGCCTTGTATTAAACATATAAAACAGCAAAATTATATATTAAAAAATACTAACATAAAACTTTCTAAAAATGTGTAAACACTATATTAAATCAAATAAATAAGCTATACAGATTAAAAATACACAGAGCCACTCGAAAGTATCTATATAGATATTTCATTAAATAAAGTACTAATTGCCTCTGCTTTTGTAACGAGATCTAGAATTAAAAATGTAAATGAAAGAACATTCTCGTTACTAAGTTTAAAGTATTTTCTCACGAATAAGTTTAAATTAATGTGGAGCGTCACAGCACTTTTAAAGCTTCACATAGACGGACGGGAAAGATGTCAATTTTGTATAAGGTTCTAGATGTCTGCTGAAATGTATAAAATATATAGGCATAGGTAACTTGGTGTTATAATAGTTTGTTCCATGATTTTTTGAGATAAATACTTGTTGAGTTGTACTTATTTTATCTAGTCACAAAGCGAGTAAATTAAATATTTATTTTTCTCCCGTGTAAATTGAACACTCAACTGTCGTGTTTACAATCATATGCTTTACCACAGATTCATGACAGTCTCCATTATTTATTTCTATTCTAAAGTAGCGGCTCGTTCGTGGCTTCGCCCGCTTGATCTCTTTCTGTTCTATGATTTATTTAAATATACTATGCATATATTGCATGTATTGTTCATATAAGTTATATTAACTTTTTTTATTTAATCACATTACCTATGAAAAGTAGGGATGAAAAGATAAACAGGCAGATAAAATTTAAATACTGGTTGTGTTTTAGTAAGGTGTAAGTGACTGTAATATACACTTTAAAAAAACAAATGTCTTTACATACATCGTCCATATGTTTTTTTGCCATTCACTACACAATACAAACATATTTTCCTTAGCAGGTACTATTAAAACACCGGTATATATTTGGCCATGTGATGAAGCATTAGAGACCCTAAAAATGAGCGTTAGTTCTCTATTTTTTTTGTGCAAGTACTGGAATCTTTAAGGAAAAATAGGAATTACTTTGTTTTATCCTATATATGTTATATATTTGTTTCTGTATTCATATTGACTATATTTGCTTAATTATATGATGAAAAGTACGATAGCTTTTTATGTCAACATTTCGTTTTCTTAACTATTTAAGAAAAGAAAAATATCTTCTATTTTCCGTAGAAGTAATAAAATAACTTCTCTATCGGTTTTTAAGAAGTACACATATAAGTATTGAAAGGCTTTCCATTTGCATTTAATTATAGACCACGCTGGCTGTTTTATTACACTTGACACATCAAATTTTGTCTCACCGAGTGGTTCTTGTGGGTTTCTATTCAATGAGTTTGGTCGGAATGCGGAACATTCACGATACTTTTGATGAGAGCTAAGATTAATTTCGGAGGGCTTCAAAGCTCAAAGGAAATTTTAGAATGTAAGTGCATTAATAAAGGTTTTTTAGACTCCCGATAAGCACTCTTTTATCGTAAGAAATGTCTTTATTAAATTTAGGGCTTTTACGTGCACATTTGGTAGCTTTATTGCTCGAGTCACTGCTAAATTTTAAGCTTTTACATAGCCTTTTGAACTTTGCTAAAAGGTTTTAAAATTGCATTGACACGTTGTACCGAAACTATTATTTAGAGGATTCAATTGGATTTTACTATAATAAAAGATAACTAAAAGGTAGTCGCTTGAAATTTAAAACGATTTTTGGTTACGGTTCTTCTACTTCCACATAGTAATCTTGGCAAAGATAATTTAGTGATAATCAACGTTGCATTTTGTAAAGTACGTATTAAAATGAGGTCCAACTTAAGTACTTAAAGTAAGTAGAACTTTTGTGTTGAAGTAGTTAGAAATGAATTCCAAACACTATAATTTACGTCAGAATACAGAAGTCATAAATATTTTAAAATATTTCATATACCAAAATCTGATTTATATATAGTTTGGTCCGAATATTTAGAACACTATTGTGGTATGGTATTTGTGGGAGATTGTTTGTTTGGACATACTTACACTATCGTAAAATGAATGTCGTTATCGGTGGAAATTATTTTGATACTTTGTGTGCCATAACAGTTTTTTTTAAATGGTATAATATACTGTTTTGATTATTGTTGAATATGTGCGAATGGCTTAATAATGTTTTAAAAAAATTTAATAATAGACGATTCGGATAAGGTACAAGTGGATTTAAAAAAATTTTTGTCATAGTTTTGACCTTAACCACTTGACCTTAAAACTTAAAAAATTTATAGTATTACTTTCAGTCGAAAAGATCGAAATATTAAATAAAATTATAGTATAAAAAAATATTTTAGCTTGTCTAAATGAAATAAATGACCTTTTCAAAAAGAAAGTAGTTTTAATTGATTCAAAACTTTGCTCTATCCCACACGTTATACTTATTTAAGTTATTCAATAATATTCAAAAAATCTGAAATTAAAACAGCGCTTATTAATTTTTATGTTACTACGAGTATCAAAAATTGACACTTTATACAGGTAAAAGAAGATATATTTTGGTTTTATATTTCTTAATAAAAATATAAGTGGAAATATTGACTGTACAGAATAACTACAGAAAATAAAGGAGTTAAGAACTTTCAGTATTAACTCAAAACTTGTAAGTAAACTCTTAGAATTAATTTAGGCCTTAATGCACCTTTACATAAAATCTTACAATTATATAATTCAAAAAGTAGACATAGATGATTTTCAATATTTTGGGAAAGCTTTTAAAAAAGTTGAAATATACATTTTTTATTTTATATGCTTATTAGATGTCAGAATTTTCTATATTTTTGTAAGTATTCATATATAAAATATTATATACTTTTTAACATTCTGCATGTTTATTTAAGTTTTTCATCTCACATATTTGTTTTTTTTTTAAAGTATTATACATGCATCTACTAAAAATCAACAACTAACTGTTTTTTTATACTTCTTACCTAATAATTATTGTTTTTTTTACTAAAAACATTTTTTCATTGTTATCATTTTATTAAAAGTTTGTTGGCATTTACAGTGGTAACTTTTGCTACTGTATATTTTGATTATAAATAAAAGAATTACTAATTGAAATAATATTTTAATTTGTAGACTAATATTTACAATAGCTTTTGCTTTAGATTTTTCTGTATTTTTAATTTCTGTATGAACATACATTTTTGTTTACCTTGTCTTTATAAAATTTCAAAATAGTATTACGTTTTACATGTTAAGTTTGCCCTCAGGTGTGTCCTGTGCTCTCAAAAATGTCGTACACTGTCGTCTGTACTGTGTGGTACACCATATAGAGTACGACATTTTCATATATGTATCAATTGATTTTGTATGAAAGTTATAATGCACTGTAGACTATGTTGGTTTCCTAAATTTATAAATATTTTGGCTTCAGATTGCAACCAGTATACAGCAGTGTAGGCACAGGGAACTTAGTGTTAAATTATTCCATCCTCCGATTGCGCCTAAGTTTCAATTTTGATAGCGTGAATCCGTTTCGAATACAGCTCCGAGATTTGTATTGTGTATATATCAGGCCGAATTGAATTTATTTTTCCACATAGAAGGTACTTATTCTTGTCTGAATTTAAAATAGAATATGTGTATAATTTTGTTACATACCTGTGACTGGAGCTGGAATGGCCCGTTGTAGAGCTGGAAATGGGAGAGCGCGCAGGATATGTACCAGTACCATGTCCTTCAGACATCGCGAATTCTATAACAAATATTTTTAATTTGAGTTGTAATATACTAAAAAAACAATTTAAGCATTTAATTAAGAGCACGTTAATAAGCAAAAATCGACTTATGACAACCTGAATTTATATTATCATAAATTGTACCATGTATTTTGAAACAATAACTAAAACAACTGTGCACAAACACAATAATATATAAAAAATATTGTATTGTTAAGAAAAGCCGATATAAATCATACATAGATACTAAATCCGATTACATCTGTTCTCGACGGAGCGAAGCCTCCTTTTCATCTCTGCCGTCTTCCTTCATGTTGTGCTTTCTAATCTATCTTTGTTTGAAAATTCCCTTGTGCATTGTAAACTAACTACTTAATACATGGGATTGACATGATCCTACCATATACTTTGCTTCAAAATAAGAGGACCTTTAAATTACATATAGTTTTTGTAAAAAATAAAAGTAATTTTGTTTGAATTCTTATGCTTGACTTACATATTTATTTATACTATAAAACTTGTTGCTCATACCAATGAGTTGTATAATTAGATGTTTACAGTTTAGTGGTCAGAGTACTTGGATGGTTTCCACGTGATGCAGATTCAAATCCTGCTGCGTAAAAATTTTGTTTTTTAGAACACTTTAAAAATGGTAGAAATATTTGTTTGGACTCATCTTTATTATATAATTATACAATAACTTGAAACTTACAATAGTAATTTAATGATTAAATTCAAGAGTAAGTTAGAGCTTTAGTGCATATTTTTGTAGATATTTCTAAAGGTGAGGTGAGATAAGGGCAGGCGACGGACGGTAACTATCAATCCTTCTGTCACGATATCGACAGCACATTTGTATGGTCTAACCATTTTTGTCTCAGTATTTCCTCTCTTCTGGTATATTTGCGTCGCGTGTCCGGCGCCGCCGATCAATCTATCTAGTGTGGTCTTTGAGCATGATAGATGTTCGGCCTCTCTCGTCACTGCTCTCGCAAACAAGATACCATTATATTGACTTTACGGTACGGTACGTTGTACGTACATTGTGTAAAATATTGTTATTTAACATCGTCTGTTTCTGGACAGTAACTAGTTTAAAGGACTTAGCTATAACGTTATTTTAATTTTCTATGAGAATTTGATAATATTTTTCTATTTATTACTACCCAAAAATGATCATGTTACGTACCCACACTACCCTGGGATCGCTTAGTCAGGCTCCACATAACTTGTTCAATATTGCATTAGATCGGAGAATTTTAGCGGCATGTAATTTAACACTTAAAGGCATTTTCTATGTATTCTTTTTAATATAATTTCAATTAGTCAGGCTCCGCATAACTTGTTCAATATTGTATCAGATCTAAGAATAATAGCGGCAAGTAATTTAACACTCAAAGGCATTTTCCATGTATTCTTTTAATTAATATAATTTCAACTATATATTAATAAGTAATTTTCAATTATAAGACACTCTTGTCACTTGTATCGAGCAAGTAGTAACCTTTTTAGTTATAAGTTAGAATGTAATTTTTTTTAATAAATAAGTTTAAAGATTTGGTTTTTTTTGGATCCTCCGCTGCCACCGTACTTAATTATCATATAAATATTTACTGTTATTATATTTATTTTATATTTACTATACATGCCATAAACATTTGCTTATAAGGAAAGATATACATCAAAGATTTTTGTGCATGATTTTTGAGCTAGTTTGAATGGTTGAAAAAGTGATGCTAAGATTAACTTAAACCGTTATATATTTTTAAATCTCTTTTCTTTTCAAATATTTTTATATTTGAAGCCTTAATAGATGTACCTTCAGACAGGTTAGTCACCCTAATATTTACTTGCGCTTTTATAGGCCAACTACTTGCTATATATAAATTAAAACATTTAGGCCTAAGTGAGAGTGAGACATTTTAATCTTATTCTTAATCACGATTATAATATAAGATTTATTTTAATAACTAAAATATTAGTCAACTTTCTATAATTTAAAATGGATTACCCTTCATTCTATATTATTTTACGCGTACATACTTCATCGCAATACGGCTCAAAATTGCTTAAAACACAGTTCCTCAGACATCGTTCACAACAAAAGTGTTTTAATTTTTGACAAATGTTCTAGTTCATAGGATGCGATGAGATGATTCGAATTTGGCTCCCCTTGATAAACTGGCGCCCGTCAAAAATTCTGTAAAATATAACTTCCCGAATCCTGTTTTGTTTATCATCTTGCAAATGTATTACGTAGGTCTTCCGGCTTGAATAATATGTAAATACATGGTTGAAGCGGAAGAAATGAAAACAAATCTGCCAGGTCCTCGTTATACATTACATCGTTATATTTTAAACTGTATTTATAATGATTGATAAATTATTATTTTTAAAACGGAAATAATAAAATTATAAAATTTTAACTATTGTAGCAAAAATGGAAGTCATTATTTACAGACAAACTGGTCTCTGCTTTCAAATAAAATGTTTAATTTAAAATTAAAAAGATGGTAAGATAAAAATGTTCAATTTACAACCAGCTGAGGTAGAGATTTGAATAGATCTTATTAATAAAGTAGGTCAATTAAATTATATCGAAGATTTCAATGCCTCACCATAAACGAAATTAGCACAACGGCTGTGATGAGAATTTCAAAGGATTTTAATAAACATGTTGTAATAAAAGATGCTTTATGTGTATTATTTAATTTCAGAATTGGTAATTATTTAAGTCTACTAGGTATATTTTCTTTATTGTATTTTTTTTAATAAATAACTTAATGTTAATTGTATATGGCTGCTATATTATAATGTACACTATAAAAGATTTTAAATAGACATAAATTTAATAGTACTTTAATTCATCTCTTCGAGAAGTTGTGTCATCGAGAGGAAATGAAAATTGATCGTCCCTAACTAAGATAAGTTTGGAAAGTTATGATGGAATGAAAGTGCTTCCGCGTCGAGCAAAAATATACGTCGCTGATTTAGTTTCTAAGTAACTAATTATTGTTTAAACAAGAAAAGGTAACTGAATCCATTTATCAAGTCTTTGTTGTATTTCCAGCTGTGTCAAATACAGAAGTTTGGTCGTACAATATAATTACTAGCTTTACAAAACATATGTACATACTTACTTACACGTATGCTTATCTTGTTTTGTTGCTTATTTATACTTTTACTTCATAGTGGAAGTTAGGCAACATAATATATTTTAAATTTTCTAAATGAAAACATATTCCAAATAAACCTGACGTTTACGTTTACGTTAACATTTTATTCTTTTACTTTTTAACAATAAAGTTCAGACCAGTTATATAGATAATATTTAATATTTTGCAAAAATATAATAAAATTTCAAATTTAGATCACGTTAAATGTGTAATAGACCAAAATAATTGGATTTTATAATATTAGACGTCAGCACTGGTAAACAAATTAAGGTCGGGCGGATGATTAATATCGGCTCCAGGTAGAAATTATCTGATTAATTTTATATATCGTAAATATCTACCGCAGAAAAAGATTTTAACCCTCTTCATAAAAAAAAGATATCAAAAATGTATAATCTTTCAATACATAATAATATATTAATCAATTATATATAAAGTCATATGAATTACTTAGGATAGGTGTGCCTTTAGGTAATGTGATGATACCTGTCTCGACATTTCAAGTATTCTTTTATAGGAAATATATTTTATGAATTATATGTTATATTTTGCTGTTTTGTATGATTTTTACACAAGTTGATATTAACAAGTAACTAAACTAACCTAACTGATTATAGAACAATGACATTGAGCGTTAAAAGCATAAATTCTAGTGAATACAATACTACCACAATACCTTGTTAATTGTGCAAATATCGGTATTAAATATAGAAACTTAAAAAATTTACTTTTACAGTCATCAAGTAAAGCTTGTTACAACATAAAATAATTTATTTTCTCAAAATGTTATTGTCATGCAAGATCAAATCCAAAAAAAAAAGGTGGACACTTTAATATATTATAAAAATGACATGAAATCAAAAATCCGTATGCCCACATCAGCCTACCTTAATTTTCCTCCATGTTATGTGCAGTGAATACCAAGAAAAGAGCGGACAGCGGCAAACCCGACCACTACGAGATTTCCATACAAAATTTTTAAACAATTATTTTCCAATATAGCATATTCTTTAGTAAAAATATAATATTTTTTTTTTGAATTTTAAATATAAAATACGTAATCTGCCAACTAAATATTTAAAATGTTTTTCTGTATTGTCCCTTAAAGTACAAAAGCCGACAATGTCAGAGTAATTTAGCTTATTTCGCTCAAATTACTTGATCTCGTTTACGGGCTTTTGAAAATTGTACAAACTTTTCTCAAAGTTTGTTTGTAATTTATTGTCACTCTTTCATTTATTTACAGTATATGTTAACTATGCAAAGTATTTTAGTTATACTAAATTAAGTTAATGATGTTAAGCCATTTTTGTTTTGCGTAGATTGTAACGATATAAATGCGATCTCCATGATATCTCTAATCATAAGTTAAGTGACAAAGATATTTAAACTTAGAATTTAATATCAACTAAAATGAAGGTTATTCCCCCAAAACTTTCCAGCAGTTGCTAATAACGAAACTTGTGGTTAATAGGGTGGGGTAGTACACCGAGCTTGGGTAAATTTTCAAGACAATTCAATAGGAAAATCGGCCTTTGTTAAACTTCTATTGTATGATGATACATTTTCCAAGGATTAAGTAATCAGTGGATGTAAAACTTTAAAAATATGTTTAATGTGTAATGTGAATGTAAGTGTAAATATTTTAATATAGAAGTTTTCATCAAACAAATTCCATGAAATACTGAAAAAAAACTTAAATCCTGAGAGGACACTTCGGTCTTAGTTTTTATCCTGTGATCGAGGCAGATCAGAGATCAAAATAAGTCGTCCTTCTGATCGAGACACGAATACACAACCCTCATTATCGTAGTAAGATAGTAAGACCCTCTCTCCCCCATTGTGCTATGAAACCTTTTAATTAAAATACCTTTATATTAAAAACTGTTATTGTTCTTAGAGATTATAATCAGCAATAAATATTTAACGCAGCTATAACGTTTGTATCAATAGAGGTGAGTAATAAAATGAAACATTGCAGGATTTATAGTTACATAGAATATATTTTTAGAGTACATTTCGGTGGTACGCCGCGCGGCATATCGGATCTTTACGACATCATTAAACATATTTTTATGAGGACACCGCGGTGTTGTATATTATTAGCTGTAGGGAGTTTGCAGCACAATCTGATTTCATTGGTCAGTTATTCGCAAAGTAGACCTCCATCGAAATTGACAACGTGTGCGGCTAATAAAAGATTTACGGCGCGATATAGTGACACGCCCGCATCCAGCGAAATCACGATAATGCGAGTATTACATAAAATGCCATGCGCTTTTACGTTTAAATTTTACTGTCCAATTTTCAGGGGATATTATTCAGTGATTGTTAATTTTAAACACTTATAATATTTTAAAATATTTACTATTCAAATGCTTAAGTCTCGTTGTCAGATTACTGTTTTGAAAAATTATACAATATATTTAGGACCAACATATTTTTGTTTATTATAGAATCAATGTTCTAAGTTAATCAGATGATTTCAATATTCAAAGCATATTCCGCTTTCAATATGTAAAGCCATATCAGTTACATAGCTAAATTAAAAAGGGAGGTATCGCTAAATTGCTTCTCTCCAAACAAAACATTGCAAGAAGCTGATAGAATGCCGCGTTGATTTACCAAATTACCGCGTAATTGAACCGAATTTCTGAGTGAAGCTCATGTAATGAAAACAGATAAAGGGAAGTGTGGAGAACGAGGAGTTTATTCAATTCGGCCGCGTGCTCGCTCTGACACTGACTTAAGTAGATAGTTAAGATTTAGCCAAGAAAGCACCTACCGGCGCGGCGCCCAGTAATGTGTACTCAGAAAGTAGTCTCGCTTCAAGAATTGGCCGCTTAAGTACCTACTGAAACTTGCCACCCATTAGTTACTTCTCAGAACACATTATCGTTGAACTTTTGTTCTCTGTTCACGAAAAACAAATAGTAACTGGGCAGGTGCTATCAAAGCAGCTTTATTTGTTACTTATGGTAAGTGTAGTTTTCGCATAACAAACAAAATATACGTAATTTATGCATTAAAGTACCTACTTAATGTCTTAAGAAATAATTTTGTATTACTTTTAGAAATGCATTGAGGTTACTTAAATTATATTTAAAAATAAACAAATACCACGTTAGGTATTGATTTTTTGTTCTATAATACATATAACACATAAAAATCATTGAAAATTGAGACCATCGCGACGCGTTTGACTGTCATTGCGAATGTTGCGAGTTTCACTCAAGAGAATTCAATTATTTGAATTGTTTATGTTACATGATAAAATGGAGAAGTTTCGATACCACTCAACACGCACTGTCGTGGGTAAAAGTTGAGAATGGAGGTTTTCTTTACCTATATATGATAAACTTATTGGTAAACTATAATTATTAGTAGTGGCAATAGATATAGCGTAAAGATTTAAGTACTCGAACGAAGTTATAATCTTAAACAGAAAATTATTTAAAGTCGACATAACGAAACAAGTCCTCATGTTTATACGTGTATACATACAAGTTCGACTAGTGTTTCAATACCTGAACCTTGTCAAATGCCAAAACGTTTCAGTGAAATAACTTCGAAGGTAGTAAGACCGTGCACTTTACTCGATTGGATTTGAGGTGGACGCCAATAAGACCACGCTCGGACCCGATCAAATGTGCGAAGCATTTCGAGTTCTGCATACGTAACGTTATAAGAAAAAAATACATTCTTACTTAAAATCAATCGGCAAATATCTACTGTGCTAAGACTTGACCTGACTCTATGTATTTTTCCTTTTTGTAGGAAATGATTATCTTTTTTATATGTATTTTCTCTGTATATTACAACCTAACGTCTTAACTTTTCACTTTTTGTTTCGTTTGAATTTGATTTAAAGCTACATTTAATCTTACAAGAGTAACAAAATGTTAAGAATATTTTGTTCCTCAAATGGCAATTAAACGTCAGACGTTGCAGCATTGCAGATTTGCCTATAATTTTTAACGCAAATGCCAAAAAATGTATTATATATATAAAAAAATATTTTAAAACAGCAGTTTATTCATTATTAAATCAATAATTTACTAACAAACATGCACATGGTGTTCTTATTAGTACGATAAATCCCGCGAGTCCGTCGTTGTAGATTCGATTACTATTAAAGTATAATGAATTATTTTCATTTTCCTCGCTCTGGTAACAAGATTAACCAACAGGTTGAGTTCCATCACTCAAAAAGAAATACCAAGACAGATGGAAAGCTTACCTAGGGTATGGGACATACAGAGTATAACTAAAATAAAAACCAGTATATATAAATGTTAATAATATACAATCAAGTTCAGTATATTATATATAACGTACTAGTTGTAGAGGTTTCTTTAGACTATAATCTGAATAACACATTTAGAATCCATCGTATTAATACTATTATTGAAAATCTTACTTTTTATATTGTAACAAAATATAAAAGAATTTCTGTTATTACGTAATATAATATTACAGTTGAAAGATATTAAATTTGAAATAGCTCAGACGATATCACATGAGCTCAGCACAATAGATGGGTTCGAAGGCAATATAATGTATAAAACGAGTATTATTCGCATGATCAAATCTCCTAATAACTTGGATCCCACCGCGTTCAATGTGGCGAGATCTAATACCGCCTCTCCCAGTCCGTCACTACTGGCTCCACACGGCTAAACAATTAACTACATGTAATCTTATTTATATATGTACTCCGTTATTAAACATAAAATACTTAAATTAAGTTTGTTTCGTTTAAATTAGAACACATATCTCAATCTGATGGAAAATAAAACATGTTAATTAAATTAAATAATTCCTTGGCTTAATCAATGTCAACACCTTGTGTCTATATGGGCGTTTTGGTGAGAGACTTATAATAAATTTGGTGACAAATATATTTTCAAATTTGATATAGAAAAAATTTGCAACGTAAATTCATTTTTTAAAACATTTCGTAAGTCGATCGATTTCGTAACCAAAACAATGTAACAAAATATCTTTATCCTTAATAAAATATATATTACCTAGCTTACCTCAAATAAAAATTAAAATTTAACTTGACAATACATTTTAAATATGTAGATATAGTAAATAATTTGCTTAAAATAATACGCAGTTTAGAAGAAGTAATAAGTTTTGAAGTTTTGGCTTGGGCTAGCGTATTTGGCAGACACCTCAACCTTATTTAAGGAAAAAAATAATTTTGGGTTGAGATTAAAGAAACCATCGGAGCTCTATAAACATCTAAGAGTTGCCAAAACACATATTCTGGGAAATCACGAGATGAGACTGTTACCTCACTTCCAAAAGACAGAAGTGTCTCAGAGCTTGAGTCAAGACTTCAGTTCCATAAAAAATTTATGATATGAGCACAATCAAGTAAAGTAGGGTTAAGTACAAGGTACTAGAAATCATACGTGAAGCCACTAGTCTTTTAGTAGCAAGAGCACAGAGAAACATAACAACCAGCAAACGTTTAATAGAGTTTGTAAAAGAAGGTTCTGTTAAAAAACACACGCAAAAACCTTTCTCAATATTAGATCCAGCTCCTGATTGGACTCTATTGATGGACACGTATGAGAAACAGTATAAAATCCCTGAGGACATTGGTGTTTCGTCATCAAGATCGGATATTTTTCTTTATTCTCGAAACCTAAAACTCGCAGTACTGGTAGAACTTACAGTTCCATGGGAGATAAATATTCCTAAAAGTCATAGCTTCATACTTAATAAATATTTCGAGTTTACTAACGAACAGATAAGGAATAGGTTTAGAGTAAATTCATATGCGGTGGAAGTAGGAGCGAGAGGTATAACAGCGAAATCTCTCTTTAGCTTGCTAAAAGATCTCGCCCTGTCGGCCAGAACTATTACTAATATATTTCTAGAACGTACTTCAAAGGCGGCATTAGCAGAATCATTTCGAATTTGGTTAGGTAGTGGGAGGAGCTCGGACAGTGAAGGTGAGCGTTAATGCATTTTAAAGGGGCCCCTACACTTGGATCGCAAGTCCCAAGCGCTGATCGGAGCTCTTCTTCCTACAACGCGATGGGCCCGGCACCCGCACGGTGAATCCATGGAATGCTAAGCAGTTTCTTCTCACAAGCTAAATTTATATATAAGGTACTAGGTAACTATACTTCTTATATAGCCTTCAATATACCAATGTACGCGTTTTCTATTGCAAAATATACGTTGACATCTTATATGATTGAGCTATATTATTATATTAATTGATTTTTTACAACAGGGCGTCATGGTTACAATACATTTGTAATGCATGTACGCGGCACGTGTCATTCGTCACAGATTCTAAGCGTGAAATGACATTGCGTTACTTAGCGGTTTTGCGGCGTGCGGCGAGGCGAGGCGTGGCCGAGACGGGCGCGGCCGCGAATAGTAGCTGAATCAATTACAACATGATATTGTTAATTAATTATGTTACTGATACGATATTAAATTAAATGACCGTAATTAACAATGTATGTAACTACGTGCGTAAATTATAAATGTATATTCATTGAATTCTCCTTCATTTTAGTAGCACAGATTTATTTTAATATAAATAATAAAATGGTTTTAAAATAAGCGTTATTTATAAATATATATGTAATCATCATAAAATATTCCTTTCACCAAACATCATTAAACATCTCTCACAATTTATTTTAACCGCTATTTATTGATTTTACAAAGCTGTTAATTTAAATTTCTATCTACAAGTTAAATTCAAGTGACTTTTCAAGTACTTAGATGCTTGAATTAAAACAAAGTTAATGGATCTTTAAATTTCGTCGCGAGTGCCTCGTCAGCTTTCGAGTTATTTTTAAGGCAAGGGTGGATACGAATCTTAATAATTCATTTGTTATTGTATAAATGATGGCTGATGGACACTTAAAGTGTACCGCTGTTGTTTCCCGGCGTGAATACAAAATGTCCATTTCCGTCCACGCAATCCTCACATTAAGGGTGTCAGTCAAGAAGCCAACACTATTGACAGGTACAATGTACGTTCAACCGCAAGTACAAGGTATAAAAGATGGATTTATTTCTACTTTGTATAACAAAGGAACTGTAAGAATATTATTAACTGATTTTAACTGCATTTTTCCTTCTTGCTATGTTATTTTATTTGGCATTTTAATGGTATTTACATTATTGAAAAGAAATTATTAACATGCATTTAGAAGAACATATACTGACATAAATCAGTATTGTGAATTGAAATTGCACAATTCATTACATACGTTATGACAATAACGGTATAGTAAACAAAAAATGCGATGAAAATTTAATTTCTTATAAGCTATAATTTTTTGAAGAGTCATTTAGCTTAAAAGCTCTTCCATAGCGCAATCACCCAAACGTAAGTTGCAAACTTGCATGAAGTCATAAAATTATATCTAATTTTTGAGGATATTTGAATCACAGAGGCTAATGGCATAGCGTCCGACTGTCAACGCGGTGGTTCTGACTTCAATTCCACATGCAGAAAAGATCCATTATCACTATAGCACTCTGGCAAAACAAAATGTAGCGTTGAGTATCATCAGTCATCTAATGTATCGAATTCAGGCGAGAAGCAAATAAAGTGTAACATTAGTGATTTATTTAATTTTAAAAGCTTTGTGCTTTATTACATTAGAAATAGCATATATATATATATATATATATATATATATATATATATATATATATATATATATATATATATATATATATATATATATATATATATATATATATATATATATATATATATATATATATATATATATATATATATATATATATATATATATATATATATATATATATATATATATATATATATATATATATATATATATATATATATGACACGTATAGCACTGTCTATTTTACCTAACACAATTCAAGCTAATAACAATTTTTGTGACACTAAACACGAAAAAAGCTTTTTCCATTTAACAGTGCGTAAATGTGTACTCCATGTTGCCGCCGCCCTTAAGCAGACATTATTAGAGGGGTGTCGCGCTGCGGACATAAAATTTTGTTGCGATTTTTTCCTTAATATCCCTAAGCGTAGGTCACGTTGTAAAAGTTAACTTAAGTAATATATGGCATATGAGTGACCCATAAATTTAATAAGCGAATTTAAGTGTTATAAGTAAAAAACAGATCGTTATATTAATTTTAAACATAGCGCGATATGTATTATGTATCTTTCTTTATTTCCTTCCGTACCTTAAAACGAAAAATACCGAACTCTTATAAGATTTGTCTGTTCATCTGTTCCATATCGTTAATAACTTAAAGCAAACATCCAATTTTTAAATCAATTAAAACTTATAAGTGTTTATGATTTATGTATGCCAAGGTGTCACAAAATCATCAAACCATAGTATAAACAAAGGAAAATATGAATGAATTTGGTAACAAGTCTATCAATAATAAAGTATTATAAGCTTATCTGTAAGAAATGTAGTTTGTTTTATACAAAATGAGTGCACTTGTACATTAGCAAAGTTAAGATTGTCAACTTTTATAATTGAGGACCGTCGTGGCGCAGAGGCGCAACGTCTGCCTGTAACGCGACGGTTACTGGGTTCGATCCCTAGTCGGAGAAGATGGATTTTTCTATTTCCATTTTCTTCGCTCTAGCAAACTAGGCAAAGCGCGGCGTTGAGTTCCGCCACTCAACACGCAATGCCTCGAAAACGGCGGAAAGCGGGGACGGAGAAAGCAGGGACTAAGCAACGGAGTGTCTTAACACTAGGTTCCCACGGTCCCTGCAGTTCCCTCTGCCTACCCTGCCTTGTGCGGGATAAAGCGTGAAGCTAAAAAAAAGAAAAAAAAAACTTTTATAATTTTCGGAACTCGGAAATCGGTTTCTTGACGTCTTTCATGGAATTTGTACGGAACTCTTAGTGCGCGAGTCCAACTCGCACTGGACCGATGTTTTATATAGGAAAAAAGATGTCTTCAAAAGAAATTAAATACTGCTTACGACGTAGGTGGTTACACAATTACATGTTAAACATTTCAGTACTTTATTGTTTTAAGTATATTGAAAAGACATTTATTTAATTAAGAAATTTAAATGTAAATCACTAAAAGATCAATTAAGTATGTACTTATAACGGCCAATACGCCACCTTTAGCCAAGAAAGATAATGAAGAAAACAAAATTAAGCCACTTTTTATTTATAAAATACTTAATATATTATTAATAAATATAACCAAGGCAAAATCTAAATACAGCTTAAAATATTTTATAATAACATGGAATGGCAAACATTAAAATAGGTGTTAAACGTAACAACGGGGACTTACAAAGTCCAGAGGTTCTTTTTAATCGTAATTAGCAATATTTGTAGCGGCACAAAGGAGCGCCGCGGGTCAACCGGCTTTAGGGCCGACGCACTACAAAGGGCTTAAGGTTTTAGATGTTGCCGCTCAGAAAATTTGTTTCATTAAGCGGACCAGCCCAAATTTTCTTTTCCTTTTACTACCAACGAAATTCCCATAACGTTTACGTTTTATCGGTATCAGTTTAACAAAGCTTTATGATAAAGAGATACTTTATAAAAGCTTATGCTTTATATATACAGAAGTATCACTTCATATTCCTTGCCCTATTGTTATTACTATTAAATACGTTCATTTTTATTTTAGTAAAAAGAAATGAAAAAAAAAAAAACCAGTTTTTGAGTGAAGTAATTTAAGACATTTATTATCTTATATCTGAAATATCTACTTACTTGTTAGATTGCAAGGAAATCTCTAAGGTATCAAAACCTCTCGTTTGAAATCTCTTGACAAAGACTGTCTAGACCAGGTCTAGACATTCACAGATGTGAATCTTCAAAATATAATTTTTCGAATAAAAGGATGCTTTGCCTCAGAGTGATTACATTTTTTAAAATGAGTACTGCTTCTTATTTTTCTTTTATTATATTTTGTTTGAAATAAATTTATTTACGTTTTCTCACGAAACGCTGTGTATTTGGTATAATTTTCATTGACACAATGCTTATAAATTAAGATGTTCATGAAACGTAGATATTTACTTACGTTTGTGATAAATTTTGATAGCGTTTTGCCAATACTTGATTAGACAACGTAGTACGATGGTACAGTTTTACACAAGCGGAGAGTGAAGATTATTTTTTACACAACAGGCCAGGATGGTTTTTTTTTTATCTAATGAGTATCACATTAAAAGAATAAGTTAAAAAACAATTTACCAGCATACAATTATTGTAGCTGTTGTTGCACTAGTGCTATAAATGATACGAATCTGTTGTATTCATGTCATTTAAAGAATTAAAAATACTAACAAATCGGAATTTAATAATATGCATTATTTAAAATATGACCTACTTGTGTTATGATTTTGTATCTGCCCGCTGACTTTATCAGAGTCCAGGGCAGGACGTGAGGCATCTCGGAAAATGGTAGTTTGATACAAAAATTGGATTAATATATAGACAAATGAACCATTGAGTTTTCAAAATAATATACAAATCAATGTACGCGATCAATCTGTTCAAATTGTTTAATTGAAAATAATGTTTCACTACCAACAATTTGACATGTTTACGTGGTAGCGAAAGGAAAACAAGATGTAACTGCTTTATTTAATACATTGAAATAAATCTTATATACTTTTTTTTACAGTAGACTTGAAACCAAGGTATGGTATACAAGTCAAGAGGAATATAGAGACGAATCATAGCATTTCAAATAATTACTGGAAAATAAATAGGATAATATTAACCTGGAAAAAATTCTGAGAGTTGAGATAAAAAATGAAATCACTATATAATTTTGAATAACATACGTATAATATATTAAATAGTTTTGCCGCTATAAGATGAAAGGAAGCATGCTCGACCTAAAACTATTTGATGATATCGGCATTATCAGAAAACAAAATTATTATAATAGATGTAAAGAAAGATGTGTATGCATACTTAAATTGCACTGGAATGGCATGGAGGTAGGTTAAATAATACGAGAATTGTTCTGTACACAAAATGGGTACCAAGAAACATGAAAAGCCAGCACTGAATAATGAGACCAGCACTCTTGAATAGATGTGTTTAACAAGCCTACGCCAGGAGGCGAGGCTACTACTACTACTTGCAATATTTAGAATTATAAGCGATGTAGAAATAAATTTTATGGGCATCAGATGAAATGGAACGGTTGAAAGTGGCCTGTGCCAACTGAAAAACAAATCTTAACAAAATAAAAAAGCTGCAAAGCATAATTTAAAATAGTTATTAAGTTTTTAAAATGTAACTCTTCCTATTTAAAGTCTTAATAAAGGCTTGCATATATATTGTATGGACATATGTGTGTTTAGGTGGGTCAACTTAGGAACAGTATTATACACTATATATTGTACACTATTTAGTTGAAGCAGTAAAATACGAAGGTACGGTTTGTAGGTTAGGTTAGGTTACACAACCTCATGAGATATGCATATTTAGATTTAAATTATTGTACAAGGAGTTGGAAAATCCGTCGATCAGATAGAAATTTGCAGACAAGGTTCCCAAATGGCTAAACAAATGCATAAGTATGTAAACGATTCCCTTAATTTCTAAATTTTATAGAAAAAAAGAATATTTTTTACTGTAAAGAAGCAAAAATAAAATAGTTAATCACTAGCAAATAGCTTGGACAATACGGCGATGTTAGAAAAGATAAAAGGATTGTGGCTACCATCAAGAGCACACGAAGTGTTGTTCTTGATATAAGAGCGTTAAATAAAAACCTGTTCTCGTGAACAAAGAGGTACGTGAGGCAAATTATTTATGTATTGCCGCGGTCGGTCTAATTACGTGAGGCTTTTGTTCTTGCCCTCCGCTCGCTACTTTTACTTATATACTCTAGATAGCCATAACTGCAGCGTAGCAAGGTAACGATTCAACCACTTTGTAAAGCTTTGAGCTACCAGTAGTTAACAGAAGCTAATTGTATAGTTAGAAATTAAATTACGATTATACTATAGGATGAAGATGCAGTTTTGTATAGCTTTAGATTAAATAAATGATGAAGTAACTTAATCAAAAACAAAATGTAATTAATTACATACTAATTTAAATTTGTAATGATTAGTTTTAATAGTCTATATTTGTTAATTGAACGTTAGATGGGAACACGTTTTTATCATAAGCGTACTAAAAGTTGCATATTATAAAAATTGTAACATTTTTCTATGGAATTTAGGCCTACGACTACTGCACTAATTAGTATATACATATTTCATTCACAGGTAACGAACTGAAGTGGTTAGTTGGATCAGTATTTTTTCCTATTGCACTTTAATTTAAAATGAGTAAAATAATACTATTAAATAAGCGTTACCATATTTAAAAAAGTAGACTAAAGTATAAAATATTTAAATACATATTCAATATTCAAATGTCTTTTGTGTAAAAGGAAAAAGTATGTTTTACAAAACATAACCTACGAGTATGTAGCCTACATAGCAAATACATTATGCATAGTTTATTTTATGGTGTCATTTTTATGGTATTATACTTTATTTTACGTAACATTTGCTTGGCGCTTTCGTCAAAACGCTTTCGCCTTCCCTAGGGGCGAGACAAGTTTTGCAATAAGGCGGGAAAGAAGAGGCATACGATATTCACGTGTAATAAATATTAGAATAGGTGCAGTGATTGCGCCCAGGTGTCGACGCAGCTATAAGCATTACTTGCAGACTTTTATTTTCTGAGCGAAATCGTTCGATATACGCTTATATAATCTCTTGCTTTACGAAAAATTGTTAGCAAATAAAATATAATTATAGATTTTTATGAAACATCATGCTAATGATAATAATTAAATAATGTGACTGTTTTAGTGTCAAAATTACTGTAATATTAAAATAGAATGTTAATCCTTTTAAGCGTTATTTATAAGCTTATATATGTAAATCTGAACAAAATGTGTTGAAAAAATGGTTGTGCTGATCGTCTGAGCGACGAGTAGACCGTGAGCGATTGTCACACGAGTGATGCGCGCGAAGCGACAGAGGGCCCGCAAAGCCCTGCGGGGGCGGCCCCCCTCTCGCCGCTGTTATCGATTGCCCCAGTTGAGAGCGGGGCGGAAGTAATGATAGAACGAGATGCAACCACTGCCCGATCCGATGGCCAACTCCGCTGGTAACTGTATAGTGCACTACACAAATATTGTTCGAGATAATATTTAATCTTCCATTTCTTTCCTCTAATATAATTCTAGATGACGCTCCTAGAATGAGCTTGTATTGGCGTTACGAGGGCTGTCTGCCATTTTTTTATTTAATCTTAGTTATGAAATAATAGTAATTTGAATCAATTTGATATAATTTACGTTAGCTAAGTACTTATTATAAATAATGAACTGAAACTTTGCATTATTAAAGAACGTCACAAAGTCAAGCGTGGAAGTGACATCCTGCTTATATCCATCTGAACAGATCCCGTAATAGCTTCCTCAATCTCGTCGTCAAAGTTCTCATAAGACGCTCCTTAACTAAGGCGTTAAGGAAGATAGTTAGTAAGAGGCCTTCGGCAGGGTCTTAAAACTTCCTGGAAACTTGCGTAACTCGATCGCAACGATCCGGCGAGTACTGAGCATCAATGGAACGATAACTGATAATACTTAATTAGCAGCGCACTCTAATTGCTACAGATACTCAAAGTCATTTCTATCAAAAATAAACTGTTTTACTTGTTTGTATAGTATATTTATAAAAAAAGCAATTATATAAAACAAATCACGTTAATCAATTCATGGTAGTCTTTCAATTTGTTGAAATTTCACGATATGTCATTCAGTTGTTTACATAGTGTATAGTAATAAAAGTGGCTCTATGAGTTTCAGTGAAATAGCATTTCGATGTTCATCGTAAACCAGAGTTCATAAGCCATGACGTTTCGGACCCCCAAGCCCATCATCAGTTATATCGATTTTACGATAAAACGTCCGACAAGCGAGTGTCTCCTTCGCACGGTAAATTGCGATAGAATCTGAGCCGACGTTCACATCCAATGATAATAAAGAGTAAAAAGAGTCGTCGTTTTAATGTTCACTTTATGGGTGCTTCCGGAGGTTCAGTAAGGTTCAGGATGCGGCCAGATATATAGCTGCTGTAAAAAGTTTTTCACCAATAGCTGCCGTTTTTGTTCGTCGACTTTAACATCATTTTCATATGAAAGTGATCTATAAAAATGAATATAATACTGTGATTACCTCACAAAGCTTAGTTTTAATGAGATCGCGTTATTAAGGATTAAGGCCTACGCAAGCGATTACACGGTTGCTTCGTTTCAATAAAACCCTTTCAATATTGTCAGCGTACATCGATCGTTTGACTCAATAAATTGTAATGGCGTTTCTTGTAAACGCAGTCAATGTCGTAAAGCGAAGTCTTACTGAGGGAAGATAAGTCTGTAAATAAACTTGAGAATCCAATTAAGAAATGAGCGGGGAATGGATTTATTCGAGAGTTACTTACTTCATTGGTGTACATTGTACCTATTATAATTTCTTGTTAATCTGCTTAATTACGTTGATTCTTTTTTTAAATAACACAATTTATCAAAAATGTCATTGCTAACTCGATACAAAACTAAGGACCTATTATTAAACAATTTGAAAACTCGCTTATATTTCAGATTTATTGTCTTACTTTTGTGTACAAATCAACAAAACAGAACAAGCGCCTTTTCTTCTAATGATAAAAATTGGAGCGCACAAACACTGCTCCACTGTGAATTGTTGGATAAAAATATGTAGGTCTCCTCGCAATATTTTGAACAATGCACGACATATTTATCACAGATATCGGAAACTTTTATGGGACAAGTAAGTATCTAGTCTCTTAAAGAAGTCTAAACAAAGTGGAAACACTTAAAAATACATGTAAGCAACTGTTTTACTGTGGCAACATTAAGTCACAATTATAAATAAGCAAGAAAATAATGATGTCTGAACAAGAATCAAGTAGTGATTCATTATATGTCGAACTAAAAAATATTAAACATAAAATAAAAACGAATACGCCTGCCATTTTAATAATTAATTACTTTTAAAATATTATTTAAATCATGCACTATGTATGAATATTATTTTATTAAACCTCCATAAATACAGTTTCAAATATTTTTATAATGAATCAAGTCATAGCTTTGATGATTGTATACCATTGCATACAATACATACAATGATCAAAGTTAAAATTACTAAACTTGTATTAAGCTATTGACTAAAACAAAATATAAATCGGTATCCGGATATTCTATTATACTTTCTTTATGAACTTATAAAATTTTACTAGCTTGGTATAATAAAAAAAGCTTTTAGCGTTTCTTTGACGTGTCAATAACAACGCTGTGAGCAAAATCTGAGTAGGTGTTACAATTTTAATGATTTACTTGATCTCTTAAGGATGTAAAAAAATACGCTGTCATATAAAATAGGAGGTGTTTGTTTTTCTTCTGTTGTACTAGTTATTTACGGACACGAATTTGATTATTTTTATTTAAGAATGAAAATTTCCTTAATTTATATACATTTTTATGTATATAATTTACTTATTTATTATACATTTAATTAAAGTAAAAGATTATCTATATAATATACTAACTTTTACCAGCAGCTCGTCAAGATACGCTGTAAGTGAGGTAACCTCTAGCACTCAGAATTACACTCTAACCTCAGGTAAAGGGGATTATATCGAATCAACGTAATGTAATATACCCAATTTAACAAATAGACTACATAGCACAGGAAGATTTTTTCACTTTGAACTTAGTTCCAGAGATTAGTGCTTTCAATCAAATAACATTTCAGTATCATAACACATTCGGGTTACTAACACGATTAATCTTTACGACTAGTTAAATAACGAAAAGTGAGTTACAAAAAAACGTTACGTTACGTTAACTATATGAAGTATTTACTTCAAATCCAACGATTTCAGTTTTTATGGTATATATTTTCGTCAAGGGACATGATTAATTAGCTTACATAGAAAGTGAAGAAGCAAGTCATTTTGTTATAGGTGATCCCTGGTTTTATAAGGCGCGTATTTCCTGGAGCCATTAAAATTTTACGAGTGAACTGGCGAAATGAATACCAGAATTAGGTTAAGGAGTATATAGGCCCGGCTTGCGTGATGTTCGCTTTGTAATAGAATTAATATTGAAAAATAATTCTTTCAATGCATTTCCATTTTTATTGTTCGCGGCACTACTAGGAAAAAGTGAATTAGCCATGGCTTTTATTGGTAGTAAAGTATTATGGCGCATATTTTATATTATTTTACGAGTAGATATTAGCCTATGGTGACTTATAGTGGTTAGTACAGGTGAATAAGTTAAAAAGTTACAATATATTGTAGACTCTGTACGTCAAAAACAAAAAATGTAATTATAATGTCCGTCTGTCAGTATGTTCATTCTAATATTACTATTTTTAGGATGTTACAGGGTGAAATTAATACAAATTTAAGCTTCTAAGTCAACGCAATCAGGTTGTATGATTTGTTTTAGCGTAAAATTGATACGTAATCGGCACCTATAGGGTACATTGATCCGAAATTATGCAATTAAGAAAGAGGTCAGAAATTAGATAGCAATTATAAAGAAAAATTAAATAAAATTGAAAATTTATCTATATATGTCAGAAAAAATATCACATTTCAATTGGGTATATTCGCAAAAATAAGCTTGTTACCTATAATAAGTATTGCTTCCCGTTAACCTATAATTAGGTTAGTAGTGCATTACTACGACTTACATTTTAAGTTATCCTGTCTGTGTGTATTGATAAGTTATCCTGTCTCCATTTCCAAAATTCGAGACATATTGGGCAGCGGGACTAAATGTAATATAAAAAAAACAGGCAAATAATAGTTATTACAATGGCTACACATAATTGTGCATTAATTTTGTGTTTTTTGTAAAAATCTAAAAAATTAGTTATCTTCTTCTTCTTGTTTTTACAATTTAAAACACACTGCTTTAAAAGTAGAAATGAAAAATAATGTTATGAATATACAATATCAAAACTTTTTTTTATATCCACATTGAAATATGCTAATAGATTTTACTCCGTCTAGGCTTTTCTTAATATTCAAGGCACGCACGTATTTCTTTGTTTCTCTTTCATATAACGAGATATTGTGATTCCACGCCATTACGACACCGCGTATACGCGAATATCCAACGTAAGATACACGTTTTCTTATTAAGACGAAGCAACCTCTGAATAATAATATCCGAGTTATTGGTATTGATTTTCTCATCTTTAGCGCGTTATGAACTTTGAATATGTGTATTAAAGTTTAATTGAAATTTCGGATATTTGAGTCTTATAATAATAAACTTCTTCTTCACATATAAAATGTGTAAGTCGTATAATAAAATAAAATAATTATTTTTTCTGAGATAAAATCCATACAATCTGAGATGCAATCGCGGTTACAATCACCAAGACCAATGTATCTTTTATATATTTAATATTTTATAACATATAATAATTTCCATAGTGTATCTTTGTGTTTTGCTTATGAATATCCTATACATTGTGATTAACTATTGTAAAAAATGATCTTAATTATGTTTTCAACGTACATTATTGACAAATACATACATAATTTATTTTTATTTAATTTGTAATTACTTTAAGAAAGGTATAATAATTTTAAAAGTCTACCGACAAAACATTCATTTTAAGAAACCAGGAATCCAGCTTAAATGTGTTCCGTATCTGTCCGTTTATCCTTGTTAAGCTGACTGTCTGTGAATTAAGCTTTTCTCACGTGAACCACGTAAATAGCAATGTAAAATAAAAGAAAAATATAAAAAACAATATTTTGATATTTATAAATTCCTTATAATTGTTACATATACTAACTCAATATTCAATGCAAACTTTGGAATACTAGGTTTAGCTTACACAATTAAAATAAAGCAAGGGAGAAATACTATCTTGTTTGCGCCCTCTGATAATAATTAATTTTCGTGTGGAAGCTTCAGATCGCACGCGTTGACGTGGCTCCCTTTCATTGTCTGCAATTTTAATTTCGGCTGACATGAATATTTTAAAGCGTAATTACATGTTTATATCCCTGATTGTTAAGCGGACTTACTTGATATGTTATATTGCTTTTATTAAATTCATTTTTTATGTCGTTAATTTTTTAACGACAAATACTTATATGTACGTCACAATAGAATACTTATGTGAATATAAGAAAATCGTATCAAATATCATGGTAAAGCTGATTAAATCTAAAAAATATTGTAACAAATCAAAAAACATCCGCCTACATCGGTATCGGCAACATTATAAGAAAAGACGAAAGTAATATCCTCACGATTTGGGTTTCAATACGATAATAACATGTAAAGACCAAAATAGGGGGAGATAAGGCAATCATTTTGTATCACATCCGGGATACGCGTCAGATAATTTTCTTCAGAGATATTTCATAAATCAGTATCAATATGTGAAAATGTAATATTATATTATCTGTCGCTAGGTGTGAACAACCAATTGCTTGGCATGACAAAATAATATTTTACCCTTAATCCGTTTAGTCTTATATTAAAATGTTTTGTTTCTTATTATTCCACTAGAATTCATTCCATATAGAAAACATAATTAATTAGAAATGTACTTTTCAAATCAAAAATATATATTTAAATGGGTATAAATGGAACGATTTTAATTTAAATTCATTAACTGAATATTGTTAAAAGCAGTATACAGTCGCAATATTTGTTTTAGTTTAAATAAAAACCAAATGGATATTGTAACAAAAAAGTTTTTTTACCTATTTTCTAAAATCTAGGTGAACACTGAAAGCCTGTTTCCGGTGGGAATTTAACACGGAAACGTACTACCAGCGAGGACAAAAAACGCGAGTTCAGCGTAAACCAGTTTGCGGAAGCCGTGCCGAGATGTGACAAGTCTTTCTCCAGATATCTTGCTACCTAACAAATATATTCAAGCGTTCTTTGAAATTTTCCCATTATAGCTTAAAATTCACATACTTTTAGCTATCAAAAGGAATTTGCAACAAAGAGATTCCTATTCCCGCGAAATGTTACGTCTATTATATTCTTGGTTGGCAGTTATTACTGGTAGTTACTAGGATAAAAGATAAAGGCGGAGATCACGCGATTCATTTCTCTAATTGCATCCAGGGGCGTTTTCGTCTGGTCGCTGATGAAACGAGACATTTTAAAAATACAGACAACTAAAAAACGGATATCATATTTCAAAAGGCAAGCAAATAATCACGACTAGACTGATTTTTTTCATCCGTTGGTAACGTGGATATATTGTGACGTTTTGATTATTGTGTGTTTAAAATTAAATGCGTTCAAATTAAGCGTTATAGATAACGATTGAAGTGATATATTACTTGATAAAATATTAGTAATTAATGTTTAATATGTGATAAACTATTTGTGGATGTGTATCCTCACTCCATTTTGTTGATAAGAAAAACTATGTATATTGAAATGGACATTGTTTATGTGTAAATTATATGTTACGAGCCTCTAGTTACGAAAAGAAAGTGTCAAGAGGTAAACAACGGCAGTATAATGTTACGCATCAATAGAACCCCTTATCGAATTGGGTGTCAGCTAGTGATTTAAAAAGAGTCACTCGGCCCTACGAGTGTCCATTAACGAGACTCTGAATACCGTGTAAGAGTATATGTTTGACGTACGACCTCAGCCCCGAGAAAGTGAGTGCGATAACGACGCTTCCTTTAGAAATAGGTGCGTTTATTCAGGTTTCTTGTTACCTAAATTGTTAGGTTACTTTCAAATATATATCAAAAGTTGCCTTCGCTCTTAAGTGCTTTTCTTGAAAGGTTAACGCTTTAAGTCTATACTTATATATATACTTATATATAATATATATATATATATATATATATATATATATATATATATATATATATATATATATATATATATATATATATATATATATATATATATATATATATATATATATATATATATATATATATATATATATATATATATATATAAATATATATATATATATATATATATATATATATATATATATATATATATATATATATATATATATATATATATATATATATATATATATATATATATATATATATATATATATATATATATATATATATATTCTTTCAAAACTATTTTTGTATGTTAAGTTTAACACTATATAACCAAAAAAGAAAATTGTTTAGTTTCTGTATATAATAATAAAAAAATGTTTTAGTATCTATACCTAGTTTTACAATTATTATTTAACTTTATATTTATAACCTTAACATATTCTACCGACAACTTACCATGATATAATATCATAAAAGATATTACAATTACTCTAACTTTATTGACATTATAAACTACTTGGTAGTTCCCTAATAATATAAATGATCTATATCAATAGACACACAAGTACTTGTCGTCGAAAATCTTATATTTCCGGATAATGGTCGCACCGTTCAGCAAATAAGTTTTTACATAAATATCTTATATTAAAGATACTGTTAGCGTTATTTAGTTTAGTATCAAAAACAGGTATATTTTTTATTGTATTGTAGGTAAGGTGCTTAAAGAAGGTTTTCAATTTTTTTTTTAATAAATACAATAATGAATTATATTAAAAAAGTATAGCTCACCTACACGAACTTTATAGCAACCAAACCATAATAAAGTGGAGTGGAACAATCGCGTTGTTAGTAAATGGCGCAGTCACAAGTGACATGTTCATGCCGACAGATAGCGACTCCATTCAGAAAACCCGCTGGATTCATCCTTTCAGTGCTTTACTCAGATACGACAGTTTCACTCGCAACAGATTGTTGAGTGGCTTCCAATTGAATGAAATGCACTATACGAGTATTTGATATGGTAATTATGCATTTTTGATGCCAATTGCACTTTATATCATAAATAGGTATGTATGTTTAACATACTGCATACGAACTAAGTGCCATTGTTTGCTCTCGAGAGGTTTTCAACGTTTTAAATTTGTAAAGTAATCTTGGACCATTCAATATATACTGAAACTCGTTGAGACGTGAATATTAAATTTATTTTATAAATTTCGTTTGATTAAAATGTTATGAATAAGTTAGGAAAGCTTTATGAATTACAATTTGAAACTGAAAATGGCATTAGCTTTACAGAAAAGTGAAAGTGTTTTATAAATTATTTTTGGCTTAAATACAGACAAAATGAATTGGAAAATTTTACTTTTATACTTATATCAGATAACAGAGTCTTATAATTTAATATTTTAGACTTTGATTAAACAATATAATGCTTTTTTCTTTTAAAATATATTTTTAGAATGTATTGAGTGGGTTAAATACAATGAATGCCATACTGTCTCCTTATCAAGGCGATCGGATCCTTAATCATAATGACTGTAAGTCAGACGTGAAAGTATTCATTTAGCTCACATGGTTAGTTCTTCACGTAATGTGTATAAATAAAAACAATTAAAACTGATTACTATGATAAAAGTATATTTTTAATTTATACTAACTAATAGCGTAATTTCAATACAAAATTTACCAATACAGGGTCAATATAAAATTATTTTACATATCTTTGTATTTTAAAAATGACACAATTTCCTTTTTTATTGTAGCTAAAAAACTAATTTCAGCCATTAAATGATTATAAGAATGAATAATTTATACAATATATTTCTTCTACCTGCATATAGAACTTTTAAATTATCACAGATACCTTCTACAATGCACGGCAATCAGTGAATGAATTGTTGAACTAAAAAAAGTTGTTTTTAAAAAATTATTTTTTTAGATCAATATATTCGATATTATTACTTCTAACACATGTGAATGACATATATGTCTAGGTAATATGTAAAATATTTAAGTTTAATTTTTCCCCTAAAGCAAAACGCAGATAATTTTACATTATAATAACGGTAGTAAAGCGGAAGCACAAAACATTTAAGGATCTGTGGTGGCTTGATAAGCTCTATTACCGTTACGCTACCTCCAGGTTTCTAAGGTGTTCTGCTCAATGTATATGTTACATGAACACTACGTGTACATTTGTTGCTTTATTCAAAGCCTTCGTTTAGTATTACAGGTAATACTGAAGATAAAATTAGTCTTATCTTCTTAAGTATTTAAGTATATGATTTTATATACCATATACATATATTTAGTATTTTTATTATTGCTATGTGTTTGAGGAGTTCCAAATTGTTAATTATTCATTATAATATTATAATTAATAGTTTTTTTAATATATTATATTTATTAAGATCACCGTGGCGTAGGCATAACTTTAGATTATAGGTTCTTTGAGGACAATTTCAGAGGGATAGATTATTATTTTTTCTTTCTATAGAAAGACAACATATTTTATTATTACTATACATATTTTATTTTTTAACATACAAAGTTAAATAATAAATAATTGTAAAAATAAATAAAAATATATTTGCTTATCATTTTCTGAGTTATATAAGCATCAGAGGTTTTTTAAATATGAAGATGAGTAAATTCTGTTATACTAAAAGAGACGTTGAACCAAAAAATGATAAAAACAAAGTGAAATAGCATTTGCTCGTCATTTCTGTCGGTCCCCGACAACCACCATTAGTTTACATAGAAATAGGTGTCGTTTTACATAAAGCGCCCTATATGACGGCGGTAATTTGTTGCAAGCCGTCTGGATAAGCAAATTGATCGCACCTCTAAATAAATATTCAATAACTTTCCCCTTTACTGTTTTGAAAATTCTAATTTTACATTTCATAAATATTTATATTAAGTTTTTTGTATTATATCTAATTTATGTTAAATTACTCACTGCCATTAAGACTTTGTATTTAGTCGATGTTTCAAAGTATTTAAAACTACTGTTACGAGGCATAATTATATCAATGTATTAACGAGCATGAATGATTTCATTGTGATGCACGGAATTTTAAGAAATAGAAATGTAGTCTTTATCAAAATGAACTTAATTAATTAAAAATTATTATATAAAATGATTGATATTAATTCCATATGATATCAATTTTGTATAAACTACAAGTAATCACCCATACAAGTATAATATGTGTACTTATTCAAAACTCGTTCTTTCATTTGTTCTTCATCACGGAGTAGCATTCAACATTCGAGCCAATATGCTGCTAAATTCAGGCGGGCGTATTGAAATGTAAATATGAACGTGTGAACAGAAACAAGCGGCTAACGAACGAAGCAAGGCAAAGTGATTTGGGTACAGCACGACAATGCACCAAAAACCGCGATGTAAATAGAAAAAATGTTCCGAACTAAATTCTACCGCGCTTGTACCAGCACTGAAAATGATTTCAGACGCAAAAATTGAATTTCAGGAATTGAAAACCACCTATAAATTTTAAATGTCAGGAATAGTTCAAAAACGTTATCATAAGCTATCATAACTAAGCTGAATTTCAACAACATACATAAATCTATAAATAAAAGTCATGGAATGCGAACTGAGCTATGTTTAAAATCACATAAAATTGTAAGAATATGTATATTTTAAAATTTTCTTTCCAAGTACGGGTTAAAATAACTGAATAGTATTTTGCTTTTCAAATTCCAACCACAATAATCCAAGAAAAGTGAATATTCAAAGTTCTCACTCTTTGTAACATATTCAACTCACAATTGTACCTTTACAAAGGCCTCATCATTTGAATGCTCACGAATGTATTCTCGTTACAGTCTGCAGAGTAATGCATGCGTACCAGAATAATTTTAATGTGCATTTTGAACTTTATGTAAATACAATAAGATCTACTGCATTTTACGCTTTTTAACGTAAATACATGACAAAATCCGTTAAAGTCAGCTCTCGTAACGCCTACAAGAGGCAAAATTTTAGGCTTATACGAGCAAATGTGTTATTAACCTTTTTTGAAAATAAAAAAATTAAATTAAAATATTAAAAATATTTAATACCACACTATTCTGAAGTAAGCAGTTGGCCATTTAATCAGGTGTAGGTCTCAAAAAATCAGTTTGCTTGTAAAATGTTTATCTGCACTCGTTAATATTCGAGGGTTCGCCAAATTATCAGTGAGGACATTCGGGCGAGGTGGCTGGCACGTGCGGGGTTGGCTGGCTCTGATCGTACGCGTCACTATTTTACATATAAATGGACCTCGCTACATAATCCATCTGACACAATGGCTTTAATTTGTGCCATCTATGTGTGCGTAAACAACATGTAATGTTACTTAAATTATTGCAAGAATACGTGAAACACTTCCTTCCTTCTTGGCCATTAATGCGATATCAAAATCGAAATCTATATCAAGAAAAATATATATAGTTCAAATATTAGTTTAACTCCCGTGAGTCAGTGACTGGGAGTGTTGTTTAGTTTGACTAAGCAAACAGAGAAGTTAAATTAGTATGAGTATCTCGGAATGCAAATCCAGAGCGGAGAAGTAGAAACGTGGCACCTGCGCTGACAGTTTGTGTAATAGCTCGGAACCACCGAATTAATTTACAAAACTCTGAGCTGTCTCACACCAAATAGTTTTTGATGTCAATGTAGTTTATTTGAATTTATTTTAGGTCTATTTTTTGTTAATTTGTTATTGTAAGTAATAATTCCAATTTTAAAGCATAAATTAAAAATGTGTGTCCAGTTAAAAATAGTTAAAACAGCATATATTCATTTTAAAATATTTATTTCGTATTGTAGGTAATGATAAAAAAATGTAAATAACATTTTTTTTATAAATACGTTTAAATAATTCAATATTTGCTACATACAAGAATAACAACAGTGTGATTGTGACAGGCTAGTATTATAAGTAAAATCAATTTTGTAGCTCACGTTGTTGCCCTTTGAACTGCAATTTTTGAGAGTCACTGTATATGACACGTAGACGTGCTATGAAAAGAACATATATGCATAATTTCTCCTTACTTCATTTCAAGATATTATATCAAATGTGTATTTATAAATTACATAATTACTCAAATATTAATAAACAATTAAGTAATTATTGAATCCTTTTCGATTTTTATGAACCATTATATTGTTGTTGTTATATTATGATATATTTAATTTGAATAAATTGGATTTTATACGAATTACCTGTTTGATATCTTTACCTTAGCACACAATTAAATTCACAGTTCTCTTATTATCATCTCAAAAGCTCTGGTTCAAGATAAACATCAGCATATTTAATGAGAACGGTCTCCAGCGGTGCCGCAAACAACTTTGAAACTGGCCCAGCCGCGCAGTTGGCGATGACATCTCTTTGAAGATAAAGACGCGGGATAATCTACATTTCCTTCCAGAAAATATTTGGCAGTATGTACAGGTAAAACCTGTCATGTCTACAAATTAACTTTTAATAACATTCGAACTTGTAATAACTTTTGAATGCTGAGTAGCAATAGAATATTTCAAATTAACATAAAAATCAACTGATTTTTTTTTCTATCAAAGTTCCAATCAGAAATGTTATGAGTTAGACAGAGTTAAAAAAAAAACATTAAAATGATAAAGATATTAGAAAAGTAAAAATGATACTAAGATTTGATTTCTGTTTTCTGATAATTGTTATATTTATGTTAGTATAATATTTTACACTATATATAAATAATAAAAATTACCTGTGGAGCCTTATACATGGATACTTATATATTTTTATGATACAATTAATATATAAACCTCATTTTCATCCTTTAAGTACTAAGCGTCTACTAAAAGGAATTAATTTATTCAAATCACAGAACAACTACATTTTAGTCGTCTTTTACTCACTTATCGAACCTGCAATTTCTTCCTCAATGTCAGTCTCAAGGTTTGACATTAGGAAAGATTCACCACTGGCAGACTGGCATGGCTATGTCAAACTGTTTATGAACAGACATTGTAACGTTTAAGTAAAAAAAAATTACGTACCATGTGAAATGTTAACAAAGTTTGCTGAGTGAATTATAATACGACTAATTACTGTCTTTGTTTTGCAACCAATTAATTCTTACCAAGGAGCTTATAAAATTTAATTAATTGGGATTAATTTCTTTTAAATTTCTAATAAAGTTGAACTATTTTTTATTATTACAGTATTATATTTTGGTATAATAAATTAAAAACTTAAAAATCTGAAATTTCAACTAAATGAAAATAATATTTCAATTTACTTAATTGGAAATATATAGAAATTAACAATCACACCATTTTTAAGCAACAAATTTATATTTGCTTTTGAATTATATACAATAATAATCCAATCCAATGTAAAAAATCCAATCATCGCTAACTAACTATCGCTTAATCACAGAGTCTGAAATATAACTGATTCAGCCATCACATAAAAAAGCATTTTCAAGAGTTCTACTCTAAAGGGTATTAGTAGAAATAATATTTTTTGACCCACGTTGTGATATTCTGTTCGCAGTCCAACAATGAACTTTCACGATTATAAGTACATAGTTTTTACCATACCATAATCCCTTGGCTGTTAGGGTGCGGTCATACGTAAGAGCTCGGCATTCACTCGAAACACAATAAGATGAGTCTTTATCGATAGCCCAACCGTTTTTAATATTATTTTGTGAGGCAATATTGTCACAGTAGATACAACATCTGCTGTTTCCTCTGCTTAATATATTGTCATTTAAATGAAATTATTATTTTTATTTTAATAAAAATTAACAATAGTCACGCCGTTTCCCAATTTCAAGGTATAATTTTAAAATTGTCCCCATCGTAGATTTTATATAGTTCGATATCGTTGTGGAACTTTACATACATAAAATATTCTTTTTAAGAGAATAATAGAATAATTCAAATTATTTTAAATAGTTAAAATATAAATACATAATATATAAGTAAATAAAATAATATATATACCTACGTTTGTCTATTCTGTACAAACCATATATAATATATATTTAAGTATGAAAAGCTTCATACAGACATAATCTTTGAACTTTTTACTAAACATAGAAACATCAAATCCATCAAATATAAAGAGAAATTTGTCACTATGATTATGTCAAACACAAAAATAATCCCGTCATCTATTTGGACATGACGCACCCCTGCAGTTCGGGACTTGCAAATTTAGGGAAGGATGCCCGAAAGCTATGAGTTTATATTGAAGCCGCTAAAAAGGCGGAAAAGACTACTAGGATCGATATTTTTACAAAGCAAAGTACGTAATGTTAATATATAAAAATTACTTAAATATGTTCTAATTTGGTCTGTATGTACTAAACTTTATCCTTTATAATATGTAAGCTGCTGAGTGACCTACGCCGTTTTTTCTCAGCTTTGGTTAGGTTTTCATTTTGCGTACGGGTCGCAATTTATTTGACGCAGGGTTAAAAGTACGAATTGATTAATGATTTTTAAGGATTTTATTTGATGGTTAGTCAAACTAATTGTTTATTTAATCAAATAGACCATTGAAACTACTTCAGATACTTGAAAAAATACATATTTTTTGTTAATCTGATAGATCAGGGAAGGATATTACCATAATAAATACTAAATTGTTCCAGATGCAGATATATGGTACTGCAAAACAGCTAAATTATAAGAAATAATGGATTGTTGCCATGATAAAAATAATTCGACCTGATAATCACTTTCCATTTACACACAAACTTGAAGGATATGGAATACAAAATGTAATGCCACAAAATATCAACTATATATAAGATATAAGAAAATGGTGCTGTAGCATAAGTTTGTAAAGCGTGATTGGTATTCTATCCTAAGATATGCAGACTTTAACTACAAACTCGTATATAAAATCGCATTTTTCAAAGCTTCAAAACACAGACGGTAGAAATGAGAGATTATTACAGACTGCTCTCTATAGGTGATCAGACGTCGTTAACCGGGTGGTGTTTTGTAAAAGTTGATGGGGGAGGGACGGCGGTTGTCATGGTTAATAACACCCGCTTAGACTGCAATCGAAATACCTCAGGTTTCTGATGTCACCATCTAACCAACGGTCGCGATAGCAACAGATCGCTCGGTTCATAAAAGCTCTTTATATGATTTCTTATATTATCAAACAATTTTCCTCTATTCAAAAAGATTTTTCAAAAGGTAATCGCTTTGAATTCAGTTTGCGTATTTAAATGTTGAATGTTAAGATACTTTTGAAACTGCTACTAAGAAATATTATTAACCAATTTATTTCCTCACAAAGTCATGTACTTTAAATTGAAACTCTTTATGCAAAATGTATATAGATTTATCATTTAACAAGACTATGATTATTTTAATTTAATAGAAATATTAACTATTGTTTGTTATTTTATTTATACTAAATTAAATTTATTTTTATAAAATATTCTTAAAAATTTGTTATGAAAAAGGTAATAACTAAAATAATATAATATAAATTTTAACTTCTATTTATTTATAAAGTACAAATGATGAAAATTTCTAAATGGGAATGACGGGATCAAACAAGACCAACTGAAGAACGTTATTAATTTATCTTACGAACTTAAAGTACGAGAGCACTCTTTACAATTCACTATTAATATTTCCAAAACTTTTACGAGAATACTTAAAACTCGTGGGGACTACTTAGGCAATAATTCAACAGTAGGTCGAACACAACTCAAACATAACTTTTTAAATTACCATAATTTTAATTTCATAAATATATTAATATAAGAAATGAAAAACATTTAAGTACATTTAAGTTCTTAATAATAATTAATTAATTGTAATTATAATACTTGGAGGCCTTTGAGCTGAAATGGCACAGCGTCTGGCTGTGAATTGAAAAAAACATATATACATATTTTTAAAATATGTACATATATATTTTTTATAGTTTACCGCAATCTAGTGTTAATATAACATTTTACCAACTAAAAAGCTATATAGTAAATAATTTATTAATAAAAATAAATTTGGTATGTATGATATAATTTAGGTTTAAATTATAAAGTTCAGTCCCCAGTTCACTTTGTGTTGTGTAATCATATGCCACATTGACATGTGTCGTCCTCGAAAATTAAGTCCCATTGCGTAGGGTATGTTTACTCATCCGAACATCAATAAAGTGCTTATACGAGCGTGACCTAGACTATATTATAGTGATAAGCTATAAATTTAAACATTTCTGTGTTGTATATTATGAAACAAAATAAGATTTTTACTTTAAAATTTATTTAATGTTATGACTATTTTTCTTTAAAACACTACGAGAAAAAAAAATTTTTTTTTTAAGTTCACGCTTTATCCCGCATATTGCAGGGTAGGCAGAGGTATTGCAGGAACCATATGAACCTAGTGTTAGGACACTCCGTTGCTTAGTCCTTGCTTTCTCCGTTCCCGCTATATAACTAATTATAATAAATAATAAATTGTAAGTATCTTGTAAGAAATACTCTACTACAATTATGATCTCTTTTGTTTAAGCTATTTATATAGGTATGTGATTTGCGTTTAAAAGTGTAAAGAAATGTGTTTAAAATACTCGGTTAAGTTAGTATCACATTACCCTAAACCAGGTCAGGTCAAGGTATACCACACCAAACTATAAGAAAAACAGTATTTACAATTTTAATTACATATACATTTTATTACTCTATGTTCACTTTTTTTACAAATTATAATAATATAAACTTATTTTTGAATGCAGGCAATGATTGTTATAATATTTGTAATAAATATATGTAATAAATTTTAGAGTATAACTTTAGCTTTAAATAATCGAGTATATTCAAACAAAAGTTTTATACTTATAGTTTTTATCTTAAAAATAATATCCAAAATATTTTCTATAATTTTTTATATACACTGATATAAAAAATTAATATAACATTAAAATAAAGTTATTTAAAAGCATTCTTACAATTATTAAATGTTATGCTATAAAAAGTCAATTAAAAGTAAATGGCTAAGTGTTGGAATTAACTTATTATTACCAAGTTCTAAGCACTAATTGAGATGGACTTACCTTTTTATATTTATTTAAAAAATTATAACACTTTTCTTAATTATAATTTTCAGTGATAATATATACGAGTATTTTTGATATAGATTAATAATATTTAAACATTCAAAATAAGCGTAAGCGCCGCTTTGTTCACATAATCCTATGAGTTTGTCCTCAATTCCTTCTATAATACTGCAAAAGTTTCATAAAAATCGATTCTGTTGATCCAGAAATTAGCCGCAATATAAAAGTATAAAAAGGAAAAAAAATTCATAAGTATTATCTTTTCCTTGTTGCCATAGCGAAAAAAATTAAAATAATTCATTTGCCGCGAGTGGGAATCTAACTCAGATATGGACGTGTTTACAGAAAGACGCTGCGCCTCTGCACCACAACAGTCGACGATTTGCGCAAGTTTGATAACATTTAGACTTTTGTAAGAAAGTGTTCCCAGGAAAAGATAGTATATTATAAGATATTTCACCTTCTTCCTGTCATTTCGTTTAATCTAATTTCTCCTCCTTACATTTATCAATGAGTTTTTTGGTAAATCCGATTGAATAGGTAGAGATCTCTCTTTTGATGTAAAAAAAACCCTTTACACTTTCGTTTATAGCAGCTCTTTTACCGTAACTGTGGAACTCCTTTCTTTTAATTTAATTGGTATATGATCTATGTATCAAGACCAAGAAACAAGAACGCGTATGTTTCTTAAATAAATAATCATTTAGTTCCAAGTCGGCGAGACCGTTGCCAGGTTTCCTTATATTATTAAAAAATAAAACAATATTAAAATGTGCTGTCAAAATATAAAACACCTAATTTTACCATACCCACTCGACTGAAATAATTGACAATTATATATAATTTGACGTGGAAATATATCTTTATCTAGTAGATATACAAAATATAAATAATTATCTTTATTTTCGTCAATTACGCGATTTACATTTTGTCACATAATATGTGGACCATATTATCTGTTTAAGGGGCAATTTTCTGATTTGAATGAACCATTATAGCTTGAACACAAAGGAATGTTGTAGGGGTAAGAATTGCGTGAAATTATATTTAGTGACCATTTGAAGACTGTATGATTATTCAATAAATATATACAAAAATATTCAACCTTTCAACGCAGTGAATAGTTTGAAAATAAAAAAAATAGATAACGTAGTGTACAGAAATAATTGTGGTTCGAAATAATTTTTGTAGAAGTATGGCCTACCAGAAGGTTTGTGGTATAACACAAAAAAGGGTGAATCTGTTTCAGAATTTATGCGTAAAGAGAGGCAATAGCGCGGCTCATTGCTTTTTCACTCGGTTACTCAAATGTAGATGGATGAGGGCGGTGAAGACGCTGCCAGAGACAATTGTCAGCAATCGCTCAGTGTCCCCGCTAATTGAAAATTCGCACAAGCTTCATTTAAATCGCTATCGACAAGAGAAGACGCGATGCCACTCAAAATTAAAGCCCGCTATAATTTGATTGTCTTCCACCTCTGTCACAAATCGGAACACTAAAGGTCGTTGAAAATTGCGTAACTTTACAAATTTGACGATCTAGCTAAAGTTTGCAGGGTAGAATTCTTAATTGGAGTTCTCCTAATATAGAAATTCAACGTTATATTTCGTAATAGTACCAATTACGGATCCCTTATTACATAAATACCCTTTAAAGTGGAATCGGGGAAGGAAGAGGGCGAGATCGGAAGAAATTTCCGATAACAAGGAGCAAAGAATGGGGAATTATAAATTATAACATACTTCTGATATCTTAAATGTTTCTTTTATTATATCTTTGCATATCCGTTACTCGTCATCGTAATGATGTCTACTTCAAAATGTTTATTCGTGTAATGATCTCACAAATATCTTTAATATATATGTAAATATATAAAGAGGTATATTTTGCATAATAATGATTGTGAAGGCAAAAAATACATTAGTCAACGTTACGTTTGCTGCTATCATTGAAAAACAATTTCCTGCAATTTTTTTGTTAATTTCAAAACAAATTCGACATTAGTAGAAAGCTGTAGATGTGTAGGGACGACCCGTATTAAAATATTTTAAACAGGCTATGAATATGCAGAGACACGGCTCTGGGTGCCGGCGGTTAACGATTTGCACGTTTTTGGACCAGTCGCTAATTGCAAATGTACACTTATGGCGAATATAATTGCTTTCACTGATAGCAGATATGTTGAGTTTACTAATCGATTTTGTATATAAATAAATAGTATCAGGCTATTTCTCGCGTATAACAGGGGAGACAGGGGTAGCCTGATATTAAGACACACCGTTCCACACTTTCTGGCCAGTTCCGAGATTTTGTCTGTTGAGTGGCAAAAAAAATAAAATTATTTAACATTTTTACAATATTATTGACTTAATATTTACATATAGATTAAGTTTAGTGAGATATAGGTATAAACAAAAAATAAAATATCCTGAATTGATTAATAATTGATTGAATATAAATTGACTATTAGTATTGTAAATTCAAGTTCACAATGAAATTTGTCTTTAACATATGTAAATAAATAATTAAAAGCTAAAAATAGGGTTACCAATGAAGAGAGTCGCAACACTGTGTTGTCTCTGCCTGACCTGCTATATAGTGAAAAGCTACAATTAGAAAAAGCTTTAATTCGTAATAAATAATTTCAGTTATTCATATATGTTTATATATAGTAAATAACTATGTATTGTTTATTTTTAAATGTAAAAGTCTAATAACAAAAGCTTTTGAATTGTGAGTAACTTTATATTATTGTTTTTGAATATTTATCAAAGAACGACTACAATACATAACAGAATGACACACTACTTGAGTCCCGTAACGAACAATAATATGAAAGAATGTAACATAAAAGAATAATAAAAAAAAACAAAATGAGTAAATCTGACAAAAAATATCGTATTTAAAATAAATAAGTAAAACTATAATATCTTAAACTTTACTTATACTCTCTTTCTGGCAATCGCAATCTTTGTAGATGTACATATAGTATTGATCTGTTTTGTTAAACAAACGTGAATCTTCGAAGATGAAGATTCATTGAATATGAAGATAGACAGGCAACTGAGACCAACTCAAGCGAAATCAAAGTGCGATTCTCTGTACACTATATTAAATGAGCGCTTGAGGAGTTGTAGATGTACTGTTGAGTCTTTTCAAGAGTGATTAAGGCTAGATTGAGGCGAGCAGCGGACGTATCTATTCAATTAATGAAGTCTGGAGCCAGGTTAGCCAGTCCCTCGATTTATATTGCAACGTGAATTGCCCTATTTGTACGTACGTAAACTGTAAGTGTACTTCACGAACCTCGCCTGCTCATGACTAAGTTGCAACAAAATGTAATATACCTCCTTGAAAATTATTCCTACATCAGCGGTCAATTTAAAGCGAAATTGAAGTAGGCTAAGAAATAAAACTATATTATTGCAAATAATATTTTCATGTCAGATTTAAACGCAAGTTTTATATTGCTGATTTCTTTTACTGTAATCTTTCATCTCTAACCTACCCACGTATCTTTACTTTAACCAAATAACAACAAAATATTTTATTTATAAAATTATGATGTGATGAAAACAAAGTAATAGATATTGAAAGTATATAAAATCGTTTCTCTGTTTGTACAAGTACATTTTAGATGCTATTTGACGGATACGGATGTGGAGCTGTGTTTGTTGAGTAACCATTAGGTTTTGGGCAGTTGATTTGATTTAATAACTAGGATAACTGATGTAGAACAACGGAAGTCCATGCCAAGTCAATAATTGTAATAATAATAATATTGCTTTAACAAAAGTGATTTAACGTTACAAGCGTTTTACATTAACATTACATAAAAATTAAATATCTCTCACATTAATTGAATAAACACAATCGTTTAGCTTGTAGTTTATACAAGAAATACGTATATTACGCAAAAGCATAATTTGTAAAAGTTGTATTATGGGGTCAAAATTTTCGTATAAGGATAAAGACAATTTTTTTTTTATCTTCACGCTTTATCCCGCACAAGGCAGGGTAGGCAGAGGGAACTGCAGGGACCGTGGGAACCTAGTGTTAAGACACTCCGTTGCTCAGTCCCTGCTTTCTCCGTACAAACAATTAAAAATTATTTATATTAATTTTTAAACTATATATTTACGTCATAATTGCATGCTTAATCTCCACTCAAAAGAATTAATTAGAGTGTTTTCATATATTCATTTTGTAAAGACTAAACACGGCGTTAAGTTCCGCCTCACAACCGAAGTCTCGTCAGTTTATCGTTACATATATGACATAATAGATTAAAATAAAATATACAAAAACTTACAGTAAAATATTAATAAACATATAGCAAAATTTTAAATAGAGTTATATGTAGATACTCTTTTTAATAAATTATTCATTAATTGAAAGTGTGTATATTAAATTGCTCTTTTGCGAAAGTGATTTAAAAAAAACATCTGCAGTGAGTGTGCTGTATATGATAGCGTTTCGAAATACTATTAAATATTCTGATATAAAATTTAAGCCCGGAAAGTAATCTCCACAAATGGGCGCCGCTTAGCAGGCCATTTTGCCATTTCGATGCATTTCCTCTTGGAAATTACTATCATTTGTTAAAAAGGGACGAATGCTCTTAAATCGGTCATAGAGACGTAAATCGTGCTGAGTGCCGGTAATTTATTGTATTAATTGTTGGTAGATATAATAAATAAAATGATAAAGCGCTCAAAAATATTTACGATACTTTAAGGGCGGAATGTTAAATAACGAAATAGGTAGGCCATAAAACAACCAAAAAGATGCTAAATATTTTCCCATTTTCTCGTAGCGATGACTCGGCTTCAAAATTTTGCTGAATAGCGAATCTTCTTGGAAGCGTCTATAAATCTGACCATAAAAATAAATCCCCGCAATCAAATCGCGAACAGCGAAAAAAGTAAGGTTGTTTGTTGCTATTTCAGGGGCATACATGGAAATTGTCGAGGATCTGTTTTGTAGTGGCATAGAAAGGTTTGAGATTTGAATACAAATTCACATACACCTATGTATATACACTACTATATTGCTATTTATTTATATAGAAATATGTATTTTTTTAATTAAGATCAGGTAAACTATTATATAGTGTGCATACTTAAAACGAACACTGTTTTACACTTTATTGTTGACTATAAACCTATATTACGCCCATCCCCAAGACCTAAGGGAATAAGGAAATAAAAAAGTTATAAAATGCAGGACACCGGAAATGGCTACACCCTGCACAATAGTAGGGGACACACATCTACTTATGAGGAGACCGGGGTGGCAAGCATATTATAGCGATTAAAATGTTATTTACTTGAACTTTTTCTTGTGAAAATATATAGATAATTCTGTTCGTGTGGTTCGTGTGAAGCTAATTTTACAAATTTTTTATTTATACCTCGTTAAGTTTGTTTTCGAAAAGATTTTTTTAATAACTTCTTATTCTCTAGGCATCTTATTCTATAGGCATGTTTGTCGACCTCATCAAACTAATTAAATCTCGTATACGCTTCTTTATGGATCTAAAAATATGCTTGTTGGATTGCATCGTAGTAACATGGATTTTATTTTTTTTCGCTGCTACGTATTCAATACATTTCTTCTTGATTAATAAAACTAGCTACACTACACTTTTATTGAGAAAACTATTTTTATATAAATATAAAACTATTTGTCGGTCGTCGATTCATCATAAAAACCATTTTTATTACTTTTTAAAAATTATTTATAAATAAATATTAAATACTTTTTTATAATGTAATAAAATGATTTTTTTAATAATTTAATGTAATAATTTATTTTAGAAAATACCAAAACCTATTTAAACGTAATTTTTATTTTAGTTTTGAACATGTCGTTTACGAACTCAGTCATTATATTCTCTTTAACACATTGAAATTGCACAATGATAGAACTTAAGCTTTGCTTATGCATCTGAAAATATCATATTTTAACGAATATGTCAATAAATAAACAAGAAATACTTAGTTTATTTATTGCTAAAGTTAAATACATTTTTTATAAATAAGTTTACAAAGAAATGGGTATAGCTGACTGATATTTCAATTTAAATATATTGTCGTAATTTGAACATTACTGCTACTTACCAAAGCCCAAATTTCGAAAGGCAAATCGTATTAAAAGGGCCATTTAGTAATTTGTTTGTGATTAGCGAAGCGTTATTTTTGATAGAAGTCCCATTGCTCAGTGACGCCAGGAGAGGTGTTTGCTAGATTTATTACCTTCCATTTCGATTTGTTTACTCAGTTGTTCAGATCCAATTACTTGGCACTGTTTCTGTACTTAATTAAAGGGACGCTTGATTACTCGCCCGCTGTGAGGCTTTGTATAATTGCTATTGTTTAGCAAATGAAGACAAATGAAACTTTAATTTAATGACACTGTCTCTTTCAGACGCACGGAAGAAGTCTCAGTTCACGAGCAGCCTCGCTCCGAGTTTAAATTAGATATTAAAGCTCAGACGATCACGTATGATTGGAAAATATATTGCAACAGACACTCAGATGTGAAGTATAGGTACTTAGTTGTTGGAAAATGTAAGCAAATATATTTTATTAAATACAAGTCAATTGAAAGTAGTACAGGCGCACGGCGGTTTCTGTAGCAATTTCATTAATTTACTTAAAGAAAATATATAAAAATTTGAACGCAGCGGAATTTGAACCCGCGCCCTCTGGCGAACGGTGCTAGCGCTTTGACAACTGAGCCATGCGTTCTCCATCACGCTGCGTCGAAACTCTTGTACGATTTTTTGGTATTGCATGGTTCGCAAGAAGGCGCGGAGTCAAATCCCGCTGCGTTCAATTTTTTATATGTTTTCTTTAAGTAATTTTCTATTTTTAATGCGGATTAACACTTTAAAAATCATAAAAATATTCATGGATTTTCTTTCACTCTTTTTAATAGATTTTCGGTCATATCCACTCACTTTGTACGAAATGAACTACTAATATTGCTTTATTTTAATTACTTCTAAATTAAAGTCATAAATTGTCAATTTTCAGAAGTTTCCTCTTACTATATAGTAAGTTTTCAATTTTGCCAAGCTTCGAACATTCTCACTCTCACTCCTTTTATATGAATTGGACTACAGATTAGTGTGTGATTTTTTTGTCTAGATATGATTTTAAACTAACCTATAATTTTCAAAGGTACTTATTTTCCTTTGTTTACATTATAATTTACTACAATATTTCATTTATTACTAAGTTTATTACTATAATTGCAAGCACCTTTTATGTTATCTTTTTGTGCTATAAGCAATTGGATATTTTTTTGTATTCTGAAGTACCACTGATTCAGATATTCTACTGGATATCCAAATCGACAAATAGACACACGGACAACAAAATGGTTATAGGGTTTAGGTACCTTGGAATAAACTACCTAAATGTTACTTGATGTAATCTAGTAATATGAATACTATTATATTATATGCGAAATTCAACTGCTATATTTATCGTATGCTAATTAACACTAATATACTAATAATAGGAAGGTGTGTATTTATAATAATAATGAAATTTGTATATATAAACTACTATAAACGCATAATAATAAATATAGTGTTCTATTTTAAAAATAATAAAAAGTAGAGTGTGGAAGTAATCCAAAAAGTGTAAAAAATAGAGTCAAGAACGTAGTAGCCTTACACAAAGATCTATCTGTCTACTTTGCTACACGCAAAATTATATATATTAAGCTTAAAAATAAATGTACTAAAAACAAATCATACTTGACCAACCATACTTATTTGGAAATGCAGGTAAGTAAGTAGGTAAGATTTTCTCTTTACATATTGAAATTATATTACAAGTACAAAAGTTTCGTATAATCACCATGTGAAACGTTGCTAGAACATTCGATTAACTAATATTGTTTGATATTTGCCTGCGTCGTCTCAAGGCTCGCTCGTATAATGAATGATAACAAGGTTTGGCGTTCAGAGCGAAACACTTTTAATTAACCGTAACTGCATTACATGCATGTTTTGCTCAGGACTTGCTACTTTACTAAAACATTTGAAAATATATGTGGTTGACGCCACTTTTTGTACGAAATTATAGAAGAATTTTTATTATCTTTGTTTAATGTTTTAAAAAGCATAATATAAGCTGCAAATGAGTATGTGAGTACAAAAAATACAATGGAAATTATCGTAAATAAACAAGATATTTTAAGTTAACATAAGTTCTCTGTATCATAAGTAAAATAAGAAAAGCTTTACTTTAATATAATATCAGACTTCCTTTATCATTTTAAGTAATATTAAATACTAGTTATTTTACCTAGCAGGTTTTTCAATTTTAATGTTAATGAAATTAAATTCAGTTAGACTTTATATGCTGCTCGAAAGATTTTGTAGTACTGCAGTGTGTAGTACCGTAATTCGATTCAGTAGCGACCGGAGCGGCATACTTTTAATTGACCGTAACTGCATTGGCTTCAAGCGTTATTGCGTTACCGTAGCACTTCCTGTTGCTGAGTTTTAAAGTTAAACTGGAAATATCTAAAAATATGCACATATTCCTTCGCGAGATAAATTCATTTATTAATAGATATCAAAATTTAGCGTAGAAAATAAACATCCTTTAAGAAATTATTAACGAACGAATTATGAGCTTTTGCCATCGCTAGCAAGACAAAACGTAGCATCAAATTTTGCTACTCAATGTTGCAACTTTAGTTAGTAAGTT